>JAMPIV010014048.1:0-415774 GCA_024509875.1 Oreohelix idahoensis | reverse complement strand
CCTAAGGCTAAAATGTAAAGCAGTAGGTTACTAGCCCACGTGTCTACATGTCAGGAGGGCATTCTAATTCGTAATTATAAAAATTCCTTTACCAAAGTCAATAAAGTCCCGTTCATTGAATGAAGCCTAATTTAACAAGTTCATTTCGTGAAAAAGACAAATCAGAGAAGTAACGTCATATGCTTCCAGCAGCCAAGGTAAAATCTTTTTTATTTTTTATCTTCAAGATCGGATAGCAGTCAATTACTTGAGGCAATTGCCCAAAGTCCAGCTACAAAATAAGGATCCCTAATTGTTTACAGACACTACATCCAAGGAGTTCTGCCAACTGCAACACGCGCTTTACATGAAGCCGTAATTGCACATCTTTGAGATAACCCTGATTGGAAAAGAGTTCAATACTGAACAGTCTGGGCATAATATTGTATGATCATACAGTGGCAGAGCATCATCGGATTATGGACAGTGTAGATTATTATAACGTATAGACTTTGTAGAATATTATTATTAATGCCGTAAAGCTTATTTTATCTCATCAATGTTTCATTCATTGCATAATGTTAGTTCCATATTTTATTTCTCATGGTTTTATATTTCATGTGTGAATTTCTCATGTTATCATCATTTTTACTTTTTACTACCCTATAGAGCCGCGCTAGCGTAGTGGTTACAACACCGCTCTGGCGACCGGGCGATTCAGGATCAAACCCGGGCGACGGCATTTGAGGATTTTTCGTCGACCGGGAATTGGACTGGATTAACTCGAGACCTGGCGATGACATTTGAAGGAGTGTTGTCGACCAGGGATTGGCGGCTCCTGAGCCGACCCAGCTGCAATGGGTACCTCCGAAATCGGAGAGTATTTGCCTGAATGGCGAGGGACACCTGTCTCTGTACAAGTAAAAAGGGATACTCACGTAAAATCAATGTCAGGCTAGACATAGTAATAACCTGAGATTTCGCCTCGAGTATTAGCGGGCGTACGAAAAAAAAAAAAAAAAAAAAAAAAAAAAAAAAAAAAAAAAACTACCCTATATATGTGTATATATTTAACAAATAAACGTAAACAGCCTTGTCGAACTTTAACTCATTATTGATTACATGTGCTGTCTTTGTTGTATTTACATTTAGGCAAAATCTTCTGCCTGGGAGATTGGAAAGTTCTTTTCTTTGCCGAAATATTAAGGATATAAGTTTATGTTCCTGGGATACAGAATCCACTCTTCATGATTCCTTATATATTACTATATAGTGCAGAGCATTCGTCTTCTCTTCTTTTTCTCCTTATCTCGAATGGATCTCTCTCTTTTTACGAGCTAAACTGAGGAGACTCTATTGACATTGTTCCATAGGCCATACCTATCTATACACCTATTATACTAAAAGCGCGACAACCAGCCTTACATCATCAGGACCCACTTGAGTGAATGGTTTGACATGCGCCTCTCTGTTACACTTCTAGCCCCGAAAGTTAAACTCTACTTGAAAAGATTCATGAATAATATTACAGATCAGTTGTAGGCAGTATTGACTTGCAAAACAAAAAACACGACAACTAAATCCCGAATGTTAATATCACACTTTCGTGTCCGTGTTTTCATTATAAAACATTTACATTGTGTGCTTTTTGGCCTGGACGAATTGAGTCATAGCTGAAGAAACGGTCAACCCACTTGGCGTAAAAAATCAGTTTCTTTTTCTTTTCGCCAGCTGCCGTGGCCTTGTCCTTAGCGCCCAGGGCGGTTGCCCTGCCGTTAGACCGGTCCTGTATCAAGTACTACCACAATATCTGCCTGCTTTGGTCTAAGTTGTTTCTGCCGACATTTACTTCCATGTGCTACGCACGGCTGTTTGCGAGCGATCTTTTAGTTATTTCCCCTTTTTCCCCGACCGCGCTATTTATAGCCCACTTGACAGAGGTCACGTGGTCAGCTTCCTAATGGGAAAACATGTGGCGATGTTTACTTTTGATAGGGCTTAATTAATGCTTTTAGGCTACTTTTTTATTATAAATACCGGCTTTAATTTTGCGTAAAGCTAGACTAGAAATGTTAGAGTAAATTTTAGAACAAGAACAAACATTTTATCACAATTAGAACAGAAGATATAATAGTCTGAAATAGTGTAAAATTTACGTTTTTTTTATATTTTGTTATGGTTTGTTTATAATGCAATTTTCACTAAATCGGTCACAATCAACATGCATAACAAATTACAGAAATCAAAAGTAGAAAACCTGCAGAAAATGGATATCAAAGTTTTGTTTTGGTTTCATGCGTCAAACATTAATTATTGAAAGTTTGAATTGCAAGTCCACATTTATTACCTTAAAATAACACACCCAATTGTCCCCAAAACATGTTTGAATTGCTTTTATGCTACTTTATTATTATAAATACCGGCTTTAATTTTGCGTAAAGCTAGACTAGAAATGTTAGAGTAAATTTTAGAACAAGAACAAACATTTTATCACAATTAGAACAGAAGATATAATAGTCTGAAATTGTGTAAAATTTACGGTTTTTTTTTACATTTTGTTATGGTTTGTTTCTAATTCAATTTACACTAAAACGGTCACAATCAACATGCATAACAAATTACAGAAATCAAAAGTAGAAAACCTGCAGAAAATGGATATCAAAGTTTTGTTTTGGTTTCATGCGTCAAACATTAATTACTGTATTGAAAGTTTAAATTGCATGTCCACATTTATAACCTTAAAATAACACACCCAATTGTCCCCAGAACATGAGAGCTAACAATTATCTCAATCATACATCATGAGTTCTGATCCAGTCTGCGCAATGTTTTTCTAATATGTGCTGTTTATGAATTGTCTTACTAGGGAATAGCTTTCTGAACAAAGACATATAAGTCTCTATCGATGCTGTTATTGATTCTTTACTAATTGGTTTACTGTGTGATATTTTGTTGTGTACTTTCTCAAAATTGCTTCTTTCACTGAGTTGAATTGTGTTTCTACTAAATCTCTTCAAGTTCTTAAAGTACTAATGTTTGCATGTATCTCTTGCGAATTCTCAAATATCTTTGCGTCTATTGTATCAGCTACCTGTTCTAGAAGTCTGTGGTGTTTCAAAACAATGCCTAATAAAATATGAAGGTAAGGAGGAGCTACATTTTCAATTTCAATCTCTAACATTGGTTTGTGTAAACAATTATGGTAATGTGCCACTTGCCTTTTATTCCCTTTCCCATATTTCATATATCTATTGTAATCTCTTATCAACATGGCCAAACTTCTTGGTTTGCAAGTTGTATGCTCTCTGGATGTCTTTGATGAAAATGTTTGGTTTGTCTGGAGCTCAAGGAATATACCCATGTCTGTGGTGTCTCCAGCAAAACAAGGAAATAATCCCCGAATAAGAAAACAACAACTTGTTTACCATCCCACTCTAAATATTTTAGTGACTCTGTCTGAGCTTTCATGCCATTCATAAATATTTCTAAATTATCATATGTATCTCTGACTCTAGCCATTGATAAAAGGATGGTATTATATTTAGAATTTGGTTTCTCTAAATTTACTACCTGCATTGTAACTTTGAATGAAAGAAGATATACAAACAGTTACTTAGAATTCGCTGGCAGCCGTCGTGTGCACAGGATTGTCTACCAAAGAACACCAATGGAACAGTCCTTATCTCACACACAATTAAAAAAAAATTCATATTATAAATAGAAGATTAACAAGACTTGAAAGATAGACCAAATTATGTGGAAGTAATCTATCTATAGCTTTACATGTTTTCTGACGCTTATATACGTAGCTAAATATCATTATAAATGAATGAAAATGCAAAAACAGATGGTGCTTTACAAAAAGTTATTTTTTTACTACCTTATTTAAGATTTGTGGGTATCAGGAATGCGTTTAAAGGGATTTAAATGATATAAAATCTGGTGACAATATGCTTGTTCTTGTAATGCCACACTCACAAAACTGACTACCACACATTCTCAAGAAATGAAACCAAAAAAAAAAAAGTATGTGGAAATAATCTTTAGCTTCCCTTCGAGAAGTCTTTATAATTATAAACTCAAACGAATGGGCCGATTTTTAGATATTAAATTAATAAAAAGATTACTTATTTTATGAATTTCCTTAAATGATGACGCTGTTTTCAAAAGTCTGTAACTCCGTCAAAACTAATTTCAAACAAATAAAAATGCAATCAAAAATAGAACACAGAACAAAGTTATAGTACACAAAAGAATTTTAGCGCTGTGTTTATCCAGAACGAGTGTGTAATCATTTATATTTTACTGATTTTACTCACACATCAGCTGATTTTCCCCGCCAAAAACTTAAATAGTCTTTTACGGTGCACACAAAATTTTATACCCGGTGTCAGAATTCCGGTCACCGAAACTAAAAGAGCGCTCTGGTATAGGGCACAAACAGCCGTGTACGCTCTGACGTGACAAGAGATAAATCTGTTATTGATTCACGTTATTAGCGTGGCAATTATTTATGTCATTTCATGTCATAAGTTCTTCATTCTTTGAGTTATAATTTCTTCCACCCACGTTTTGTTTTATTAGCGAGTGTTTGATATGCGCATGTCAGCCTAAATACCATTGATTGAATGGTGAATAAGGGCAATGGCGATTGATTGGTATTTGTTCACGATCGTTCAAGTTTAGGCAGAACTGTATTAAATGTATATACATGCGCAAAAATACCTAGATAGATGGATGGATAGATAGATAGATAGATAGATAGATAGATAGATAGATAGATAGATAGATAGATAGATAGATAGATAGATAGATAGATAGATAGATAGATAGATAGATAGATAGATAGATAGATAGATAGATAGATAGATAGACGGACGGACAAGCAGACAGACGGGTAGGTAGATAGATAGATAGATAGATAGATAGATAGATAGATAGATAGATAGATAGATAGATAGATAGATAGATAGATAGATAGATAGATAGATAGATAGATAGATAGATAGATAGATAGATAGATAGATAGATAGATAGATAGATAGATAGATAGATAGATAGATAGATAGATAGATAGATAGATAGATAGATAGATAGATAGACAGACAGACAGACGGACGGACAGACAGACAGACAGACAGACGCCGGGTAGATGGACGGACGTACGGACGAACTGACAGATAGGTATGTAGATATTTAAATAAATAGATAAGCATATACCATAAGATAACTTGAGAAATAGACTGGTAGTATATTATTGTTTAAAAAAAACATATCTCTCATAACTACACGCCCCATTCTACTATATATCCGCATCTCAGTGGCCTTAATACTTTCTTCTTATTGCTTGTTCGCTGTCCATGTTTCTACACCATTCAATAATGAAGAATATGTACGTATATAACACGATGATTCTCAGTTTTAATTAGTGAGTTAGTTGTTCAGATGGTAGTATCTTGTCTCATGTTGTTGAATGCAGCTTTGGCTATTCCTGTTCTTTTCTTGATTTCTGTTTCACATCTGCCATCTTCTGCTATTGTATAAACAAGATATGAGAAGCTTTTGACTTGTTTTTAGACTTACAGAAGGCTGAGGAAGGTGAAGGGGACTGCAGTAAGACGTGGTCTGGGTGGCTGGATATGAAAAAATATAATCGAATAAGGGCGAATCGTCTGACTAGCACAAACGACAAAGAAAATAACCAAAGTTGAGAGCGATTGATCTCTGACCGACTAAATAGACCAGGCTTGGTGTTAGCAGATCTTACAGAAAGTACCCGTTTTTGTTTATTTTCTCATGTTTCCTACATAGCTTTCGTTTTCTTTCCTTTCCCCGACGAAGGCATTGTGGCCACAACGTTGGCTGTTTTCTTTGTCTTTTGTCCAAGTGTAGCCGCGTGCGGAGCACAGGCGATTTTTATTGATGTTAAATACGATTAACGATATTATTTTCGGTAGATGACAGGTAACTGAACGTACACGCAGATCATTGTGACCCGCTATGTGTCAAAGTGATTAATAGATAGTTCGCACTCAGTGACTGAAATAGTTTGCATCAGCCTAACCAAGGAGGTAACAAGTATCTGTACATTATTAATTGTGCCTGCTTAAACATAATGCTGAAAAACATTTTTTTTTTTAAATCTAGAGAAAAGCTTATCTTCGAAAAATCACAGTTTCGCTGATAACATAGACCTTCACGTCAGAAGAAAGAAAACATTACAGCTCTGTCTGAAAGAGAAATTTTGACAGCTTATCGAACCTTAAAGACACTGTATCCTTTCTGAGACCAGAGGTATCGAACAGAGGAGAACCACTGTAGTTGCATTTTTCTGAAGTTGATACAGCAACAAAGCTAATTGTCACAAATAACTTCTTATAGACGTCAAATAGGGAATAAGGACAGGACTGATTGATATATTAGGAGAATTTATGCAACCATTCATTAAGTCGTTGTGAATCTGTAACCAGTGTAAAAAGAAAAAGAAAATTGGACGAAATTGTTTAAAGAAATCTTCAAACTAAATTAATATATAACTTTTCCTGGAGTTTTTGAAAAACCCGATATGTAACTTTGTCGTGACGTCAAAGAAATACCTGGTGTCAAGTTTCATCGTTGTGGCCAGTGTTGCGAACGTTTGTATTTTTGTGAAGATCATCTATCTTGAACAACAACTGTCGTTATAAGGTTGCTCAGCAAAGAACCTGAGAAAAGGAGGTTGCCCTTTGCATGAAAAATACTTGTGGCCATAAACATCTTAGGTGTTAACCTGACACCATCTGTACTACCACAATACAGTACGATCACGCCAGTAAGACACATAGCCAGATAGACTGCAACATTTGAACATGTTCCTGAAAGAATAAAAACATATAACAAGAGAGACCAATACCTGACACACTGACAAACACTCTTGATGGACAAATCTTCTATTCTACTAATACAACCAGACAGTTAAAACAACACTCAGGCCATACAAGTAAGAACTATTGCCTTTTCTCATTTTTTTCCATATCCATCCATCCAAGACTTTCCCTATTTATTCTTATCTTTAGCTTTGGCTTATTATCTGTTGTGCAGACATTACAAAAGTATACAATTACAAATGAAGATTCTGAGTATTATTATTTTAAAACAACAATGTTTTTAGAGTTTTGGACAATATTTGTTCAGCATTTGGCAATTACTACATATAATCAACAATTTCTACGAAATCAGCGTATGATGTTAATGTTAACATACCTCTGCTATCCTTTAATACATTTAGTCCACTCTGGAAATAACAAAGCTTTTAATTACGGCAAAATGGGAATCGCAATTTTTTTACACATTAAAAATTGTACAGTGGATAGAAAAATCGTAGCGTAATTACTGCAACATAATGGAAATATTGAGGTTGGACAGTGCACCATCTCTTTAAATAACAAAACTAATGAACGTCGCAGAGTTAATCTGAGAACAGTGGGTAAGGGAGATGAGAGGAACTGTTCCAAGACCTAGAATAGGTTAGATGGATATGAAAACAAAAATCGAATATAGGTAGTTCGTCTACCTGGGACAAAAGATAAGGAAAATAGCCAACACACAAATAGAGATGTTAAGAAGGGAAGAGAGAAACAACCCAAATATATACTGTTCAAAAAAAGAAACGCATAGCTACTGAAGGCACGCACATAGCCGTAATTTTGACATTCAATAACTTTTTTAATTTAATGAGTTAATTGTTCAAATTGCACACAAGAATACCTTAGGGTTCAACCAATCAATTGACAGTTGTCTGCATCTGGGTCACGAGAGTTTTTTGGCGTACGGGCTTTCCCGTTAGTATGTGTGTGGCCTCCTCTTGCATCGATCAGCGACTGGCATCTCCTGGGCATGGATGCGATCAGACGTCTGATGTGGGTTTGTTGGATGGCTGCCCAATGTTCCTGGAGTGATTGGAACGGATCACCACGATTGGCTGGAGCAACGTCTTGGCGACAAACACGTCTATGCAGCTCATCCCACCGGTGCTCAATCGGACTCGTGTCTGGAGACAGGGATGGCCAGGGAAGGGTGAGAATGTTGTTGGCAGTCAGGAACTGCGTGCACAACCGTGCACAATGGGGTCTGGCGTTGTCCTGTTGAAACACAGACCTTTGGGCAGCCAAAAGTGGAAGGACATGGGGTCGAAGAATTTAATTGACGTATCGTTGCACATTCAAGCCTCCTTCAATGTGCACCAATTGACTCCTTCCGTTGTAACTGATCATTCCCCACACCATTGCACCTCCACCACCGTGCGGCGGAGCTTCATCAACGCAATTTTGGGCAAAACGTTCATTTCGCCTACGGTAGACCCTACGCCGTCTATCATGACGCTGCAACAAAAAGAAAGATTCGTCACTAAACCAGACACGTCTCCATTGATTGTCAGCTGCCCAGGGACGATGCTGGTTGGCCCAAAGAAGTCGATTTTGGCGATGGCGGTGCGTAAGGACAGGTCCTCGGTGAGGTCGTTGTGCCCAAAGTCCAGCGTCATGCAGTCTATTCCGGACAGTTTGATCAGACACATGACGTCCTGCAGGCAATAACTGGGCAGTTGAGGAAGCTGTTGTAAACCTGTCTCTGAGGTGACGAAGCCGAATAAAGCGATCCTCCGCTGTTGTTGTCTCTCTGGGTCGTCCACTGCGATGCCGGTCTTCAGCTGAGCCAGTTGCTTGGAACCGGTGCCAAAGTCGATTGATGGTACTCTGATGCACGTTTAGATGCCTGGCAACCTGACTTTGACTTTCGCCTGCATGCAGTCGGCCATTAGTAATGTTCCTTAAATTTATCGATAGAGATGCCATAAATGTCTACTTGAAAATGAACTGACTTTGTATGTGTGTAGTGTTATCCTTTTATAGGGTTTCAGTTGCGTAGTCAGTGAATAGTGTTCACCTCACATTTTTTTGCTTTCACGTGCGCGCAACATGAGCTGTGGTCAAAAATTGTTTCATAAACGCTATTGACCACTGCGTTGTAACAATTACAAAAACGAACGCAATTCAGGTCAACACGTGCATTTGACACTGTAAAGAACATTTGAGGCTGGTTTTTATATACCCTAGCACCAAATTTTACTTACAAACTCATAAAAACGCGCCCTCGGATAGCTATGCGTTTCATTTTTTGAACAGTATATAATAATGAGTTAAAGAGGAGGTAAATGATGGAAAAGGAAATGGATGAGAAGACAACAGAAAAAAATAAAAAAAATAAAATTAAACGAAAATTAAACAAAAAACACGATTGACAGGGGTCATAGAATTAGAGTTGAAACGGTAGCTTCAGACAAAGGAATGTTGGGTGTTAAGACAGACTAGTTTGAAGCACCCCATACGATGAATGAGGCGTTGTTCAAGCTGGATTCGACTAGCAGTGTCAAAGGAGCAGTACCTGATCGCAGTGACCGGGATGTCCAGAGGACTTTTGCCCCAGCGTACATGATGTTTGTAAATAAACGTTTGTTGATTTGTCAATTCTTCAATGCTCAGATCAGACCGGGTTACACCGTATTAACACCAGGCACATGTTATGGTGATGTAAGTGTTCTTGCTAGTGGTCAGTGGTCAGAAAGGCTACACGCTTTAGATGTTGATTATCACCATCATGAGAGAATTGTGTGCAACCTTGTTTAACCCAGGTAGGTACTTCGGGATGAGAATGCAGCTACGTGTTGGTGTTTCTTGGCACGTGATGTTGCGTATAATGTAATGTTAGTGCTCACCTTAGTTTGTTGACTCAGTTCATCTCACAATAATACATAAGTCACTGACGACAGTTAACACTGTCACCACGATAACTAACTGTTTCACTGACAAACATTTTCTAAACCACTAAAAATAATTAGCTTTATCACTGACGACAACCACAATAAATAATAAAATGTTTATTACGATTATATATATATATAAGAATATTGAAGCATGCACTGTACACCATTATAACAATTATAATTCTCATCTCTATTTCTATTGTACTAAATAATCTTATCATCATCTAATAAGTTGACAATCTCTGTTTTCATTTTTCTTAATTAATACACTCTGTTCTCCACAAAGAACAAAAACCTGAGAACCATCGTGCTCTTCATTACATACAAAGCTACATCAACTCAAAAGTTACACTGATTCTCAAAATCTTGTGTAAAGTAATAGTATCCTCTTTTCTTAATATTCAATGAACATTTCTCATTAAGTTTTACAGTATCTATCATTAAGTATCGAGTCAGTGGTACTCAATATGTTTGCTTACAAGTGGCATCAAGGGCTAAGCACCTGGAATAAAATCACCACTATTTCTACATCTTTTGCCTGCCAGGCTGCAGGATCACACATTTTCACTTCACTACAACCGCTTCACCAACGGCGTGAAGTTATAAATATTCATTACATATTCTATAGAGTAAACACGCAGAATAATATTATCCTTAAAATGACTCAAGAGCCGCCTGTGAGTCGCTATTTACCTTAGCAGGTTAATATAATTGATTAACAGCTTGAGAACCACTATCTCTCTTTCTTACTTCGTTACAATCCTCGGAGTTACTTGGAATATGCAGGGCCATGCCCAAAACTCTACTGCTCAACAAATAATCCGCCCGACTAAAACCAACCACAAAGTATATCAGAGCACTACAGTCACCCCAAAACTCTAAAGCTCTGTGAAACTACTCTCTCCAGTATTCTGTACTTAAAAGACAAGTTATTCTAACACTAGCTAAAATTATCTAGAAATGCTCTTCTTAACTCTTATTATTATTATTAGCTATTCCTTACAAAAACTATCTATTCAAATCTACACATCTTTCCAACTTTATCATTTGTCCATGCACTAGCTAGTCTAGCCCGTGGACCTATAACAAACTCCTACATTTTTAGTTCTCTTCTCTAAAAGTCTCTAACTCTCTTAATCTAAATCTCCATAAAATCTAATCTGAAGTTGACCGTGCTAACAATTGTATTTATACCCCTTTATTTTGCACATGGCACCTGTTTTCTATGCTGTTCTCTGGGAAAATGTCAGGAATTCATGTTTCTTTCATCACTCATGACAGAACAAAATGCTGACTTCAGCACGTAATTTGTCTTTCTCACGTCCCAGATTTGAAACACAAATGCACTTCTACAAATATTCTCCTAAACAAAAATACAAAACTATCCATCGTTCACAAGCACAGGTGTTCGGTGCTAATAGTTCAAATCAACTTCATTTTCCTAAATGTAATAACATCAGTCAACATTACTTCCCTTTCTCTTATTAAATTTGTATTTGCCCTAAAACGACCTCGAGATGTGAAAACCTTTCTATAACAACTGTAGCGAAAGGTTTTTCTTGTGTGATGATGGTGGTAGAGAAGAAGTAGAATTTATCTCTAGAAAGTATGAAGTCCCAGTGCCAGAGAAGTACACATTTGAGTTACGGCTGTGAATATTCTGAGCTGGACAATAGATTTAGGCTTCAGAAGTATACTGCGCCACTTTCGCTATAGTAACCCTATTTGATAATATAATTAAATTACGAGAAAAAGTAACTCAAAATTTAATAGTTAAAAATTTAACGAGTCAAATGAGTACAATTTCATAATCTATTATGTACATCTATCTAGCCTTGTAATGAGAAATGGGTGTTGGAAGATGGTAAAATGTATGATTATTTATATTTACAAAGTAAAATAAATAATAGTAAAAAGTCTTGGTTGTATCTTCCATATCTTCCAATGAAATTATAAAGTCTGTCACAGTAGTTTTGGTATCTCTTGTTATCTAGTCTCTAGCATTTCTCATCATTGACTATCGCTTTGCTCTTTTAGCTCTTTCGGATATGGGTACACCACTGTAGAGCAGCGTGTTGCCATTGAGATCCATGATTCCTTGTCGTTTTTGGAACGCTCACAGTGTTTGTAGGATTGGGTACACGTAAATTCAACTTGCATTACGTTACATCTGTTCGAGGTTTCTGAGACACACTGGTAATCAAGAAGACTTTCCTTCAGCCCGCCCTATAACTATGGGGGACTAAGAGGTTGAAGATTGTTTGACCACTAGGCTCCAGTTAGCAGGATCAAAGGTTCTCAAGTCTTTAGTTGGTACTTGATCATGAACTCGATCAGACACTCGATCATGAGCTCCATCAGGAACGATCATAAAACCTGGAACAAAAGGTAATAGGTGGCTATGGTGTTCCAACAAGCTCACCCATTACTGATGTTCATGAGGCGACCATGTCTTCAGTGTTTGTATATAAATGTGCGATTCATGGTAGTATGTTACAGAGATAGCATGATAAGATAGTGTCTACTGTACAGAAGATAACACAATACATGAATAAATCACATGTTATGATACATGGGTAAGATATAACCTTTGCCTTCCACTTATGGATGCCAAGTCACTTATGTACTTGCTGGTATGTCGTAAGCTTCCAGGCAAGAACTAGCCATGACATATTTGGCTAACCAATTAATTGTTATGCTTCCTGACAATGCCGGTGGAGGTTATCTCTGGTTAGCGTCACTGGCTTCCTGTATACCCTTTTTATTAGGTCTGATACAATCAAATCCTAAACAAAATCTGAAATAAAATGATATTAGTCACACATATATCTTTAATAAACTTACATACCCTCTAGGATTAATAACCGCACGGTGAGGCTGTATTTGCTGAAGTCTATCTGCCCTGTATGCAGCGTGAAAAAAACTTTTCTTGCAGATACTGTCTTCCTATCTCTCACTCTGGCGTCTGGATTTTGTGTGTGTGATTTTAAACGGGCCGCTCTTTCCTTATATTTGGGCGACTGTCCCGTACGAGAAAGCACCGTCTTGTCCGCTTAGATTTTTGTTAAATCTCTAGGTTTGAGGCGATCTGTGCATCTTCTGTACTTGTTTTCTCTTCTTTTCACTATACACTTAAATCTTTCCGTCCTTCCTAGGTATCCTTTCATTTTCCCAATAGGAAGCGTGTCACAGTGACTATTAATTTCATATTACCATCACGTCCGATTGTTTTAATACTCTTAATGTTCTGGTTTCCTTGTCATTTTATATTTTCTTTTCTACCTTCGTGGCCCTATTTTTTAACCTTTTCAAACCCCACCCGCGGTTTGTTTACGTTCTGGCCTTCAACGGTCAGCGTAGCGGTAACGTAATGTTATCTAAACGCACCTGTGGTTCGTTTGACCAGAGAAACATTCCTCTGGTTGCTTTAAGTCTTTGATCGCGTTGAACGAGCGAGACGGCTTCTGTGTAGAACCGGCTCGCTAACGGCAGTGGAACTTTTTACGGTCGGTAAAATAGTTTGATCTTCGAAACCAAGGGGAGATAACAATCGCGGTCAGTCTCTGGGTTTTGCCCCTTAGACGAGTTAGAGCTCGCATAATATTATGCATGTCTCTACAAGAAGGAATTTTCTTGCGGTTGTTGACTTCTGATGTCTCTAGAATAACCTTGTCTTACTCCTCATTACGCATTACGCCGATACATCTGTAGAATCAGGCTATGCAGGTGTCCCAGGGTAGCTTTGGTTGTAAGCTATAAATCTGGTTAGTTTTAATAGACTAACACACTCGTGAATATTTTCCTGGCCCGAGAACGAACGAACGAACGAACGAACGAACTTTATTTTCAAAGGGTTGAGAATTGGGCACGCAGGCCCGTCTGACATTCTGCCCTTCCTTTCTCTCACCTTTCATACTGAATTCATTTATTCTCATATGCATTTTACATATCAAATTCAAGGAATTCAACGTTGTAAAGTAAAATAATAATATATAGCACACTCATATTAACATTAATTACTTATAAGCATGACATAACATATGTTGAAAAGTACAAACATTATCAGAGATAGATAGATAGATAGATAGATAGATAGATAGATAGATAGATAGATAGATAGATAGATAGATAGATAGATAGATAGATAGATAGATAGATAGATAGATAGATAGATAGATAGATAGATAGATAGATAGATAGATATATAGATAGATAGATAGATAGATAGATAGATAGATAGATAGATAGATAGATAGATAGATAGATAGATAGATAGATAGATAGATAGATAGATAGATAGATAGATAGATAGATAGATAGATAGATAGAACGAACGAACGAACTTTATTTTCAAAGGGTTTAGAATTGGTCACGCAGGCCCGTCTAACATTCTGCCCTTCCTTTCTCTCTTCTTCCATAGTTAATCTATTTATTCTCACACGTATCCTAAATGTTACTTAAATAATAAAATAACAAGAAAGTACAATAAAGTAAAATCCCAACATTGTAACAGTACAATAACAGTTACACAAATTTACAGATGCGTATCATAATTTATACTAAACAGGACAAAATTAACTTTAAAACCTACATATGATGTTATGTAATAATAATAATAATAATAATAATAGCCCCTTCAGTCATAACTGACTATGGGAATGCGCCCCTGAGGTGACAGCGTAATTATTTAAGAACATAACGAAATTAGGGTGGCATATAATCTGCACTCATGATGTATTTGAAAAGTCTGTGATTGAATGAATATGGACTAAGAGTATTTTTTAAGTCGTGTGGAAGAGTATTCCACAGATGAGCAGCAGAAAAAGCTAAACTTTTCTTGAATAAGTCGAGCCTAGGCTTGGGCATGTGTAATTTATTTAAGCGTTGACTGCGTCTTCCGCTGTATTTGAAAATAGGCCACAGATACGTTGGAGCATTCTGTGACAAGATTTTGTGAATAAATTTGGCTTTGTTGAAGAGAAGGCGCTTTCTTAGTGGTAATATGTTAAGATATGTATATGCGTCTACACACTGTGTGAGGTTTTTGTCTGAAATTAGGCGCACTGCACGTTTTTGTAATGAAAAGAGTCTTTTAGTGTTGGACATGGTGCAGCCATCCCAAATTGTGGAACAATAGTCTAGATGTGTTTGTATCTGGGATGTATAGAACATTTTTCGTGTCTCCTCATCTAGGAAATGTTTGATTTTAGCTAACTGGTAAACTTTTTGTGCCGTTGTTTGGTCAGTGCTTGTACATGCGAATTCCAACTTAAATGTTGGTCAATTATGAGTCCTAGTGTTTTATATTCATTTACATTTTCAATTAAAGAGGTTCCAATGTAGAGCTGAAGTGTTGTTTTCGGCGAGTTTTGTAATTTTTGTCTAGTTGATATTATCATACATTTTGTTTTAGTGATATTTATTTGCATGCAGTTTTCATTGCTCCACTTAATAAGATTGTCTGTGTCGCTTTGTAATAATATTTCTAGCGTGTTGCAACTTTTATCACTAGTATAAATGGTACAGTCATCGGCAAATAGGTCGCAGGATGAGTGCTCGATGTGTAGTGGAAGGTCATTTATGTAAATGGAAAAAAGTAGAGGGCCGAGAATAGAACCCTGAGGAACACCAGTGTCAATAATAGTTGGGCTTGACAAGGAGTTATTGTACCACGCTACTTGCTGTCTGTCGGACAGGAATGATTTAAGTAATGTCACTAGTTTAAAGTTAACTTTCATTGTTTCTAATTTTCTTATTAAAACAGCGTGATCTAACATATCAAATGCTTTCCTAAAGTCTACAAAGATTGCTCCACATATGTTATCGTTATTTATGTTTAGGTGCAAGTTGTCTATCATCTTAGTTAGAGCTGTGTGGCATGAATGCTTTTGTCGAAACCCTGACTGACTGTCAATTAGCAAGTCATTGCTAACTAGGTAATGTAGTGTTGCTTTATGTATGTGTTTTTCTAGTGGTTTAGAAAGCGATGATAAAAGAGAAATAGGTCTATAGTTACCAAGATTACTGTTATCTGACAAGCCAGGTTTGAAGAGAGGATATACTTTGGCAATCTTAAAGGCTGAAGGAAAATAACTTTTAGCAATACATTGATTATATATAAAAGTTAGTGAATCACTAATAGCTGGTGCGGCGTAACGCAGTATTCGATTACTAATTCCGTCAAGCCCTGATGAGCTATTATCCTTAAGGCCAATAAGATAGTTATACACTTCATTAACTGTCATAAAAGGAATGTCGGGTGGAACTGAGTTTGTACATTTGTTTTTACAGAATGCTGAAAGTTTGTCTAAGTCACTACAGGAAGGTGGTATTGTGGATTTCAGACCGTTTATTTCTGCTTGAAAGTGATTGCTGAAGTCGGTGCAAGTAAATGAAGTGTTGGAAGAGAATGAGTCTGGTGCATTACGTTTTTTCGCTAAGGTGTTAATTGCCTTCCATATTTCCTTACTATTTGATTTGTTCTGAACTATATTTCTAAAACGATTTTTCTTTTCTTTCCGAATTAAATATTGAACTTTGTTCCTGTATACCCTGTATGTGTTGAGGTCCTTATTTTTGTGCGCTTGATCTCTCTGCCTCATAGCCTCCAACACTTCCTGCGTGATCCACGGAGATTTTAATTGTCGTTTGACGCGAATTTCCTTAGCTGGTACGTGCGTGTCAAAAACATTATAAAAAATTTTTTGTCCAGTATTCAATAGCGTCATCCGGATCAGGAAGTTGGTAAACACGGGCGAGAGGTGCAGTTAGCAAGTCATTTAAAAATAATTCCTTACTGAAATGTTTGAAACTTCTAAATTTGATACTTACATGTTTATTTTTCGGAACTTTACATTTATTCTTTGACCATGTACAGCATACTGGATAGTGGTCACTCATTGCAATATTAGGGACAGAGCATTCTATGATGTTTTCTGGGCAAGTTACGTAGATGTGGTCGATTAGTGTGGTTGATGCTTGTGTTACTCTTGTAGGCTGGTTAACTATTTGTTTTAAGTTGTACGATAATATTATATTTTTCCATGTTAGATTTGAATTGTGTATATCGATGTTGAAATCACCAAGAAGAACAACCTCCTTGACTGTGGCAAATACATTGTCCATCATTATGGTGAAATCTTCGTACCATATAGGTCCTGCACTAGGATTTCGATAAAGATATCCCACCAGAAATGGGCCCTGATTCGGTAGCTTTATTTCCAACCATACACATTCTATCTCTGCTGTCTCTAAGTCGTTTCTGCGGCGAAAATTAAGGGAAGTGGAAATATAAACTGTTATACCTGTCTCTTGTTTTTTGCTTGCGTCTCGCCGAATAGTTTTAAAACCATTTAACGCAATGTCATCGTCTGTTATTCTGTCATTTAGGCGACTTTCTGAAAGTCCAAAAATGTGAAAATTATTACTTAGAATGTATGTAAGTTCGGGGAGTTTACCTAGAAGATGGTAAATATTCAGATGACCAAGTCGTAGACCATCCTTGTGAAGCCACGGTACATAATTACCAGCCATGCTTGTATAGTAAAAAGAAAGATATATTTAAAAAAAAATATAAAAAAAATATAATAAAAAAATACAAGTTAAAAAACAGTTAGGCTATGCACACAAAAAGCGCAAAATATTTTTACGAATTAATACTTCACCAAGGAAGTGGAATTCAAGAAATGAGAAAGTGCAGAAAATACAATATTAAAATAATTAATACAACTAATAAAAAACAATTTCAACTGAGTATATGAAAATTGTCACAAAACAATCAGACATACAACATATCACACCAGAACTGCTCAACACAACAAAGTGAAGTTAAACGAGAGATGGAAGAAATTAATAATAGTCACAAGTCAGACAAGTTAAGTATACAACACTTCACACCTTAACACCGAAAATTCTAACAAATTGAAGCTACGCGTGATAATAAGAAATTTAAATTGTAACGAAATAAGTAATCAAAGAAAATTTTTTTAGAGGATATTAACCGATAAACTATTAAAAGTTCTGATTATTACCGTTGTATTAAAAAATCAACAAATGTTCAAATGGAGTGAAGGCTGTAGTAACAGAGATTTAGTGAAGCAAAGTGTTTGTTCGTCAATAACTGACGTCTCTGCCGGGCATATAATAGGGATGACTTTGGGCAGACATCATTAATGCTTGTCTAAGTGACGCAGGGCTGAATTGCATCAGATAGACAAGTTCAGGGTTCCACTGAGGACGATAATAAGAACTAGGGGAGGAAGCATGGTGATCTCTGATTTCTTCCGTCCTTGTTGTAGTGTTGGTAGGAGTATTCTGCGCCTGGGACATTGGAATACTGTTGGTAGAGGTACCTGAGTGGGGCTGCTTTGTGACTAATGGGGGAAACATGGTATCATAAGATTCGGCTTCCTGATTGAAAGTAGCGTTGTGATAGCTGGAAGGCTGCCTGCTTGCAATAGGTGTGCTTCTTTGAGGGGTAGGTGGGGTTTGTGATGTGTTGTAATTATATGTTGATGTCTCAGTAGATTTCGTTGCATTCTCTATATGGGTTGAGCTGTCTTGTTGTGTCCTTTCTGGATATTTTATGTTTTTGGCCAGGATACTGCTTCCCAGTGTGGATGTGTGAATTTGATCTCTGTAGAGTCGTTTCTTAGGTGCTCCTGAGTTAGATGTAAAGAATGGAGTATTGTTGATGAAGCCAAGGCCGTTTTGTTTACAATAGTTCTGTAGTTTTGTGTTGTAAGTGTCCGCTGTGCGACGCTGAAACCCATAGCATGGTGGTATGATTGATGAAATAAAGATGGAGGCTTTGGGAAATTTTTGTTTTATTGTAGCCACCAATCCTGAGGGGTTTAGGCTCTGCTCATTCATGATATCATTAATTCCTACGTGTAGTGTTGTTTTTGTTATCTTGTGATTAATATCGAACTTATTAATTATGTCCAGTAGTCTTTTAATACCAGCCCCCGGCACTGTCATAACTGAAACGATGTCTTCTCTTGTAGTGGACATTCTTTCACAATAAATACCCTTCAAGAGGGAGTCACCAATTACAATATGTGTAACGTCACTACGTATTTCTTCACTTTGTTTTCTATTAGATTGATGCTGCTGCCTTTTGTGGTGTTCTTTTTGTGGACTGTTGTGATGGCTCTGAGATTTGTGAATTTGGTTTTCGGGCACTGGAACGTTGTCTGGTAGGGATGCTGATACCTGCTCATTTTCTGTTGAACAATCCTCAAGAACTTGAAATCTGTTGGTAATTTTGACTCCAATGGGATATGTTGTGTTTGTGAGTGTCTCTTCGTGTTTTTTGTGTACAGTTTGGTGGTGACCTTTTTGCTGATTTGGCGTATTTTTATGTATGGATTCTTCGCAATCTTCTACTATTGTTTGAGGATGATCTGGTTGTCTTATCTTATAGAGTGAGAAGTCTCTCTGCAGTTTTTCGATGATGTCCTTCATGCTAGAATTGTCTTCCCTCAGAGATACTATCTCCCTTTTAAGAAGTTCGTTTTCGGCCTTGAGCGATGTCTGTATACTAGACATGAGATCACCAATTAAACTTCGTAGCGTGTCCTCCATATTTTGCATTAGCTCCTGGCAGCACGAAGTTTAATTGGTGATCTCATGTCTAGTATACAGACATCGCTCAAGGCCGAAAACGAACTTCTTAAAAGGGAGATAGTATCTCTGAGGGAAGACAATTCTAGCATGAAGGACATCATCGAAAAACTGCAGAGAGACTTCTCACTCTATAAGATAAGACAACCAGATCATCCTCAAACAATAGTAGAAGATTGCGAAGAATCCATACATAAAAATACGCATGGACCATCATGAGATAAGGCAGACCTTAACACAGAACTAAATGTTAAGGCCTATCTCTAGTCATTTTTCGGGGTGAGTTGACATGTCTTATTAATATATAAATATTCATGTTAGCTTTTTATATATCTGACAGGAAGGTGACTTACTTCATTTTTGAGGATTTCTCCCGGTAAATTTAATTCAGTGATAATGTAGCGCTGTCTACGGCCTTAGTTGAGTGGTGCTTAAACTATTACGGTTTATAATGGGAAATGATAAACTTACAATAACAGATACTAGGCGTAGAATCAGTTCATACAATGCTTACCATTGAATTAAGAGTCAGCAAAATTAACTGTCATTTCTGCAAGATAAGGTCAGAGGTGTGGATCATTCACTTAACACTGAATTATAGGAGAAAGTCACTTATTCCTTTTTTGATAGATATTTCTAGTGGCAAGGGAGAATCATTTTATGCTTACTTGTGTGGCTAGGCACTAGTCTATAACTTTCACAGAAAGCAGTCACCAGGCATAGATATAATTGTATTTTATGATTCAGCCACAGCTGTATTATTATAGCAAGAACATTGAATTTTCTATGTACTCATTTTGTGGAATGTTAATATATTTCCCCAAGGGGACATATGATTTATTTGTGTAATGTCACATGCTGTAATCTGTTTATGTAATTCATTTAATGTTGTAAGATGAATAAGCATATTCATTCAACTGTAACTACAAGGTTAGGTTTCCTGTATGTTTAGTTGGAAGAAGAGGAGTAGATTGTTGCTGTCAGAACGATTACTGACAGGTACATGGGTGTACAAAAGATATTAAGCCTATGCGGGCACATGCTATAATTGATAGAGTGGGAGGAGAGGAGCATAACTGGTTATAAAACATTAGAGTGATTTTGTTGTTGCTTGATGTAAAGGGTGTCTTTTTTGGGTCTCAGTTTCAGGGATACCGAATTGCTAGAGTCAAGTCTCCAGTCAGGCGAAGAATGTCATGTACTCTTCGTTCTAGAGGGATGCTGAATACAGCTAGCAATCACGAGTCGTCACCCCCCCCCCCCCCATTCCTGAACCTAAACCCTTTGTCAACGCCAAGTTAAGCTCACGCAGTGCAACAAGCCAACGCTAAATCTGAAATCATCTCAGGCAGTAGTAGTTCTCTACTCGCCTATTGGATTACCAGTCAGAGCATTGCGGCTTCCAGAATATCAAAACCGCCCAGCATGTCTATAGCAGAATCTGATATCACCCGCCTTTGTGTGCCTAAACGGGGCACTCAGCCAAACCACAGCCAAACTCGTTTAAACCGGATTTAATGCCAAGCAAGCAATAGTGCCGGATAAGAGCGCCTGGTTCTCTTCGTCCCCAAATAACTTCGTCTGGTGTAGTTTTGGGTTATGAAAACCTCGCACTTATGAGCGTCTTCCGGCCCCTCAAGCAATTAGAGGTCACCAATGATAGCACCAACAAGGAAAGTTATGTAGGCTTATTCCCTCACCTTGAAGGATCTACATGTAAGACACTTTTCTGGAGCTAGCACCTTTGGTCCCCCGAAAGCGGAGGACAGGCTGTCGCTCAGTTTGTTTATTTGGTCAGCAGAAGATAAACAGCGTCTTCCAGCCCCTAACGCAATTAGAGGTCACCAACGTTGAGCACCACCAAGGAAAGTTTTGTAGGCTTATTCCCTCACCTTGAAGGATCTATATGTAAGACACTTTTCTGAAGCTAGCACCTTTGGTCCCACGAAAGCAGACAGGCTGTCGCTCAGTTTGTTTATTTGGTCAGCAGAAGATAAACAGCGTCTTCCAGCCCCTCACGCAATTAGGGGTCACCAACGTTTAGCACCAACAAGGAAAGTTTTGTAGGCTTATTCCCTCACCTTGAAGGACCTACATGTAAGACACTTTTCTGGAGCTGGCACATTTGGTCCCACGAAAGCGGACAGACTGACACGCAGTTTTATTCATTTGGTAAACCAGAGGTAAATAGAGTCTTCCAGCCCACCTCGCGCAATTAGAGGTCACCAATGATAGCACCAACAAGGAATGTTTTGTAGGCTTATTCCCTCGCCTTGAAGGATCTGCATGTAAGACACTTTTCTGGAACTATTACATTTGGTCCCACGAAAGCGGACGGACTGACACTCAGTTTATTCATTTCTCTGTGTTCTACAGGTTTTATGATCGGTGGTCTGTGTGTGTTCGTCGATGTATTTTGCATATTTTGATTATTGATGATTATTGATGAATTTTATGCTGTGTATGATGATATGCATTATTTTCATGCTTTTCTTCTTTAATAAAGTTTACACATTTTATTAATGCGCTGTTAAACGACCCTTCCATCCATAATTAACTTGTTTTAGCTCTTTACTATAATCTCTATGTTTGATAAGAGAAAAGAGTGAGAGCAGGAGGTGCTTAGACAGTAAAAGTGAGTTGAGGCTTGGAGAGAGAGATCATTTTGATAAATCTTCTTCCAGGTTGTCTCAAGTCCATCTCCTATTTACACCTTTCTGTGTGTGTAATCTATAACTCTGTCAGTCCACTATCCCTTGTCGATTTCAATACTATTGTCCAACTCGACAAATACTTTACACTCTAACTCAACCACGATAAAGCGTTCATTCTATCCAAGTTTTATCGAAATCCGTTGAGGTATGAATTTATAATGAATTCTTAAACATCACGAGCTAACTATTATCAGATGTGATGACTATGACAAATATCAATTATTTTTAAAACTACTTACATTTGAATAATATCCTTTTGGAAATCATTCATTCTCTATCTTTTTATATGAATTATTACAGTTGTAATATTATTCCACCAAACTTGCGATTGTGGCTTTAGATTTTCTTTCCTGCCAATGCAAATTTTAAGGTCGGCCATGTTTCATATATTCGCTCCTTCCTACACTTTCCTAATGCTGTACGGCTTAGGCGAAACGCAAATATTTCAGCCCAACGTCAACTTCAAAGCAACACCCACCGAGCTGTCCCTTCACCCTTATATCGCTGTGTGTCGCGTTACACATTTTTTCACAAACAAAGCAAGTGGTACCAAATTTTGCCACAACAACTCACACCCATTTGACACATGACGTGTCACAGTGATCTGCACTGCATGCCTTTGTTTACAGTAAAAACCTAACTGTTGCAAATAATTGTCGTTCTCACGTCTTAGTTAAACGACCTGTGCAGGTGTTGTCGTGGATAGATGTCCACTGTTTATAGTTATATCTACATTCCTATTCCTATAAATTCAACAAGATGTCACTCAAAAATTACATTGTTTCGTTTTTGTTTTTGGGGTGTTATTTAAAGTGTTCTCTAAAAATTATGCCAGTAGCATAAAATGCACAGATGTCCCGTACTCCGTGACCCGCACGTGATTCTACCAAACAACACGAGCGATGCTTTTTTGTTGCGGCCAAGCGTCCCCTTTATTGACAACTCTTTACTTCAATGTCAGCTAATTGTAAAACTGCATTCTAGTTTGCAACATTTAATGTGAGAAATATTACCGTATGTGTTCGTTTGTGCGTTTTAAAAATGAACTTTATATTGTATTATTTTAGAATATATTGTCTGAAGCAATGCTGCCGACGGAGCAGGCAACCATTGCGCGATCACACTTTGGTGGTCCGGGCCATTGAAGTGAATGGTACTGGTTTGGATTCCAACAGGGAGATGTCATAGAGGTCCTGGCAGAATCTATCGCCAAGTCGTTTACCTGTCTGGCCAATATAAGTTTTACTACAACGTTTGTATATTATGGCATAAATGATGTTGCGTGACTCGCATGTGAAGCCATTGGTGATGGTGAACGTGGCTTTGAGAAATGGCACCTTACTGGTTTGGATGACATACTCGCACGTCTTAGATCGTGCTCGGCCACAAGCTAGTGTTTCTAAAGTGACCGGCACTCTCAGTTCTGAGACGGCTGTGGACAAGATACTTCAGGTTCTTGTTACGTCTATAGGCCACCAGAAGTGCGTCATTGAACACGTCTATTGTCACAGAATCCGTCTTAGAGTAGGTAAGAGACGGAAGAGGCTATTGTTATCTGCAATGCTATGTGGGTGATAGGTATAGATTAGCTTGACTCTGTCGGACATTGTCGTGTGATAGGGGTTGTCACGGGTTGCCTCCCCTTTGCTCTGCAGTAAGGGTCCAACAATGGCCAAAACCAGAGTATCTAATGTGGATCTTCAAAGGTGTCTACCTTAGCACTATGATTACTCTTGGCAGAGATATAGATAAGATGATTATGCTTCTAAATCGAGGGAGTATTTACAAGATATTTCAGAAGTCAAGAACAATGCTGAATGTGTCTTAGCAATGTTAACTTTTATCTGTCCGACAACTTTTGTGAAGAGATATATTGAGTGATTTAGCTCAACTGGATTAATAGTAAAATTCTTTTTCTTATTATTATTATTGTTATTATTATTATTATTATTATTGGCTCTATAGGTGTAAATACATATATTAAAGATATGAATTCATACGTGTGCACTCCTATCTATAATAACTGAATCAACTAGGAATTTGTAAAAAAACATATAACAAATTTAATGATCAATTATTATGTAACATTTAAAAACAAACAAGGTTAGGTTTCGATGGGGTGCAAAAAGATTATGTTATTGTCATCGATACTTGATGGAAAGTAAATGTACGTTGCTGTGGTCTGTTTAATAAGTACTTAGCTAAAAATCGGTGAGCACTGCTGCTCTATTTCGTCAATTCGTCTCTCTGTGATTAGGGGCACGTCCCGAGCAAAGGGCGCAGGGGGTAACCTCTCCTGTTGTCAGTGCTGAGCATTTTTACAGGCCCGTCAGATGTAGCCGTGTATCAATCAGTTCGCTGAATCACAGCCTCGTTGCACGAATGGGCTTATAGACTCGAACCACGAACTGGTCTCGTACCACGAACTTTAGAGGAAAATAAAAAGAACAAATGCCTCTGCTAAGTATATTGTGGTCGGAATATTAATCAGGCGCCCTTCCCGCTGTCCGTTCACCAGTTTTGTCTCTCGGAAATTTTATTATCACTGAGCATATACAGCATAACAGAGGAACATGATGAGAAATCCCCATTATTCTTTTGTTTAATTTAATGGGGAAAATGTGTCTGAACAGCACGAGCGCAATGGCGTATGCCTGGAGGAATATTATTAAGTTACTAAATCTCAGAAAATGACATTATACACACTATGCACATGTGATGTAATCATCAATCACTCACTGCGGCATTCGGAGTCGGGGGTTACCTCTGCTTTTGGTTCTCTGTATTAATTAGTTTGAAGCAATCACCAGCGCTTGCTGTGGTGGTTTATGAATATACTCTTTTCATATGCTGAGATTGCCAGACTCGTATGGACTTTTACAACCACTAGCAAGTACAAACATGTCAAATTCAAAGTATATATGTTACAACTTACCCCAATATTGGTTTGGAACTAGACTTCTTGCTCAGTAGAATAGTCTTGGTAACTTGATAAAGATGCCTCGAACACACGTCTGGGGTATTATGTCTATTACAGAATCCCCCTGTGACTTTTGTTAGTAGGTTCTTTAGGAGTGCGGTTTCTATATTAACAGGCAAATGTTCCTTGCTGTAGTGTTCAGAAGGAGTTCCGATACGTGTTTGGTCCGGTCCTATAAGGTCAGAATCCTAACTCTATTCTTTCCTGGCTTCAGTCCGAACTGTCTCTTTGTCGATTTTGGAATGCAGTGTGTTTTAGACTCCGAATTTGCTAGTTTATATTTCCGTTATCTTCCAAGCCACCACATGACGTTTTCACACAAAACGTCCAATCGAAACGAATGTCTGTTTCCTGCTCTCAACTGATCCAATCACTCACTTACTTGCTTAGTCGTTTCCCTTCTACCGTGAGGTGTAGAGGTTAGGAAGAGAGAGCGCCAGACTATCCTATCGGCTGTCTTCCTCATCGCCTGGTTCCATTCTAGTCCTCGGTTCCTCAAAGATTGTCTAATGTTGTCCTCCCAGCGGACTCTGGGTCGTCCTAGGGTCTGGATCCCTGGCTCTTTGTTTCCAATGCTTGTCGTGGTAGTCGATCTTCTTCCATTCTGCAGACATGGCCAAACCATCTTAGTTGGGACTGTTCTACTTGGGTCTGCAGGGGGTGGGATTTTAGGCATTGACGTATCGTCTGGTTGCAAACCATGTCTCTTCTTGTTACTTAAACCACCTTCCTCAGATACCTTATTTCTGAAGTTTGGATCTGGCATTTGTGGGTTGTAGTCATAGCCCATGACTCGCATCCATATGTCAAGACTGGGACATAAGTGGAGCGATATACAGCCATCTTCGTTTTCTTACCAACCTCTCTCTTGCTGAAGAATCCTCGATTTATGGCCTGAAAAAGTCTACCCGCTGCTGCTTTTCGAGTGGCCAACTCTTCTTTGATGCCTCCCTTTCGGTCTATAACAGCTCCGAGGTATTTAAAGTGGACCTGTTCTCCCAGCTTATTCTGATGTTTTCTTTCTTCTCGTGATGTCACCATGGATTTTGTTTTAGAGCTGCTTATGACCACCCCTCTCTTCTCTAGCTCTTCCTTCCAGACTTGCATGTTGGATTGGAGATGTGCCTCTGATTTAGCAATCAGGGCAACATCATCAGCAAATGCCATCTCTGAAATACAGACCTGTCTCATCTTCAAGTACCCCACTGAATACTTTCTTGTTCTCTCCTTACATGCCTTGATGACATCGTCCATGAGGAGTATGACAAGATAAGGTGACATGATATCACCTTTTCTTACACCAGTGGTGGTCCTGAACTTTTCTGACTTATGGTTTGCTGTCCTCACATAATTTCTGCAAGACTTGTAGAAGCTCTGTATAGCATGAATCAGAGGTGCTGGAATGTTCTTCCTTGCCAAACAGTCCCAAAGTTTGCTCCAGGGGACTCTGTCAAACGCCTTTTCCAGATCTATGAAACAAAGATGGATCTCACTCTTATACTCAAGGGCCTTTTCACTCAGCTGTCTGAGAGTGAATATTAGGTCTTGAGTACTTCGGTTTGCTCGGAATCCGCACTGGACCTCATCCAATTGTGGCTCAGCTAGGCGTCGGAGTCTCTGCTTTAAGATTCTATAATAGATTTTAACAGAGACACTGAGAAGGGATATGCCTCTATGGTTTCCACATTGTCGATTGTCAACCTTTTTGAAAATTGGTGTTATGATTGCAATCTCCCAATCCTTTGGTATGGTCTTGTTGCACCACGCTGCCTGTATGACCCTTAAGAGTAATAGGTCGCCTGATGCTTCATGTATTTAACCATTTCTGGTGTTATACCATCTTGCCCTGCTGCTTTGCCCATCTTGATTTTCTACAGTGCTGCCTTCAGTTCTTCCATCTTTATGTCATCTTCACCATCATTGGTTTTCTCTTCTGTGCTAGTGGTTATCATTACTGATGCTTGACCTTGCTCACCATCCAGAAATTCTGAGAAATATTCTTTCCATCTTTCCATTACTTCCTTCGGTGCAGTAAGCAATTTGCCTTGCTTGTCCTTTGTAAATTTGAGAGGGCATCATTTTTCATTCCTCGTGTTCTTTAGGGTCTTATAGGACAATTTCTGGTTTTCTTGCACATCTTTTCTAGCTTTTCTCCTAATTCTTCCAAGGACTTCTGTTTTGCTGCTAGCACCTTGTTCTTTGCTTCTGTTCTGAGTGTCACATATTCTCTATTTTTCTCCATTTGTCCTGCTGTATTTTTAGCTCCTAAGTATTGTTTCCATGCCATTTTCTTATCTCTTATTTTCTCTTTGACTTCCTCTGTCCACCAAGGTGTCCTCTTTCTTTTGTTCCCAAGTCGGACTTCACCACATGCTTCTGCAGCAGCTGTCTTTATGATGTCCTTGAATTTAAGCCAGAGAGTTTTCAAGTCATCAGGTTGTTCATCTGTGTTGCTAACCGCTGCAGCAATAAGGCCCTGCTATCTGGTCTTATTTTCTGGCTCTCTCAGCTTGTAGGTCTTAATGCTCATTTCTCCCGTTCGTTTACTTAGTTTCTTGCGTGATGTTGGGCAGTTCCTAGGCTAAGCAACTCTTTCAGTTGTTCTTTTGATTGTAAGCAGGTAGTGATCACTTCCAATATTTGGCCCCCTCCAGACTCTAGCATCCCGGACATACAAGGTATTTGAATGAGCTTCTCCTAACAATGGCATAGTCGATCACTGACTTCTCATTCTTTGTTGGTTCACATCTAGTGTATGCATGTATGCGCTTATGGGGGAACTTTGTGTTTGTAATGATCAGATTATGCTCACTGCAGAATCTAAGGAGTCGCTTTCCATTGTCATTGAGAGTGTGGTGGATTTTGATGTTATGAATTGTTGTTAGGTATTTTTATTGTAATAAATGAGATTAGCTATGAAGGTCCCTGAAGTTACCCAATAGTATTGTGAACTTTTCAGGGTACCTTTCCGCTCCCACCCTTTTTCTCTCATTCAAAATGTATTTATATTATTATATTAAATGACTTCGTGTAGTGTCTAGGGTTATGAATGTAGAGTGTAATGTACAATAACACTGACTAACAAAAAAAAAACTTTTTTTTTCTTTCTCTAACATTTCTATGTTTTTCTGGTCAATTTTAATGCGCTGTTTTTAAATCTGCAAACCGTTTTTCTCTATCAGGTCGGGATCTCTAGAAATACGCAATTGAAGTTTTTTAACAAGGCATAAAGTATTATAACATCATTCATACAAGAAGTGTAACAGTTATGTAGGCTTGAATTTCTTTGCAGTCGACTTTCGTCGGTGAATGGCATGTGGTACATCGCGATGAAGCATCCAACAATAATCGGCAAGCATGGTCACACTCCACCGTCCTTGATAGCGTGATTCCATTACGGCGATATCTTGATGGAATCGTTCTCCATGTTCATCGCTGACTTGGCCAAGTTTGTCAGGGAAAAAGTCAAGATGCGAATCAAGCAAATGGATTTTGAGGGACATGTTACAGCCCATAATTCTGTATGCATCTATGCACTGCTTAACAATATGCATATAGTCGACAGATTTGTGATTTCACAGAAAGTTATCGACGATCGATTTGAATGCCATCCATGCGCGAAGTTCACTACCATGTAACAAGTTCTCGAATTGTTTGTCTGCAATAACTTTCCTAATCTGAGGTCCTACAAAGATACCTTCCTTTATCTTTGCATCGCTAACTTGCGGAAACTTTTCTCGAAGATAAGTGAAAGCTTTGCTCGTTTTATCTAACGCTTTTACGAAATTCTTCACGAGCCCCAACTTTATATGTAACGGTGGTAAAATGATGCCGTCTTTGTTAACTAATGGCTCATGTATTACATTTTTATGCCAGAGCTGCATACGATCCCTGATAGGCCACACCTTTCTTGCATAATGTTCCTGTCTGTTGCGGCTGTCCCATTCACATAGGAAGCAACAAAATTTAGTATACCCAGTCTGCATGCCCGTGAGAATTGCAATGACCTTTAGGTCTCCACAAATCCGCCATTGGTAGTCATTGTACTTTATTTTTGCCAAAAGTATAGCCATATTGTCATAAGTTTCTTTCATATGAACAGAGTAGGCGACTGGAATTGATGAAAATAAATTTCCGTTATGCAATAACACGGCTTTTAGACTAGTCTTGGAAGAGTCGATGAAAAGTCGCCATTCGTTGACTATGTGCTCACGACCGAGGTGCACCATTAGACCGTTTACATCTTTGCAATAGCAAATGCCATCATCCATCTCAAAGTATTGAACAAGTTCTCTGTGTCTATGACGAAATTTAGATATCGGAGTATTGGGCGCTAAAAGATTCCATTCTTTGAGTCGCGAACCGAGTAATTCCGCTTGTCCTTTGGTAAGAGCGAGATCACGTATTAGATCTGAAAGTTCTGAATGGTTAATTAAGTGAACACCATCATTCACCGGTATATAATCCGAGTCAGAATTAGTTTCTAAAGCAGGTAAACTATCACTTTCTGATGGTTCATTCACGTCCAACGGATATTGTTATGGTGGAACTGGGATCGGACACGTGATTGGATCATGAGGCACTGGTTTCGATACCGATTCTACAACTTCTAGAAGCCATATTTCGCTCAGAATTATTTCAAAATACAGTAACTATTTGAAAAATAGCGTAACATATGTCATGCATCTTTTAGCAGTATAAAAAGTAGAATTATTTTGCATTTTATTAATTTTTAATAAGTTATATAGTAAAAATGAAACGGAGCAAATAACGGTTTCCCAAAAAATATATTTATTCACAAATATCTTAAGAACCCGACGTGATAGAGATAAACGGATTTCAGATTTGAAATCAGCGCAAGAAACTGACCTAAGAACACTTATTCTTATATAAGAAAGAAAAATGTTGTTTGTCAGTGTAATCAACAAACATACAAACAAATAGTTTATTATTCACAACAGCACACAGTACTACCACAATAACATTCAAACGACACTTTAAAAGGCTATCTTTTTTAAGACTGTGGTTGAAATTTGTGTAAATATAATTTTTACAATTTATTATCCTGATTCTAATTTATTTTGAACCAGGACTGACAATCAAAAGTGAAATAAAAAAAATCATTTACATCAGTCTAATAGCGCAGTAGATCTTCTGTCCATACATAAAAATATTATTCTAATATACGTCTGTAGTTGTATTTTCCTACTTTAAGGTAATACTGGTAGTACCCCTAGGTTGTTGTTTAAAATCACACCCTTTTAGTTATGTTTGTTTTCGTTTGTCTCTTGTGGGACTATTAAATATTTGTTCCAGTTTTATTCACTGTCACTTTATATTCCTTTTTATTTCCTGTTAGTTGAGCTTTCAGGTGCCGAACAAGAACTTATCTTGGCAGTAGAATACAGGTAGAACGTTTCCTCTGCTCGCTTGACAATCTGTTCCCTGTTTGATAGGCAATGACCACTAGCATGGGCTCGCAGTATGCAGACAGAGTCCTGAATCAATCAGTTTTCAAGCGTTTGGTACCACATTAACGTCAGTACCCAGGACCTCTGAAATGTGAAGGTTATGCATCCTTCTTAATACCTAGCATACACTAATAGTCCACATTCTAGGACAGGTACATTACAAACAAACAAAAAGGGTCATAGCCTTATACCAACCTATGCCACCATTATCTTTTGATGTGACAATGTACATCAGTATTCCTCTCCCCTAATAGTTACAACACCACTGCAATTCCAGCTGTAATCGCTTCCATAAAATAGGATAGGTGTTATGCTCCTTTATGACACTCATACATATTCTTGTAGTTTTACACCTCTCCGACAGTCTATCACATGGTGGATCAATCTCTAGGCTTTGCCTCATGGTCGTTATAGACTTACTCATGTACAGACATATATTATTATTTCACATTCAATTTTTATATAAAATACATGTTAATAAATGTCAATCTTACCACAATTTTTCAATGAAATATACACAGTGACGATGACTGACACAGTTTCGATCTGTTTTATTGTCCAGGCTGCCTAGAAATTGTATTTGAAAGCACAGCCTGATCTCATCAATCGCTGGTAGAATTTTTCAAGAAATGCGATCCAGTCTAAGCAGATATGACTTGACCTGACAGTATCTCTAATCTCTATGTATTGTTTTATCAATATTTGATTAGTTAAGGGACTATTTAGATAACTAACAACATATTCTTGGTCAGCAAGTCTTCAGGTACACGAATATACGATTTTTAAGGGGCTATGTGGTTTGGTTCAAAATTCTATCTTTTTTTCTATGTTAGTTGTTTATTTTTAAACTACCTCTCGTTCACTCTTTTTCCATGTACTTTCAAGCAAAATACGATAGCTTAGGTCATTCATAATAAGAGCTAAACGTGTTTCCATGACCGTAGTGTATACATTTCTAACTTTTTCATCGTATTGGGGAAACCCCTAAGACAAGGCTTGCCCCTGTGCTGTGGTTGGCTTTTAGTTTGAAATCAATGCGAAACGAATTAGCATTTACCATCTATCCTTGCCCCTCCTCGTTCCACAATGCATTTTAGGCAAATATTTCTTAGAACTAGGAAAAGTGGGTGTTTATGTCAAGGACGAATTTGAAAAATTGGGTACCGTTTTGTTCGGCTATTCGTTAGCAAATAATAATCTGAAGGCGTAGGCGACACCAACCGTTCTAGCAGAAATTGTTTAGTAATATCCTATCTTTGCCTTTATGCCCTATACTGTTATATTCTAATTTATATATTGTATTTAGAAATTCACTACACATCTCCCCCCTTTAGAACAGACGATCATATGTCAGTTCCTACTTCTAAATACACATAGATGAATTTACTATCTATGCCTGGTGACTACTCTGATGTTCGTCGTACGGATGTCTGCTTAAAAAATCAGCGCCGACATTGGTTTTTCCGGGAATGTACTCTATGGTAAACTGGAATGGTTGTAGGAGCAACGACCAGCGTAATAATCTAGCATTTTCATGCCTTGCTTGTGACAGACATACGAGTGGTTTATGGTCTGTTTGGATCTTAAATGATTTTCCATAAAGATAAATCTGGAACTTTTTTATAGCATATATGACTGTCAGACATTTTTTTTCACTTGTTGAATATTTTTGTTCTGCTGTGTTCAACTTACGGCTAGCATAAGCTACTGGGGTTAATTCCCCATCAAGTGAATTTGACCGTTGTAATAGAGCTGCCCCCAAACCGATATTACTAGCATCCGTTCTCACAATGAATTCTTGACTCAAGTCAGGTAATTTCAAAATAGGCCTGCTTGTGAGCTTTTCTTTCAATTCTTGGTATGCTAATTCACACTGCGCTGTCCAAATAATTCTATCAGGATTTCCTTTGCGCGTTAAATCAGTCAATGGAGCACATATGGAGTTAAAGTTTTTAATATACTTTTGGTAGAAACCACATAATGAGACAAAAGATCGCACATCTTTTTTTGTTTGTGGTCTTGGTGCTTTTTTTTAACTTCTCCAGGTTCTTGGGGTCAGGGGTCATGTTTCCCTGATGTACTGTGTGTCCCAAGAATTCTAGCTCTTTACATCCAACACAGCATTTCGTCGGTCTAGCTGTCAAATTGGTCTCTCTCAGTCGATCAAACAACATATTCAGAGAGTTAATGTGTTCCTCAAATGTTTCTGTTGCTATGAGAATATCATCCATGAAGTTGGTGATGCATGGATTCTTCAGGGGATCCAGTAACTTTCTCATCATCCTCGAAAACACACTCGGTGCATTTTTCAGCCCGAATGGCAACATATTAAATTCATAATGTCCTTCCGAGGTGCTAAAGGCTAAATAAGGTTTGACTTCCGGCTTTACTGGAATCTGATAGTAGCCTTTGCTCAGATCCACTTTAGAGAAATATTTAGCTTTATTCAGCCTGGCAAACAGCTGATTTGTATCAGGTAATGGATCCACCTGACCTTCTGTGACAGCATTCAGTTTCCTGTAATCTATACACAGTCTGTGTTCTCCAGAGGGTTTTCTCAACAGAACCACACTGGAGCTGTAAGGAGATTCACTGTGCGAGATAATCCCTTCTCTCAACAGATAATCTATCTCCTCCCTTAAAGCTTTTTCCTTAGCGAACGGAATCGAATAGGCTCTCATACAGATTGGTGTTGGGTCTATGAGTTTCATATCATACTCTAATAAATTTGTATGCCCCGGTCGGTCCGTTAACACATCTGTATGATTATTCAGAACCTGTTGAACCCTCTCCCTCTGATTTTCCGTTAAGTGTGTGCTGATTTTTACCTGTGCAGCGGTCTCACAGGGATGTAAAGGATATTCATGAGAAGTGAGTGGTTCCTTTTTCATCTCCATTGCAACAGACAAGGTCAGTAGGTGTGTCTCTTCCTGGTTTTCTCTGTCCAGATATTTCTTCAGGAGATTCACATGATAGATTTTCTCTTTCCCTTTCTTATCTATCTTATAATTTGTTCTAGACACCTTCTCTAGAACTGTATATGGACCTTGCCATCCAATTTGCAATTTATTCTGGCTGCCGGGCAGTAGAAGGAGCACCTTCTCTCCCACAGCTAATTCTCGATCCTTCGCTTTCTTATTGTAATAGGCAGCATGCTTTTTCCTGGCTTGTCTCAAATTTTCATTGGCAAGTTTCCAGCCAGTTTTAAGACGAGTGGTCAGCTCGTTCACATATTGATATGATGAGGTAATATTTTCTTCTGCCTTTTCATCGGTCCATGTCCTTAACAATGCTACATATGGACTTTTAAATTTGTTGACCTATTTTTCCATGCACCGGTATGGTCTCTTCCATTGGAAGCCTTATAGTGAGGATTTTTCTTCCTAGAATCATCATTCACAAATCGACCACTACCAATTTTTCTCTTGGGGTTTTCGCCCCACTTTAAATTCCTTGTGAGAGATCTTCTCTCTCTTTTATTTTCACCCAGTTCACATGATTTCGACCGAGGGATTGTCGACTTATTCTGGGGTAAAACATTTCTTTGTACTCGTTGCATCGTGGCCATTGTAAAACATCCAAGTGAAGACTGTCTGTGAAAAGGGGGCTCCCATTCCACTTTGTCTACATTATTAATTTTATTTTTCTTTCCATTTTCAGGCCTAAGTTTGCCCCGTGGCGTGTCTAGGTCCTGATCAATTTTCCCACTTGTGGGTGTTCCCTCATGTAATATGCCACATGCTTCTACAAAATTCTCAATGTCAATCATTTCCTCGGGCCAATAATAATTTTGAGCAATCTTTTGGATGATGGTACCTATTTTCTCATGGTCCCCATCTTTCCCAACATGTAAGCTCCTTATTAACTCTGCCCTATACTTTTTAGGAAGTACCAGCTGTCCCTGACAATTGGATCCAGTTCCAGCCTTCCTATATATCAGTTTGTTCTTCATATAGAAGTCTCCTTTGCCTGGAGGTGTATGACATTTGGACAATTTCTTAAAACAAGGCTTGAGGGTCTTATCCCCAGCCTGCGCCTTCCTCATCTCATCTGGAGGGGTATTTATCAGATTATCCTCCTCCTGTTTAGACTGTGATCTGGTCTGAAGCGTGGCCATGTACACAGGTCTCTTTTTACACACTTCGGTGTTATGGTTGTCCATCCGACACCAACTACAATATGATCTACCTTTATAAAAAGGTTTTCTTTCATCATATTTCCTTTCATTGAATTGTGAGGTTTTATTTTTATAGTCATTGCGTGGCCTATCAAAATATTGCTTACCTTTGTTCTGGTCTCTATGGTCAAACTTATTAAAGTTTTGAGGTGCCTTAAAATTGTCTACCTGTTTCTTTTTATTACCAAAGCCTGGACTACCTAATACCTCTCAGCGACATTGAGTAACTCACCCAGCCTCTCTGCACCTTGTTCCATGAGAAACTTTCTCAGGTCTGGAGCCATGGACTCTCTTAGCTGCTCAATAAGGATCATCTCCTTAAGATCTTGGGTTTTCCCCAGAGCAGTCCATTTCTCCAAGTAGGTCTCTAACCGTGCAGAGAACTGGTGATAAGTCTCACCCGACAGTAGTTTGGCATTCCTAAATTTTTTTCTATAAAATTCTCCGTTCTTTTCGTATCTTAATAAAAGAGCCTGCTTTAGCATGTCATAATTGTCCTGGTCATCTCTGCTCATCTTGGCAAAAACTTCATAAGCCGTTCCTCTAAGCCCTTGGGATAACTTGAGGCTCCACCTCTCTCTCTCTCTAACCCATATGTAGTAGCTAAAAGCTCAAATCTACTTAAATACCCTTCGATGTCATCGTCTTTCTCAACAAAATGGTCTACATGAAAACCCATAGCTGAGGTTGAGGCTCCCTGACTGGCAGTGGCATCTGAGGCAAAGGGGCTGGCACCATTTTCAGGAGCATGGCCTTGAACTTCCAACTCCCTTAGTCGTAACTCGTGCTCCCTCTGCAATCTTCTATCTTCTGCTTCCCTCTCAGCAGTCAATCTTCTTTCTTCTCTTTCTGCAGCCAATCTCTTTTCTTCTGCCTCCATAGCCCTAGCCTCCTTGTCAGCCTCAATCTGCAGCCTCTTAACTTCTTTGTCAGCCTCAATTTGTAACCTCTTCTCTTCAGCTATCTTCCTATCCTCCCTTTCAATATACTTGTCGCTTTCTGAAGTTACATATTGAATCAAAGCTTGACCCTCCATGTTCATTTCTTTCGCAGTCTGCACAGCAGCAGATCGAAACTTTGCCAGATCAGCCATTTGTACTATGCAACCTTTAAAATTTTCAACTATACAAATCTCTAATTACGGCTAATAATTTCTAATGATAACCAAGAACAACCACAGGCACTGATAGCTCAACTACTATTTAATTTCTCCAAAAGAAATGCTTTTAGTTTTATACTATCTGAGATTCCTAATATAATTGATAATATTTTAAGAATTTAAAATCCCAGAAGCAAACTACCCAATATAGATGGTGTTATGAGAAATTCAATCCCCAGGAGCGAGACCCCAATATATGTGGTGGATTTTGATGTTATGAATTGTTGTTAGGTATTTTTATTGTAATAAATGAGATTAGCTATGAAGGTCCCTGAAGTTACCCAATAGCATTGTGAACTTTTCAGGGTACCTTTCCGCTACCACCCTTTTTCTCTCATTCAAAATGTATTTATATTATTATATTAAATGACTTCGTGTAGTGTCTAGGGTTATGAATGTAGAGTGTAATGTACAATAATCAACAAACATACAAACAAATAGTTTATTATTCACAACAGCACACAGTACTACCACAATAACATACAAACGACACTTTAAAAGGCTATCTTATTTAAGACTGTGGTTGAAATTTGTGTAAATATAATTTTTACAATTTATTATCCTGATTCTAATTTATTTTGAACCAGGACTGACAATCAAAAGTGAAATCAAAAAAATCATTTACATCAGTCAAATAGCGCAGTAGATCTTCTGTCCATACATAAAAATATTATTCTAATATACGGCTGTAGTTGTATTCTCCTACTTTAAGGTAATACTGGTAGTACCAATAGGTTGTTGTTTAAAATCACACTCTTTTAGTTATGTTTGTTTTCGTTTGTCTCTTGTGGGACTATTAAATATTTGTCCCAGTTTTATTCACTGTCACTTTATATTCCTTTTTAGTTCTGTTAGTTGAGCTTTCAGATGCCGAACAAGAACTTATCTTGGCAGTAGAATACAGGTAGAACGATTCCTCTGCTCGCTTGACAATCTGTTCCCTGTTTGATAGGCAATGGCCACTAGCATGGGCTCGCAGTATGCAGACAGAGTCCTAAATCAATCAGTTTTCAAGCGTTTGGTACCACATTAACGTCAGTACCCAGTGTAGTGAATTTCTAAATACAATATATAAATTAGAATATAACAGTATAGGGCTTAAGGCAAAGATAGGATATTACTAAACAATTTCTGCTAGAACGGTTGGTGTCGCCTACGCCTTCAGATTATTATTTGCTAACGAATAGCCGAACAAAACGGTACCCAATTTTTCAAATTCGTCCTTGACATAAACACCCACTTTTCCTAGTTCTAAGAAATATTTAGTTAAAATGCATTGTGGAACAAGGAGGGGCAAGGATAGATGGTAAATGCTAATTCGTTTCGCATTGATTTCAAACTAAAAGCCAACCACAGCACAGGGGCAAGCCTTGTCTTAGGGGTTTCCCCAATACGATGAAAAGGTTAGAAATGTATACACTACGGTCATGGAAACACGTTTAGCTCTTATTATGAATGATAATCGAATGATTCACACACATTGATAAGTGTAGAATTACGGTCTTATAGATGAATGCTCCCTTGTGTAGTGATGAAGGTGGTGGTCAACCCAAACCAACACAGTGAGGTGCATACATGACATCTTGTCCACCAAGTATTGGGGCCCTGACAAGGGACAGTGTTTGTATTGAGTGAGAATGCAGGTTACGCGAATGTATGGAATGTTCGTATGTTGACAAGTATAAGGCACTCATTCACTCATGTGTGAAAGTCAAAGATGTCTGGAACTGCTGTTGATAATTTCTTACACTTTTAATGGACGTAAACTCCGACAGCATAGTTACAGTCATAGGAACACGTTGACACAATAAATCATTAGGTACTTGAAGAATAGGTGGCAACATCAAATATGCGTACGTATAGCATGAGAGTCTAATCGAAACAGTATGCAAGTATATATATATTCTGAATGTCTGTCGTTTCATGCCTCCACTGATTAATCGCATCAGTTTGAGGTAACAATAATAATGTTCATCACAATGCTCCCTTGCAGAACCTCTGCTGACCACTTCTTCAGGCTAAGTCTTTTTAGGCTATAACTTCACAGGGTTTTACAGTTATGCTGTCAATCATAAATAACGAAGAGTGGACTCCAAAAACAATGTAGGTCGTGATATTGCCATCAGATAGTAAGATATTTCCGTTCTCTGACCGATGATTCACACAGACCCCAAAGTGGGATTCAAGATGGCGCAAGTCTCAGTGAGCGGCGCTCATACAGAAGATATCCTCACTATAACTGAAGGCTCCGTTCATATATTCAACTAGTACCTTGGGTTTTCATACCTCATAGCAAAGGGTTACACATGTCAACTCCTAGTGCTGCTAATCAAGGAATCGTCCATGTACGATCCATTAAATACATATATAACGATGATATGGCATCCGCCTATCGTTAGCCCTAGGCAAAGTCTAGAAAATGTTCTCACTTTACCTTAGGTTTAGAAAAACACTAATAACAGCACACGCCATTCCCTTGGCGTAACGAATGTATTCTGGGGAGGAACCTAGACATTATAGACATACAGACGATGTCCCCTTCCCAGAATTTCACAGCAAAGAACAAATCTTCGGACTTCCATATGTCCGACAGCCTTCAAGATCCGTCCATCATCACGGAAGCGCCAACTCATTGGGCATGCGCTAATGTTAACCTTTCAACTATATTCAAGTGGGGCGACTATATATTTACTTTCACTCCAAGCAAAAAATGAGTATTCGCCCTTTGACTAGAGTTCTAATCTTAGACTCAAAATAATGATTCCCAAATATTTCCAAACATAACAAGTATACAAACAAATAAATATCTTCCTATATATATACATCTCTATCTTCATTGTCCCCCAGTAATCTGTTGGTAACAGACTACCGCAACCCCCGGGGGAAAAAAATGAAATTTTTTTTTCCATCTGAGAGCAACATACAATAGACTCACAACGCACGAATAATGCGCAGATCACTAATAAGAGTAATTTATAATGTCAAATTAAGGTAAAGTCATAGATCGACTCGTGAGAATATATCTCAACATCTCAGAGAAAGCATTTCTCTTAAGTATAAATATTTCCAGGGAGGTGCCACCAACGTATACCACAATGCTGGTAACAACACAATGCATATAACAATTTCATATTTAAGCATTATAAGTACATGATTCACAAAGAAGAAAAATCATCAAAGAACAGCGGTGAATATATATCAATGAACGTAGTGATAATAGTGATACAATCATTATATTACAAATTACAATGTGTATCTATCTTGATATAGAGAAAGAACTGTTATAGACTTAGATGTGTTAAGAAATCCAAGACCTAACAGTTAGGTGGAATCATGTGGGCATCTAGACAAAATGTCTGCCATCACATTATCTGATCCACGGATAGCTCGTACTGAGAAATGAAAAGGTTGAAGAGCAATTGCATATCGAGTAGACCTCGAGCTCTTCAAATTCTTACTCTGTATAGCTGTAAGAGCTTTCTGGTTGGTTTCTACTATGAAATGTGCGCCTAGAAGGAATCTTTGTAGTTTTAGAATTGACCATACCATAGCCAATAGCTCACGGTCTAAAACCGAATAATTCCTTTCTGCAGCATTAAGTTTTCTGGAGATATACATTACAGAATGCAGAGTTCCAGAGTACTCTTGCATTAGTGCCGCTCCAATCCCAGTGGATGAAGCGTCACTACGAAGAACAAATGTCTTATCTGTAGTAGGTAACACTAAAATCGGTGGTGTTGAAAACAAATTTTTAATCTTATCCAAAGAGGATTGGCATTCCTGTGACCAGTGGACCATGTTAGGCGACCCTTTCTTTAGTAGTGTAGAAAGAGGTGCCATGATAGAGGATAGATTCGGAATAAATCTTCCATAAAATTGAATAAGACCTAAGAGACTTCGCACTTGCTTTTTAGTCTTAGGAATAGAGATGTTAAGTATCTTAGTTATATTATGGTCCTCTGTCTTTAGGAAACCATGACCAACTCGATGGCCTAGGAAAGAAATTTCGCTAAACCCAATGCAGGCTTTAGAGGGTTTCGCTGTCAGGTTATACTCGCGTAGAGTAGATAGTAATTCAACTAACCCTGAATAGTGATCTTCCCAAGTATCGCTGAAAAGACAGATGTCGTCTAGGTACGCAATGACATCTGACCGATAAGATAGGATTCGACGCATCATGCGTACGAATGTAGCTGGTGCGTTCATAAATCCGAAAGGCATGAAATTCCATTGAAAAAGGCCTCTAGGTGTAGAAAAAGCAGTAAAAGGTTTGGCGCGTTCGGATAAAGGAACTTGCCAATATCCTTTAGACAAGTCAAGTTTAGTGAAAAAATGAGATTTAGAAAGCCTAGTAAGTAGCTCTTCTAGTAGAGGCATAGGTTCAGCATCAAACTTCGTAACTTGATTCAATTTGCGATAGTCAACGCAAAGACGTATGTTATTGTATTTTTTCCGAACAATAACCATCGGCGAAGAATATGCAGAAGTGGATGGTTCAATTATTTTTAAATCTATCATCTCATCCAACTCCTTCTCAACCTGTGCTTGAAAATGTATAGGAATAGGATAAGGTCTGACTCTAATAGGATTATGGTCAGTTAGAATAATGTCATGTTCAATGACATGAGTTTGTCCAGGAATGTCAGTAAGGACATCCTGAAATGTTTGTAACATAACCGAAACCTGTCGCTTTTCTCCTAGAGATAAATCAGGAGAAACAGTAACATGTTTCCAGGATTCACTAGAATGAAGTGGAATCATCGGAAGCGGAAGATTAACATCCGAAAAACTTGTTTCCTCATCCTGTATTACGGACAGTGATGAGTAATGACCATGTTAGACTGGAGAATCGTCCGTTGCCTGGAAAATAGGCTGTAAATAATCTGGACGTTCATGGAATTCCGTAAGCATATTGATGTGGAAGGTTTTATGCTTTCCATCAATATCAACAATGTAGTCAACATCGGAAATTTTCGAGATTATATCGTACGGACCTTTCCAAGAAATAAGAAGTCTGTTTTCCCTACAAGGTAGTAAAACAAATGCTTTGTCACCGGGACAAAGTTGTCGTAAGGTTCTTTTCTTATTGGCAAATTGTCTTGCCTTCTGTTTAGCAAATTCAGAAGAAGTTGCCAATTTGCATGCTTCGATCTCTCCACATGTAAGCCTACCTTGCCGTGGTTGGAGAGCTTGAGCGCCTCAATGATCCCGGGAGCTATGCCGGCGGGAGTTTTACTCCTGGCAGGGTCACCCAAGCCGGACAGGTCCTGGGTGAGGGGCCAGACTAAATGGGCTGAGGAGTGGGTGGAACCCTATAGGTGTAGATGCAGAACCCACCGGCGAGTGGTACATGCTCTGGTCTGCACCAATCCACCCCCACTTCATGGGTTAAATGCTTTCTTGCCTCATTCTTCACTGTTTGTCGTCTATCACGCCCATGGCGACCGTTGCCTCAATTGGCTGTGTGTGGTGTACCCGGAAACGGGGCCTCCCAGTACTGAGGCAAAGTTAAGTCCCCGATGTCACTTATCGGTGCAGAATTGAGAGAGATGGCTGAGCATCACAATCCCTCCTGTGTTGCAGCATGATGAGAACCCAGCATTGCACACTGAGCTTGGGGGGATCACTTGGGCACCAGACTTAATACTGGCTCTTGACTGGATGGCCGCATGCAGGAGATTTCTACAATGGAGGGTTGGCAGGTGGTGGGTATCGGGAAGTGGCTCTGTGCAGGACGTGAGGATTCCTTGGGAGAGCCGAGAACCAGAGCACAGCATTGTGCAAGCTCTGCATAGTTGGAGAGCCCCCTGGATGACGGGGAATGCACAGTGTGCTACCCCACCTATCCCCAACTGCTAACTTAGAACCAGAAGTGGGGTCCTCTGTATGCGCGCCAGGCCAGGATAAAATGCCTGGGAAAAAGACTGGAGCTCAGAACTCCCTAACTCAAAGTTGCAGGATGGCAGAAAAGCCACGGGAAAGACAGGGCTATTTTGAAGATAACGCAACCATATTTTCACCATACGAGCTCGGACGCCGCCTCGGTAAACAAGGTCCGCGCAGAGCAGTGACACCCCAGGCTGCTTGCGAATAGTCTACTACTGGGAACATAAACAGATTAGGGATGAGCCCACTCTCCCGTTGAACAGGTGCTAAAGTCGTAGATACTGGGCCAGAAGGCGCACCGGAAACCACAGTATCATGCAACTCGCTTTTTTTTTTCTATGGAGAGTACACCGTCAAATAAATCTCGTTCTGGTGCTCGCCCTGTGGAGCTCCACCAGGCAGGTGCAGTGCCGGGCTCTGAGCCTCGACAGAGCCCACCCTCAGCTACTGGAGGACCCTCTAGACCGTCTTGTGGAGTCAACAGACGGCGGAGGAGAACTACTGACCAAAACAAAACAGAAAAAGAGAAACCCAGAGTGCCACTTGTCATGATGCACTGGAATGCAGAGGGAGTGAACAGCAAGCAGGCTGGATACAGCAAAAAGACAGAGCTGGAAAACATCTTGTATGAGAAGCAAGTCAGTGTTTGCTGTATCCAAGAGACTCACTTGAAAGCAGATCAAACCTTTAAAATAAGGGGATATCAATGCTTCAGATCCGACAGACAAGATAGACGAAAAGGAGGAGTACTTACTCTTGTAAGGAATAACATTCCTGCACACGAAAGGAAAACCTTCATGGATGGAGCAGAATATCAGCTGCTGCAGATAAAGGTAGACAAGATGGAAATAGAACTCCTGAACTATTACTGTCCGAACAACAAACCCCTGAGTCTCAGCTCTATACAGGTACCAGCCACCAACTTTATAGCAGTTGGAGACTTTAATAGCCACTCCCAGAGCTGGGGCTATAACCATCTGGATCACAGAGGTGAAGAGGTTGAAACTTGGCAAGATGATCACTCCCTAATCCTAGTCAATAATGCCACAGATACTCCTACCTTCTACTCCAGAGGATGGCACACAACCTCAACACCAGATCTTGCCTTCTCCACACCAGATATAGCTGGATCTATTAGTAGAGAAGTAGGAGACCAACTAGGGGGAAGCGACCATCGCCCAATCTTTCTTACTGTCCAGAGTGCAACTCTCAGTACAGGCCCAGCCATTACAAGATGGAACTACAAAAAAGCCAACTGGGGTTTATTCAGGCATCAGGTGAACACGCTGCTGTCTACCCTCAAGGTACAGAACAGAGACATTAATGAAGTGGTAAAAGACTTCAACAGATGCATACTACAAGCTGCAAAAGAAACCATTCCCAAAGGATGCCGGCGTAACTACATACCATACTGGTCCAGCACACTCCAAGAACGTCAGGAAGCTATGGACAAGGCTAGAAAGGACGCAGAGTCTCAGCCTTCACTTGAAACTCACAACAAATGGAAAAAGGCTGTAGCAGAGTTTCAGAGAACAAAGCTAGAAGAAAAGCGGAAAAGCTGGAGAACTAAAACGGCATCGCTGAACCTTGAGAAAGACGGCAGGAAACTTTGGAGATTAGTCAAGTCTCTAAATGAAGAGCATTCCTCACCAAGGCAGACTATCACATTGGATGAAGGTGGCAAACTTTTCAGAGGAAAACAAGCTGCAGACTTGTTTGCTAGAAGATACAGTTCAGAAAGCAACTTACCCATTAACATAGACCATCAGAGAGAGATAAGAAAAGAAATACTGGCAACCATGGGACAGACAGATACTCCTGCCCCAATGAGGGAACCCATCACACTAGGAGAACTACAGAAGGCTATTTCCAAGCTTAAGTTTCAAAAGTCACCCGGCCCAGACAAAATCAGCAACGAAATGCTAGTAAATCTGAGCTCAGCAGCAAAGACAAAACTGCTTGAGATATTCAACCACAGCTGGTTGAAAGGAACGGTACCCCAAGTATGGAGAGAAGCCATCACAATACCCATACTAAAGAAAGGGAAATGTAAGACCGAGGCTGCAAGTTACCGGCCAATCAGTCTCACAAGCTGTGTTGGGAAGACTATGGAGCGAATAGTCAACCACAGATTGAAATGGTATTTAGAGTCTGAGCAGATCCTGGTGCCGGAACAAGCTGGATTTAGAGAATGCTACAGTATAGAAGACCAAGTTACTTACTTGTCTCAAGCAATAGAAGATGCCTTCCAGGAGAAGAAAAAGGTCCTAACGATCTGGGTCGACTTCAAGCAGGCCTTTGACAAGGTGTGGAAAGATGGCCTCATTGCAAAACTTAGGAGAAGTGGAATCCAAGGCAACATGATGAAATGGATCCAGTCATACTTGCATAACAGGAGAACTAGAGTCACTCTTGACGGTCTGCAGAGCAGAAAAGTGTTGCTCCATCAGGGGGTACCTCAAGGAGGAGTAATTTCCCCAACACTCTTCCTTGTTTACATCAATGACCTGGTGAAAGATCTCCCTGCAGGAGTTAAAGCTGCCTTATATGCAGATGACCTAGTACTCTGGTGCGCTGATGAAAATGTCACCACAGCAAATTATAGAATGCAGCGGGCAGCAGACATGCTAGTGTCATGGGCAGAGAAATGGCTTATCACAATAAACACAGACAAAACCTCCACAACACTGTTCTCCCTCGCCCCCAAGGACAAATCAGCTAACATACACCTAGGGACAACCGTGATCAAGGAAGAAAGCTACCCCACCTATCTTGGGGTGACATTTGACCAAAGGCTTACATGGAATAAGCATATTGAAAATGCAGAAGGAAAGGCCCGAAGACGACTAGGCATACTCAGAAAATTAGCAGGTACCAACTGGGGAGCAAATGAACGAAATCTAAAGAAGATTTATAATGGAGTAATAAGACCACACTTAGAGTTTAGCTCAGCAGCATGGTCATCAGCTGCTAACTCACATCTGCAGTCTTTGGACAAGGTGCAAAATCAAGCTCTCAGGCTCATTACAGGAGCCATGAAAACTACACCAATAACAGAGATGCAGAAGGTTGCTGGATTACAGACATTGTCCCATAGAAGAGACACAAAAACCATGATCCAGATGGAAAAGTACAACAGTATGCCAATGCACCCAATGAAGGCAAGACTAGATGATCTGGCATTGGGACGTCTAAAGCGTAGCAGCTTTGTGCATCGGGGGAAAAGACTTATAAGACAGCATCAAGAAGACCTATCCATGAAGACAACACCACTGAAGCCCACCCTATACCCTGTACCATGGGAGCAGGCCAGCAGTGCCCTCCAAATTAATACAACAGTCAGTGGTCTCACAAGTGGATGTGAGTATAATGATCTGCAAAAACGAACTGCTACATTGAGTATGATCCAAGAAAGCTATCCCGATCAATCATGGATACATGCCTATACAGATGGATCAGCAACTAATGCTGTTAGGAATGGAGGTGCCGGTATCTTTATCTCATATCCTGACAACCACTATGAGACTAGGCACATTCCCACTGGTAAATTCTGTTCCAACTATACAGCTGAGGTTCAAGCTCTAGAGCAAGCTGCAAATATGATTTATAACACCAACTCTGACTGCCACCAGGTAGTCATCCTCACAGATGCACTGTCTGTCCTGCAAGCTCTCAAGGGTGGTAAACTCCCGCATCTGAGAAATGAACTAAACAAGGTAGCTGCCAAAAAGAGAACCATACTTCAGTGGGTACCATCTCATTGTGGTGTACCCGGAAATGAAAAGGCAGATAAACTTGCAAAAAAGGGAGGAGAATGTGAACAAGAAGATAATGAAGTCACATACTTTGAGAAAAAGAGAGCTATCCAGACTATCAGAAGAGAACAGAACCAACCCAAAGACGACTATCACACTCTCGACCGGCAGGGACAGACAACTATTTTTCGACTCAGGACAGGGCATAACAAACTGAATAAACACATGCACAAGCTACGATTGTCTGCTTCACCACTGTGCACATGTGGATTAAACGAACAAACTGCTGAGCATGTTCTACAGGACTGTCCTCTGTATGACCAGTTAAGAAAGATATACTGGCCCAATGACTCAACACTAAACTCAAAGCTATATGGAGTTAAAGGGGAACTTCAAACAACAGTCGAATTCATCATGAGAACTCGTCTGACGGTGTAATCATCAAAGATGCGATCGCAAGAAGAAGAAGAAGAAGCATGCTTCGATAATCTTTTGTCTCAGCGCGATGACATATTCGTAAGAAGATTTTCTGTCATCGGTAATATTATCAGCGGTTATGAGATCATGAGGTAAAGACATAGGGCCGCGCGGTCGCGCGCCAAAGACAAGTTCAAAGGGGGAAAATCATGTATGTTCATTGGGGACCTCTCTGTAAGCGAAGAGGGCCGCGGGTAAAACCCTGTCCCAATCTTGAGGATGATCCTCAGTTATCTTCCCTGGTAAGTTTTTGAGTGTTCTATTTAGCCGTTCGACCATCCCATTGGACATAGGATGATAGATACTACTCAAAGATCTATCTATCTGCAGAGTAGACATTACTTCAGACATGGTATCCGATATTAGTTGGGTGCCATGATCTGATAATATCTCTCCGGGGAATCCCAGACGAGAAAATATAACCCAAAGAGCATCTGCAATGTCAGCAGTAGTAATGCTCTTCAGAGGAATAGCCTCTGGCCAACGTGTGCACATATCAACACACGTCAAGATAAATTGATGTCCTCTAGCGGATTTGATCTTAAATGGACCAATGATGTCTATCGCCATTTTCTGAAATGGTCGAATAGGGATGTCTTCAGCCTGAATAGGTGCAGCATGGCGTGGACCTTTGGATTTGACCTCTTGACATACTTTACAAGATCGACAATAAATCCGTATGTCCTTGTTCACAAAAGGCCAAAAGAAAGCCGCAAGATTTCTTGACATAGTACGGGAAAAACCCATATGTCCAGCACACTGAGAGTCGTGAGCGTGCTGCAAAATTTTAACTCTCAAATTCTTGGGAACAAGAATCTGAGAATGACTTGACTTAGTGGAGTCAAGCACCATACGTACAAATACGCCATTCTTCATTGTAATCCAAGATTTACGTTTTGTATCTTTATTCGGATCACCTTTTGTTGCAAGAGTGAAGAATTTCTTTAGAGTCGGATCCTCTTCTTGCTGTTTTATAAACGAGTCACGAGAAATTACCAAGGGATCATCTTGGTTATGCACTTCATTATCTTCAGTAGAAGAAGTTTGAGGCATATTAAGAGCTTGAGCTCTAGTGACTACAGCATTAGCAGTTTGCATATTTTGTTTTTCCCAAACGGAAATTTGTTGTGGAGTGCATTCTTTGATTCCGTGAATACGACCGATGATAAGATCAGCGATCGGATTCGGCAGAAGACATGCGTGTACATCTCCTGTAAAGAAAGGAGTAGCAATCTTAATGATAGCAGTAGAGTATTTCTCTAAGGTGCCGCCAAATGTTACACATTTGACTAATTTTCCAGTGGCACGAGAAGGATCTACAAGTGATTGCCTAACACCAATTGTGGTGCATCCAGAATAAAAAAGAACTGAGACTGGATTGTCATTTACTAAACCTTTATGTAAGACAAGAGAACCTCTTCCATCATGCGCGACTGACGCAGGAAGAGCGGGAAGAGGATGACCACAACTTAAAGTTGACACCGTAATTGGTTCAAATAATGTTTTGCATTGGGGGCACTGAGATGCTCTCCCAAAATCAAAAGCGGAACATGCCATATTATTTGCGTCATTATTATCTTTAGTCTGCTTATAGGCTTCATGTGACTCTTGCTGTGCAGAGTTTGCCTTATAATGTGATTCATGTTTTTTGTATTGTGATCTACCTCGATTATTATTGCCTCTGTAATCATAATTATTTCCTCTATTGTAACCCCTATTTGGGTTTGAGTCATAGTTCTCATGGTTACCATTATCATATTCGTTATAATGAGTATCTCTATAACTATGATCTTGTTGTTTCCATGATGGATGACTTGGATAGTTCCTATAATGACTTCCTCTGCGGAAATTCCTATAATTATGACCACCCTTGTATCGAGGGATGTAGGCTCGTCTCCAGTTCTTCGAAGAAGAACCCTGAAATGATTGGTTACCTTGGTTTTGATAACTATTATGGTTACCTTTTTTATCAAACCTGTTTTGTGGTCCCTGAAATTTGTGTAAATAATTAGGGTTGTATGGTGTTGCTGAAGCAACTAGCATACTTTCATTAACCTTAGCATTGCTAAAAGCTACGTCCTGATGTGCCGTGACGTATTGGGTACAATATTCTTCCATTTCTTTTAGTGTCTTGGGTTTACGCTCATGTAGGAATTCAAGGAATGGTTTATTTACACTTGACATAATTTTGTCTCTGAGCAACAAGTCCATAAGTGCTTCATATGTCTTTTCTGTTTTGGACAGCTCAATCCAACGATTAAATGTAAGAGGTGTCTTTGCAATGAATTCTGAGAATTCTACCCCTGATTCAGGTACCATTTTCTTAAACAAAAGACGGTAACCTTCCTCTGTTAATTGATATTTTTCAATAAAGCTGCCCTAATAACATCATAATTATCCTTGTCAGTCTTTTCAACCAAACTTAAACTAGTCAGAGAATCACCTTTCAAATTTTCTGATAACTGGTTTGCATATTGTGATTTATCCACATTATGAGCTCGACAAGAGCGTTCAAATCTATCCAGCCAGAATGTTATGTCATCACTGAACGCTGGTACGTTGACCTTGTAAGTAAAGGGTTTACCACTATTACCATTTGACTGATTAGCAATACCCATATTTGTCAATTTTAATTTTTCTAACTCAAATTCTAACAGTTTTTCCTCATGTTCCCTTTTTGCTTTTCTCTCCTCGGCTTCAGCTTCTCTGTCTAATCTCTTTTGTTCAGCCTCTCTTTCTAATCTTTTTTGTTCAGCCTCAGCTTCTCTTTCTAATCTTTTTTGTTCAGCTTCTCTGTCTAATCTTTTTTGTTCAGCTTCTGCGTCTCTTTCTAATCTTTTTTGTTCAGCTCCTGCTTCTCTTTCTAATCTTTTTTCTTCCATCTGGAATCTTCTTTCCTCCACCTGCATCTGCAAGTTCTTTTGCTCAGTCTCAGCTTTCAGTTTATCAATTTCCAATTTTTGTGCTTTTTCCTATTGACTGGTAGCATACTCCTCCAACTTATCTCCAGTCTTGCCTAGGGATTTCCCTTGCTCAATAAAGTAATCTAAAGTCGACATAATGTATACTAATATGTGACTAGATACCTGAAATAGCAATAATGAAATCTATCTCCAAATAAATGGAATAATCAGCTCCCTTTATCCCAATCTCTGTGGGAAACAAGCCTTTAAATAAGGTCTTGTATAATCAACTGTGTACCTCTAATAACAGCAATTAATCATCAGTTGATTCTTTATCATAAGTTCACTACACAGCTAGTAGTGTATGATCAAGTATATTTTATAGTATATGTCAACCAACAACATAAACAAAGGACAATCAAGAAAGACAATACGAAAACATTCGCAGAAATCAAATAAGTTAAATCGAAAAACAGAAGAAAATAATCACAGAGCCTGTGATGACAACCGCGAGGAAATAAACAACACAAATGACGTCACAGTGTATAAATATCAAGTTGTATAGAACTAAAAGACAGGAAAGATGAGACCAACAAATACACACAAATCAAAACAAAACTAAAGAACAGGAAAATATCACAAAAACGACGAAGAAAAAAACGCGTCTTCACAACTAACAGAAATAGCAACAAATTGTCGCTAGCAAATATTCAATTAAGAAAATTCGCACCTATAGAACGCTATTATATGACCTCTCTACGTGGTATACCATATAATAGTCACCTTACCCAACCTCCCACAGAAATATAAACAACTATTACATATAAACATGTAAACATAAATATATAAATACATGTAACATCAATACATACATCATATAATGCAATGTGTTGTGGATAGAGTGTTGCAGAGAAGGCACAGTTTTCAATCAAAATAAATTGCCACTTTAATGAATAACAAATTCTGGCCTTAAGTATATTTAAAGTTTAACACAGTATAGAAGCTCCACCGTTGATGTGTACAATAACTAACAGATGTAAGACTTCTCAGCTCAATAGTACTTCATTTCCTGCCAACACAGTTAAATATTCACTTGATCCAACTGTTCTGTATAATGTAGTCTGTACAGCGAAAAATGTCAACAAGCGCTGACCTAGTTACCGTATTTGCTCGATCGGACAGGTCACGCTGACATCGACTGTAGAGTTGTACTGCAAACTTGTCCACTGGTGTTAATGTGTGTCGTATGCGGCGTCAGGGATTGAACAGCAGTTGACTTTCAAATGGTGTAGACTGTGAAGGTTGGACCCAGGATTCTGGCCTACCACTGATAAACGTATGATTCACACACATTGATAAGTGTAGAATTACGGTCTTATAGATGAATGCTCCCTTGTGTAGTGATGAAGGAGATGGTCAACCCAAACCAACACAGTGAGGTGCATACATGACATCTTGTCCACCAAGTATTGGGGCCCTGACAAGGGACAGTGTTTGTATTGAGTGAGAATGCAGGTTACGCGAATGTATGGAATGTTCGTATGTTGACAAGTATAAAGCACTCATTCACTCATGTGTGAAAGTCAAAGATGTCTGGAACTGCTGTTGATAATTTCTTACACTTTTAATGGACGTAAACTCCGACAGCATAGTTACAGTCATAGGAACACGTTGACACAATAAATCATTAGGTACTTGAAGAATAGGTGGCAACATCAAATATGCGTACGTATAGCATGAGAGTCTAATCGAAACAGTATGCAAGTATATATATATATTCTGAATGTCTGTCGTTTCATGCCTCCACTGACTAATCGCGTCAGTTTGAGGTAACAATAATAATGTTCATCACAATGCTCCCTTGCAGAACCTCTGCTGACCAAGTCTTCAGGCTAAGTCTTTTTAGGCTATAACTTCACAGGGTTTTATAGTTATGCTGTCAGTCATAAATAACGAACAGTGGACTCCAAAAACAATGTAGGTCGTGATATCGCAATCAGATAGTAAGATATTTCCGTTCTCTGACCGATGATTCACACAGACCCCAAAGTGGGATTCAAAATGGCGCAAGTCTCAGTGAGCGGTGCTCATACAGAAGATATCCTCACTATAACTGAAGGCTCCGTTCATATATTCAACTAGTACCTTGGGTTTTCATACCTCATAGCAAAGGGTTACACATGTCCACTCCTAGTGCTGCTAATCAAGGAATCGTCCATGTACGATCCATTAAATACATATATAACGATGATATGGCATCCGCCTATCGTTAGCCCTAGGCAAAGTCTAGAAAATGTTCTCACTTTACCTTAGGTTTAGAAAAACACTAATAACAGCACACGCCATTCCCTTGGCGTAACGAATGTATTCTGGGGAGGAACCTAGACATTATAGACATACAGACGATGTCCCCTTCCCCAGAATTTCACAGCAAAGAACAAATCTTCGGACTTCCATATGTCCGACAGCCTTCAAGATCCGTCCGTCATCACGGAAGCACCAACGACGACTCATCGTCTCATTGGGCATGCGCTAATGTTAACCTTTCAACTATATTCAAGTGGGGCGACTATATATTTACTTTCACTCCAAGCAAAAAATGAGTATTCTCCCTTTGACTAGAGTTCTAATCTTAGACTCAAAATAATGATTCCCAGATATTTCCAAACATAACAAGTATACAAACAAATAAATATCTTCCTATATATATACATCTCTATCTTCATTGTCCCCCAGTAATCTGTTGGTAACACCTAAGCTCTCGTATTTAGCTTGATATTACATGGAAAAAGAGTGAACGAGAGGTAGTTTAAAAATAAACAACTAACATAGAAAAAAAGATAGAATTTTGAACCAAACCACATAGCCCCTTAAAAATCGTATATTCGTGTACCTGAAGACTTGCTGACCAAGAACATGTTGTTAGTTATCTAAATAGTCCCTTAACTAATCAAATAATGATAAAACAATACATAGAGATTAGAGATACTGTGAGGTCAAGTCATATCTGCTTAGACTGGATCGCATATTTTTTGGGAAAAAAGTAGGTGACAGATAGGCTAAGATAGTACAGTGAATCCGATTGGGTGGAATTTGAAGTGAGACGACATATTATTGGCTGACCTTTGAATAAACATAAATGGCATAGTAACGTAGAAAAGTTTGAATGATATTTTTTGAAAGATGGTTTACCACTGTAATATTAAGAGTGATTGGTTAACTGAGTCGACATTGTCAGAACAAGCGTTAGGGGGGACGCCATTTCTTGAAAAAATTCTACCAGCGATTGATGAGATCAGGCTGTGCTTTCAAATACAATTTCTAGCAGCCTGGACAATAAAACAGATCGAAACTGTGTCAGTCATCGTCACTGTGTATATTTCATTGAAAAATTGTGGTAAGATTGACATTTATTAACATGTATTTTATATAAAAATTGAATGTGAAATAATAATATATGTCTGTACATGAGTGGGTCTATAGCGACCATGAGGCAAAGAATAGAGATTGATCCACCATGTGATAGACTGTCAGAGAGGTGTAAAACTACAAGAATATGTATGAGTGTCATAAAAGAGCATAACACCTATCCTATTTTATGGAAGAGATTACAGCTGGAATTGCAGTGGCGTTGTAACTATTAGGGGAGAGGAATACTGGTGTACTTTGTCACATCAAAAGATAATGGTGGCATAGGTTGGTATAAGGCTATGACCCTTTTTGTTTGTTTGTAATGTACCTGTCCTAGAATGTGGACTATTAGTGTATGCCAGATATTAGGAAGGATGCATAACCTTCACATTTCAGAGATCCTGGGTACTGACGTTAATGTGGTACCAAACGCTTGAAAACTGATTGATTCAGGACTCTGTCTGAATACTGCGAACCCATGCAAGTGGCCATTGCCTATCAAACAGGGAACAGATTGTCAAGCGAGTAGAGTAACGTTCTACCTGTATTCTACTGCCAAGATAAGTTCTCGTTCGGCACCTGAAAGCTCAACTAACAGAACTTTTAACAGGAAAATAAAGTGACAGTGAATATAACTGGGACACATATTTAATAGTCCCACAAGAGACAAACGAAAACAAACATAACTAAAAGGGTGTGATTTCAAACAACAACCTACGGGTACTACCAGTATTACCTTAAAGTAGGAGAATACAACTACAGACGTATATTAGAATAATATTTTATGTATGGACAGAAGATCTACTGTGCTATTTGACTGATGTAAATGATTCTTTTGATTTCATTTTTGATTGTCAGTCCTGGTTCAAAATAAATTAGAATCAGGATAATAAATTGTAAGAATTCTATTTACACAAATTTCGACCACAGTCTTAAATAAGATAGCCTTTTAAAGTGTCGTTTGTATGTTATTGTGGTAGTACTGTGTGCTGTTGTGAATAATAAACTATTTGTTTGTATGTTTGTTGATTATTGTACATTACGCTCTACCTTCATAACCCTAGACACAACACGAAGTCATTTAATATAATAATATAAATACCTATTGAATGAGATAAAAGGAGTGGTAGCGGAAAGGTACCCTGAAAAGCTCACAATATTAGTGGGTAAATTCAGGGACCTTCATAGCTAATCTCATTTTTTACAATAATAATACCTAACAACAATTAATAACATCAAATCCACCACACCCAGGACCTCTGAAATGTGAAGGTTATGCATCCTTCTTAATACCTAGCATACACTAATAGTCCACATTCTAGGACAGGTACATTACAAACAAACAAAAAGGGTCATCGCCTTATACCAACCTATGCCACCATTATCTTTTGATGTGACAATGTACACCAGTATACCTCTCCCCTAATAGTTACAACGCCACGGCAATTCCAGCTGTAATCTCTTCCATAAAATAGGATAGGTGTTATGCTCCTTTATGACACTCATACATGTTCTTGTAGTTTTACACCTCTTTGACAGTCTATCACATGGTGGATCAATCTCCAGGCTTTGCCTCATGGTCGCTATAGACCCACTCATGTACAGACATATATTATTATTTCACATTCAATTTTTATATAAAATACATGTTAATAAATGTCAATCTTACCACAATTTTTCAATGAAATATACACAGTGACGATGACTGACACCTTTTCGATCTGTTTTATTGTCCAGGCTGCCTAGAAATTGTATTTGAAAGCACAGCCTGATCTCATCAATCGCTGGTAGAATTTTTCAAGAAATGGCGTCCCCCCTAACGCTTGTTCTGACAATATCGACTCAGTTAGCCAATCACTCTTAATATTACAGTGGTAAACCGTCTTTCAAAAAATATCATTCAAACTTTTCTACGTTACTAGGCTATTTATGTTTATTCAAAGGTCAGCCAATAATATGTCGTCTCACTTCAAATTCCACCCAATCGGATTCACTGTACTATCTTAGCCTATCTGTCACCTACTTTTTTCCCCAAAAATATGCGATCCAGTCTAAGCAGATATGACTTGACCTGACAGTATCTCTAATCTCTATGTATTGTTTTATTAATATTTGATTAGTTAAGGGACTATTTAGATAACTAACAACATATTCTTGGTCAGCAAGTCTTCAGGTACACGAATATACGATTTTTAAGGGGCTATGTGGTTTGGTTCAAAATTCTATCTTTTTTTCTATGTTAGTTGTTTATTTTTAAACTACCTCTCGTTCACTCTTTTTCCATGTACTTTCAAGCTAAATACGAGAGCTTAGGTCATTCATAATAAGAGCTAAACATGTTTCCATGACCGTAGTGTATACATTTCTAACTTTTTCATCGTATTGCGGAAACCCCTAAGGCAAGGCTTGCACCTGTGCTGTGGTTGGCTTTTAGTTTGAAATCAATGCGAAACGAATTAGCATTTACCATCTATCCTTGCCCCTCCTCGTTCCACAATGCATTTTAGGCAAATATTTCTTAGAACTAGGAAAAGTGGGTGTTTATATCAAGGACGAATTTGAAAAATTGGGTACCGTTTTGTTCGGCTATTCGTTAGCAAATAATAATCTGAAGGCGTAGGCGACACCAACCGTTCTAGCAGAAATTGTTTAGTAATATCCTATCTTTGCCTTTAAGCCCTATACTGTTATATTCTAATTTATATATTGTATTTAGAAATTCACTACAGAGAGTATCTTCTCCATATCTTCCGATAACTCCACCCCATCAAGCATGGTCATTTCCAGCTCTGGCATTGAAATCTCCGAGCATGATAATTTCATCTAGGCAGTCATCCACTGTCCTTTGAAGCAGCTCAAAGAATTCCTCCTTGACCTCTGCTCTCTCATCCTCATTTGGCCCATACACTATGACCAGGTTGACTATGGTTTCTCCTTCTTTTAGTTTTACAACCATAATGCACTCCGAGACAAAGTTCCATCCCTTGATACTATCTTTTTGGTTGTTGGCCACAATGCAACCCATGTCCCCTTTAGCTCTTTCAGATGTGGGTACACTACTGTATAGCAGCGTTGCCATCGAGATCCATGACTCCTTGTTCTTTTTTCTTTGCTTCCGTTTTAGCCAGGATTTATAGTTTTGCTTTCCTCATCTCTTCCACCAGCTCCTCTTCTTTCCCATTTATATTTCTTGTGTTCCAAGTTCCATAAGTCGTAGTCCGTAGTCCGTTCCAGTTCGTCGCCTTTAGAATCAGTCCGGTTTTCTTTCGTGTAGTTCTCGTAATCAAAAGTTTAAAGCAAACAGGTGATTGGCCTGTTGTGCCTTTGCATGGTGGAGGGGCAGCCTCCTTACGGCCTCCATGCAGGCCGCCATCCTCCTTTTTCAGCGTGGCTTGGGACCGGCCTAGGCGATTTTAATCACCAGACAGATAAATTGGCTACATATCACTGACCACAGATGTTTTTTACAGACTAACAAAATGGTCTTCCTTTGTAGTCTGACTCAGTATTGTCGCGATAAGTATTTCACCATTGCATGTGTTAATACTCTACGTCTGGGTAGGGCGGAAATAGTTACGTAAAAAGGCCACAGTCATTTTCCCGTGGACCGTATGAAGTCAAATCTGGTTCAACAACTTAAGCGATTACAATTAATCCTTAGGGATAATCATTTAGCCGTGAGATAACATTATTGCAATATGAACAGAGGTCAGCGGTTGATTGAGGCGTGGCGGGGCACAGGTTTATGTGCGTAAACTGAAGAAATAAATTGAGAGAGAGAGAGACAGAGAAAGAAGAGGAATAAAAGGACACAACCAAAATATCGTCACAGGGGTTGAGGGTTATCTGGCGGGAGATTTGGAGAACATGTTGTCAGGCAGAGGTAAGGACATGTACTGGATAAAGTCTATTATGAAAAACGTCCAACATCTTATTAGCGTCAAGTGGAAGTCCTCGTCGTCTTGGCATAGACGACGGAGGCGGAGATGTTGGGTAAATGGTAGGGAGTCACGGCAAGCCCGAGGGTGGGAAAAAAGTATACAAAAGGTAGCTGTGGGCATCAGTAGGCTTGGAGTACACTGAGGTGTTGAGGCAAGGGGACTGTATGGTATCAGTAATGTAAAGAAAGTAAACAGATACAGCAGAGATGAGGGAAGTGAACTTTATAGTTAACAAAATCAATAAAGCGAGATAAGTCAGTTTGAGACGTATCAGTGAGTCCTCTGCCATCATCGAAATATCTGTGATACATCACGGGGAAAGAAAAAGAGTATTGCCATTTCTGATGCTCTAAATGGGCCATGAAAAGACTGGGACCCATCTTAGTACAGGTCAAGGGTGTGAGAAATCCCAGGAGAGGGTACAAAGTCTGTCTGTCTGTCCTTTCGTCCGTTCGTCCGTCCGTCTGTCTGTCTGTCTTTATATTATTATGTCTGCCTTTGCCTATATATTAATCTGTCTGTCAGTCTGTCTGCCTTCCTGTATGTCTGTCTATCTAGAATACTGCTTAACAACTTTTTGTCTTGTCGTCACATGTCCTGGTTTATGGTATCATAATCCGTGAGTAGATTACCGATAAATAAATCTCATTTTTCGGCTTTAATATAATTAATTATTTAATTAACCAGAAAGTCAAGCTCACAAACTGTACAAACAAAAATCAGATCTATTAAAACCAATTGCAAGTTGATTTAACTTCCATTTCTCTTACCAAGAAAGAGGTTCATAAACCTCTTAGTTTCCAGAGCAGTATATGGTCTTTTCATCTTTTGGATTTTCTCTTCACCAGAAGAAAGACAAGTTAATCAGATTACGTCTTCTATCTTGAATTTCACGTTCTGCAACATCCTTTTTCACTCTACACCAAATGTAAAATCTAGTTACTACTTCTATTTAACTCTTTGGTTCCAATTCTATTTGCATGATTCTACTATTCATGATCAGTTACGAAAAGACAAGTGGTTTTTTTATTTTATTCAACTTTAGAAGACGGCTTACTTCTGGTCTTCGAAAACGCGCCTTAGAAGAACATAAGCCAAGCTTCTGGTCACTAAAGGAAAATATCGTGTGCTTGACTCTTTTGAAACATATTTTGTCTTCAAGAACTTATTCTGTTTTTCCTGTCCCGGGCATTTTCAGGTTTACCCCATGCACGGAAATGAATGGCAATTTTTTTTCGTGTGTGATGTTTCAAAACCAGCTTTGCATATATATACAGTATATATTATAAGAAAATATTTCGTTATATAAATAAAATCGTTGTACATTGATTGGCTGTAGAATAGTTCACAGTGTTATAAGACTGATACACAATAAATTAGACTTCTAATTTTTTCTTAGCATTAAAAGGCAATTCTTAGTCTGGAAACACCTAGGTAGAGGGAGGCCTCAAAATATCAGGAGGCAATTGTAGACATATGTAAAGGATAGGATACACATCGAGGAAGCCTGTTGATAGCATTACAAGGCAGTCTTTGGTCCTGAAACCCCCAGGGAAAGATGGGTTGACCAAAAACACACGGAGCAGAGAGCCGAAGAAAGAAGTGCAAATGGTGAGGAAGATGTGGAAAGAACCTGAGCTAATGGCAAGCGACAGGATGAATTGTCTTGTGTTTGTTGAAGGCATATGCTCCTTGGTGAGCTAAAGGGTATTGACTGATTAATGCAAAGGAAAAAAAATAACATGGAAACACCTTGAACGGAATGCGCCTGACAGGAAGGTTGTGCATGCTTTTGATGAAGGCATATGATCCTCGCGGTGCTGAAGAATTACTCAATTGAAGGGCATTTTACAGGTAATTTCAATTTAGTGCACGTGATTCGGGCTTTATGAACAGTCTTAAGAAAACGTAGTCTGCGATAGAGATACCGCACAACTGTAATATATTTGTCCTGAGAGTCGCTTCGCTAAAGCTTCCAATAAACTAAAAAGGTAAAAGGTAAACGCAGTCCCATTGCTGATAATGCCGTAGCGGAGTGAAGTTTTAGAGACTTCCTTATATAAGGTCCAGCTTCGAGAGGTGGGATGATCAGTTACCTTCCTCGCTGCCTTTCCCTTTCCTCTCACGAGCAGAGTCAGGTACTCATTTACAGTTAGGTAGTCTGAAGCGTGGCGCCACCGTGTTTCGAACCTAGCACCTTCACCGCGAGAGAACCAGCGCTCTAACGACTCTATCAATCAGACGCTCTCCAATAAACTACTTCATCATTATGAGCACATTTTACCTTTCAGCTTCAGTTGGAGCATATCTCTTCTTCTTGGATCCTTAGCCCTTGACTGACAAAGCAGTCAGGGGCCATCACGCCTAGTTGTGTCTTGTAGGGCAGCAACATACTGTCCCGATTTTATTCGGTCGGTGGCCATCCTTCGTGCCGTGCTTCAATTCTGGTTCATGCTTTGCATCTCAGCCTCCACTGTTCTCTCTATTTGTCGCATAGAGATTTATGATCAATAAATTTTCTATATTCTTTTCTTATTCTACCCGTAGACAGGTCGTCGTAGAAGGTGTGAAGACGCACGTTTGGCAGTTATGGGCAACGTCTAAGTTAAGGGGAAGTGTTAAGAGAGAGAGAGAGAGAGAGAGAGGAGAGAGAGAGAGCATTGAGCATCCAGAAGAGAGAGAGTACCCCAACTGTACATTTTGTACGGAGAAAATATCTTGAAGAACAAAAACATTTTTTTTCTTAAAGACTTTAAAAGTAAAACCTGTCTAATTGCATTGTCCAAACGACAGGCCCATTACATCGATTTAATGAAGTAACGGGCCCATCGAGCCTGATTTAATTCTTCCAGAGAACAAAATATTAATATCAGTAACCTTCCGACGGAGTTGTGACTAGTTGTTGTGTGATCAAATAAAGTCCTATACTGAGAGAAGGCAGTTACCTGACATTCCTAATTACTAGAAACCTAAGCTATTGACACTGTGCTCGCTGTTAACGTTCGTGCCTGGACAATTTTAATGTGACATAACCAGATATCCTAAAATAAGTATAACCAAGAAAACGTTCTCTGAAGTAGTGAATTCAACCCGTCTTTTTGGAACTTGGGTTCTCTTGGCCAAGACTACCATTGGAGAGTCTGTATGTGCATGTCCTAAAAATTGTTTTTCCAGAAGTTGCTACCAAAGCTGTAAGTACGAATGCAAGCTAGTGATCACGGCTGACTGAATAGAGTGAATGCAGGACTGAGTGATTCCTTTATTGTTGTATTTTGGCACCCATTTTGCTGTCTTAAATTTCTTTATGCAAGTTTGTTTTGTTGCTAACAATATTTTTCCTTAGGATAGATCAGAGTATCCAAGTCTGTTCATACCTTTAAAGGGAAATCTTAGACTAAATCCTATGTATCCGTGACTCTTTGGGGCTATCACTTTTCTTCTAACAGGACTGTGGGCTATACATCGAGGGAAAGGATCTGTCACAGAGGTTTTGATCATTAAATTGCCTATATCTTCCTCTTTTTCTGTCACCCGTATTCTCCATGTTTATTATCACTCTTTACCTTTTTCCTGTATTTTTCGCATTCGTTGCGAAAAATATATTTCTTTCCCACCATCGTTTTTCTTTCTCATACTGACTAGTAACCTTATTGCATCAGATGTCAGTCGCGCAGGTAGACGAGAATGTGCGAAAAATTCGTTTCGCTGGACATAGAGCAGACTTTATGTCTACATTTGCACCTGTCACGCGCCGGTTTTTCGGCTGAGCGCTCAGGAAAGGCGTGATTAATGACATCTCTACGACGCAGTACGAGACAGTTGTCTGGAAATCCCAAACTGACACTACTTTCACGGTGGGCCCTGGTAGCGTGAGGCGTGAAAACGAGAAGTGTCAGTTATGGGAAATGCTTCTAGTTAAAGGGAGGTTTTAGGTAGAGTGAAGGGGAGAGACCGGCGCCTTTTCGGGTTTGGAAAATAGCGCGCGGCTTTTGTCTATTTTCATATATCTATAGCAGTAGCTTAGAATATTCACTCATTCTCCATTTTACAGTAGACGTGGTCACTGCGTTCTAGAACACTTAAACTTATAAGTGATGTCTCTTAGTTTCGTTGTGATACGTAGTTCTGTTTGAGGTAAAATATTATATATAATAGATCTCTAGTATTGTGTGAAGTGTTAAAGTGTTTAATCGCCTATTTCATTTTAAACTAGTTCTGTGTGCAGAGTGATTATTTTAATAGTTTGTTATTTCTTTAGTCGACGAGTTACAGTGGAAAGCAAGATAAATTATAAATTTCTAGCTAAACCCATTCGGCTATTAAAACAATTGCATTTAACTGCTAATACTCAGGCGAAGTATATTTTTCTAAACAAACTTATAAATGCTAGATGCATCATGAGTGGTGACGGAAATACGCAGATATTCCTAATTCATGATGAGGGATTTTTTTTATATAACTTATTTCACGGGAAGTTTTAAATATAAGTCAAGCGGTAGGCTTGCAGTTTAAATTATCAGTTATATTGAGTACATAATATGTAAATATTTCATATGTTGTTTTCTTCATTCAGTGAATACTGGGGTGAACCCAACTTGCCGGCGTTTAGTAGTAAAGAGACATACTTGTGAGAAGAATAGACATTTCCTATCTTTAACCACGTGGGTTGTTTCAAGTAACACTGGTCTGACAGTGCACGTGCCATCAGAGATAGACAGTAATACCAATCCCACTAACGGTTTTCTAAAGACTAAATGTTGATACTGGGCCTTTGAGCCAGACTTTATTACTTCACAATAAACTCAAATATACATGCTGCTTGGCGGCGAGAAAAATTACAAGAAATAACATTAATATTTCCGACAACTATTGAAAGAGTGGATAGTGAACCAAGACTATCTGTTGAGAGCAGTTGTCCACTGGTCATCTTTTCCAAATTAAGGGAATCCTCGTGTTTCTGAACTCTGTGTGCCCGTTTAAACTTGCTTAACAAACCTGATTCAAGTGACATTAACAGTAAATCTAAGATTTAACTGGTGAAGTGAACGATCCCCGAAAAAACAGTGGAAGAAACCTGTAATTGTAGAGCTGGGATTCGCTTTATCCAAAGAATACAGATTCACTATAGAGAAGTGTCCTACGGTTGCGCCAGACGGTGAACAACATCAAGTTTTTTTAGGTAAGCACGTGTGCCAGGGTACCCTGATGAAAGAACCGAGTGAAAGTGACGGAAGTATGTTCGTTGTTTAATGCACTCACTTGTTGTATTTTTTTTTAGGCAAGATTTGCTGCTTAAGTAAATTGTTCATTTAGAATAGATACTGCTGTCAAAGTCAGTCTATACCTTCTAAGGGGGACAATAGTAGACCCTAACCATATGTATTTGTGACTCTTTGGGCCATCATCTGTCTCATAACGGGGCTGTGGGCTAAACCTAGAGTTAATATCATAACGGGGCTATCATCCTTGTAGCATTCTCTTGATATTTTATCACTATTTGTATATGCTTTGATGTAATTTCTATGTGTTGTGAAGAAATTTTAAATGATAATTAAAATTTCCCTTGGAATTAATCAGCGTGTTGGTCAGCTCGTTCTAGAATATTTATATAAGTGTCGTTATAGGTTTCCCACGTCTGTGTGTTTAGCTGTCGTCACGTGTATGTGCGTGCCCGTAAGTAGATAGAAATATAGGTAAAATATATATATATGTGTTTAGACAATCTGACGCTGTAAAGCTGTCGTAGAAGATAGGTGAGAGAGAGAAGAATTTTTTCCGCTTTCAGAGACAGCCTCTATATCACATTCTATCATCTCACTCGTGGAATCTATTTCTTTTACTAACTCTCACTGTGTCTATCACCTATTCTAACCTATTCAGAAGGGACCAACCCAAGTCTTAATTCTCCTATCAAAAATCTACGACAGGATCGTATTAATGGGTCTATCATTCTTGTAGCAATTCATTGACTTTATGACTATTTGTATATGTTCGATGTAATTTTATATGTTGTGATGGAAGTTTATTATGATAATTAAACTTCACATAAACTTATTCCAGTGTGTCGGTCAGTTTGTTCCCAATTATCTATATTTCCATTGTCATAGTTTCACGTCTGTGTGTCTATTGTAGTCACTTATGTGTGTGTGTATGGGAGGTATATATATATATATATACTATATATTATATTAGATTTGTCTGACAAATCTAATTCTGTTGTAGATTATAGGCTGACGGAGAGAAGCTTCTCGAGTGTCAGAGACAGAATCTACTATATTTCCTCCACCTCACTCGTGAAATCTATTTCTATTTTATCACATCCCACTGGGCTATCACTTATGTCTATGTCTATTCAGAAGGGACCAAACTAAGTCTTAATCACCAATCGCAAATCTACGACACTATTCTTGTTTTATGTTTTGCGATCAGGACGTCCGTTTTCGTGTCAGTGGCTTCCTTTCGGCTTTCACCACTGGCAGTCATACGAGCTTCAGACTCTGGATATCTATCCCGCAGCAAAGTGTGTTAATTTGTTGCCGTTTCCGTAACTTGATTTCTTGTTTTTCCTAAACAGGGGTGCCGTCCCCGCTCTAAAACCCCCAACCAGGCGGAACTGGGTGTCTGATTTAGTTTGACCCCAACCCGCGCAGACCTATCCAGCTTGGTAGAACCTGTCAGGAGTAAAACTCCTGCTGGCATAGCTCTAGGCTTTGCCACGGCACGCAAGCTGCCATACCTCGACAAGGTATTGAACCAGTGATGACAGGGCTGGAACATAAGCCTTCAACAAATATCAACCAAGCCTGTCTGTCCTGTGCCATCCGTTCAATGTCTTTCCATGTCTTCCGTATCTCTTCCATGTCTTCTGAATCTCTTCCATGTCTTCTGTATCTCTTCCATGTCTTTTGTATCTCTTCCATGTCTTCTTTATCTCTTCCATGTCTTCTGTATCTCTTCCATGTCTTCCGTATCTCTTCCATGTCTTCTGAATCTCTTCCATGTCTTCTGAATCTCTTCCATGTCTTCTGTATCTCTTCCATGTCTTCTGTATCTCTTCCATGTCTTCTGTATCTCTTTCATGTCTTTTTTATCTCTTCCATGTCTTCTGAATCTCTTCCATGTCTTCTGTATCTCTTCCATGTCTTCTGTATCTCTTCCATGTCTTCCGTATCTCTTCCATGTCTTCCGTATCTCTTCCATGTCTTCTGTATCTCTTCCATGTCTTCTGAATCTCTTCCATGTCTTCTGTATCTCTTCCATGTCTTCTGTATCTCTTCCATGTCTTCTGTATCTCTTCCATGTCTTCTGTATCTCTTGCAAGTACAGTGATAAAAATAAGTAAACAAACGAAGAATAAAGAAATATGTATTTAGCTAATTAGCAGGACAAATACAGCCGTAGGGCAGTGAAGTGTTAGAACCTTCACTATACTAGGTCCAGCTTCGAGAGATGGGGTGACCAGTGTCCTTCCCTGCTGCCTTTCCCTTCCTTAACTGAGCCCCAAAAAGCATGCATTATGTATCACTGGGGTCTTATGAGCTCCTCCCTCAGGCCTGTCGTACAAGGCGACTGACAAGGCTGGTAACCTCGTCATGTAAAATGCATTGCTAAAGAAACCACAGCTGCAAGATCATGTGATTACTTAGTAAAGGTTTCAACGGTAATACCAGCAACATGGGGTTGGCAACTTAACCATGTAAAACAAATTGCTACATAAACAATTGCTGCAAGGGTAAGTGAATGCTTTTGGATAGACTTCATGCAAAAGGGGTCAGCTACATTGGTGACTCTATGCTTCATAAGGAGTGAAAAGGACAATGGTGATTGTCGCATAGAGATTTATGATCAATAAATTTTCTATATTCTTTTCTTTTCTACCCGTGTCCTCTACTTTATTATCGCTCTTTTATCCTTTTCCTATTTTTCGCATTCGTTCGTTTGCGACAAAATATTACTTTCCCATTCAAACTTTCGCCTGTTTCGTTTCTCATTTAGAAACGCATTTTATTGCGTAATATGTCAGTCCCTGGATGGGAACGAAATAGTGTGAGAATTCGTCTAGTCAGACATAGAGAGCAGGCATTTGTCTACATTGTCTATGACACGAGCGCTTCTATGGCTAAGTTTCTCGGCGTGAGGTGTGAGGAGGCGCCAATCTCCATAGGTCAGAAATGAGACATGTCGCAGTAGGTGTGAAGACGCACTTTTGGCAGTTATGGCCAGCGTCTAAGTAGGTGAAGTGTTAAGAGGAGAGGGGGAGACGGGGTTTTTGGAAATAGCGTGCATCCTTTGTCTGTTTAAGATATAAACCAGAGTTTTAGACTTCATTCACTCAGTACTCCGCAGTCAAGACTAGAACGATCTAGCGTTCGATTCCTAAGATCTCTGTTAATAGAAGCATCATTTAGTTGGTCGAAGTGGATTTTGTTCTTAGTAGTTCTATGTTGAGGTAAATATAGTATATATCTAGTAGTGTTGAGTGATTCTGTGATAATCGCTTATTTCATTTCACTAGCTAGATTTCTGTGCAGAAGTAATTAATTTATAAGTCTGTTATATTCTCTAGTTGACGTGTTTCAGTGGACAGCAGAATAAATTATAATTTCTAGCTTAAACACATGCAGCTATAAATAAATTTATTAAATTGCTAGTAATCAGTAGAGAATATTTTAAACTAACTTATAACTGCACTGGTTCATCATTGAGTATTGACGAAATACGTATGTATTTCTAATTCATGATGACTGATTTGATGAATATAACTTATTTCACGGGAGATCTAAACGATAAGACAAGCTCTACGCTTGCAGTTTATAATGTAAGTTATAACCGAGGAATAGTATGTATAAGTATTTTATTTGTTGTTTTCTCTTTCTTCAGTGAAACTGGGGTAGCCCAACTCTACCAGCGTTTTAGTACTGAGACATATCAGTGAAGAACAATAACATTTTTTTTCTTAAAGACTTGGGTGTATAAAGTAAAACCTGTCTGGCATTGCGTTGGCATCCAGAACGACTGAGTACCCATTACATGAACTTTAAGATTAAATGAAGTAACGGGCCTATCGCGCCAGATTTAATTCTTCCTGAGAAAAACCTCAAGTACATTTCAGCGCTTGTGGCAAGTAAAATATTACTATCAGTAACATTCCGACGGAGTTATGACTAGTTGTGGTGTGACCAAATAAAGTCCTATACTGAGAGAAGGCACCGACCTGACATTCCTAGGGACTAGAAATCTAAGCTATTGACACTTTGCTCGCTGTTAACGTTCGTGCCTGGACAATTTTAATGTGACAGAACCAGATACCCTAAAATAAGAATAACCAAGGAAACGTTCCCTGAAGTAGTGGATTCAACCTATCTTTGCGGGACTGGGTTCACTTGGCCAAGACTACCACTGGAAATTCTGTATGTGCATGTCCTAAAAATTGTTTTTCCAGAAGTTGCTACCAAAGCTGTAAGTACGAATGCAAGCTAGTGATCACGGCTGACTGAATAGAGTGAATGCAGGACTGAGTGATTCCTTTATTGTTGTATTTTGGCACCCATTTTGCTGTCTTAAATTTCTTTATGCAGGTTTTTTTCGTTGCTAACAATATTTTCCTTAGGATAGATTAGAGCATCTAAGTCTGTTCATACCTTTAAAGGGAAATCTTAGACTAAAGCATATGTATCCGTGACTCTTTGGGGGCTATCACTTTTCTTCTAACAGGACTGTGGGCTATACATCGAGGGAAAAGATCATACCAATGGGTCTATCATTCTTGTAGCAATTCATTGACTTTATGACTATTTGTATATGCTTGATGTAATTTTATATGTTGTGATGGAATTTTATTATGATAATTAAAATTCACTTAAACTTAATCAGCGTGTCGGTCAGCTCGTTCCAAAATATCTATATAATCATTGTTATAGTTTTTCCACGTCTGTGCGTCTAACTGTCGTCACTTGTGTGTGTGCACGTGAGTGGTATATATATATACATATATATATATATATATATATATATATATATATATATATATATATATATATATATATATATATATATATATATATATATATATATATATATACGAGGGGCGTTCAGAAAGTAATGCACCACATCGTTTTTCTCAGGAGCTGTTTATTTAAAAATCATGAAATGTATACACAATATACACGGATATGTCATGTAAACATCGGTATTTATTCAACATAATCCCCATCAACTTGTACGGCTTTATGCCAGCGCGAAACAAGTGCATGTATTCCTAGCCCGTACCAGATTTTGTCTTGATCATGTAGCCATTTTTTCGCTGCATGAATCACTCCTTCATCATCTTCAAACCTTGTCCCACGGAGTGCATCTTTAAGTGGACCAAATAGATGAAAATCAGAGGGTGTCAAATCGGAACTATAGGGTGGATGGGGTAGTACAGTCCGACCCAATTTGGTGATTGCTTCTCGTATTGCCAGACCTGTGTGAGGTCGCGCATGGTCGTGAAGGAGAAGCAGGTCTGCTGGATTCTTGTGCGGCCGAACTCTGCGAAAAGTTGATTGAGTTTTTTCAATGTCTTAATGTAAGCTTGCGAATTGATTGTCTCTCCTCTTGGGATAACGTCCACAAGAATCACACCTTCAATGTCCAAAAAGACAAAAATCATGACCTTTCCAGCTGAAGGAATTGTCTTGAATATCTTTCTTCGTGGTGATTGCGGATGATGCCACTCCATTGACTGTCTTTTTGTCTCAGGTTCAAAATGATGTGCCCAGGTTTCGTCACCTGTAACGATCTTAGCCAAAAAGTTCTCTCCATCAGCATTGAAACGCTTCAACAATTCAGAAGAAATTGCTTTTCTTTGCAATCGGTGGTCATTTTGAGACTTCGAGGAACCCATCTTGCGCAAACCTTAGAAAATCCGAGAATTTTTATAACTGCATTTGCACTACCAATGCTGACTGACAGCTGTAAGGCCAATTGTTGAGTAGTGATTCGCCTATCAGTAAGAATAATGCCCTCAGCGCATTTCAACATTTCTTCGTTGGTGGCTGTGGCAGGACGACGACAGCGCGGCCGATCAAGCAGCTCCGTATCTCCACTTCCTGATTCTTTGATTCTCTGAACCCAGCGACTGACTGTACTCCTGTCGACTGCAAAACTTCCATACACATCACATAGACGCTTGTGAATGTTCACAACAGTTTCCTTCTCTGCAACGAGAAATGCTATCACAATTCGCTGCTTATAACGCAAGCTGCTAACACGCTCCATTTCAACGGTTTAGGGCAGCCGTATTATTTGGCCGGTTGCAATGCAATTTGGTGCACACAATTAACACATGCCATATGTGAAGTGTGCAAAATTTCATGCTTCTATCTTCATTATTAGCTGAGAAAAACGATGCGGTGCATTACTTTCTGAACGCCCCTCGTATATATATATATATGTTATAGACTGTCTGACTCCTCTAGATCTGTTGTAGAAGATATGCTGAAAGAGAGAAGATTCTCGATTTCAGGGACAGCCTCTATTAATTTCTACCATCTCACTCGTGGAAATCTATCTCTATTATTATCTCTCACTGTGAATATCACTTATTCTAATCTATTCAGAAGGGACTAACCCAAGTCTTAATTCCCCTACGACAGTGATAATGATAACAAAGCTAGATACAAACAGGTTGTTTGTGTTATAATGTCCCATGATGCTGATATTGAACTATTTATATACGTTTTTTTGGTCTTACAACATATCAGTCTACAAACATCTCTGTATACGCCCCCTCCCAAACCACGCCCCGCGCCCTCTTATCTGCTTCTTCTTTGATAGTTAGCCGTCAATTATCAAAGCAGTCAGTGGCCATCACGTCTGGTGGCGTCTTGTAGTGCAGCAACAAACTGCTTCCACTTTGTTCAGTCGGCGGTCATCCTTCGTACATTGCCCCAGCTCTGGTTCATTCTTTGCATCTCGACCTTTACAATTCTCCGCCAAGTTGTTTTTGGTCTGCCACTCTTTCGCTTTCCTTCGTGGGTCCATAACATAGCTGCTCTTGTGATGGCATCAGGGTCTCTTCTGAGGACGTGGCCAACCCAACTCCAGCGTCTGCCAGCTATGATGGTGTGCATATCCTCTTGGTAGTTCTTGTGTGGTGAAGGTATTCAGCCAAAAGATTCGGAGAATTTTCCTTAGGCAGACTGTGTGGAAGGAGGACAATTTTGACATTTCCTTCTCTGTTACTCTCCAGCACAACATCATTGAACCGAATCGTTACAAACAAGAATTGTTTTCTTTTAAGTTCTATCCAGACACCCGCTCAAATACGTAAAAGGTAAAGGTAAAGGATCCCGTTACACCCCCATTGCGGCATATTGGGAATAACACCAATAGGCTCAACTACTAATTTAGATTATTTCGACATATATTTTACTGCTCCTAATGACAGGGAACTAGTTAATGTGAAATCCTGTATAGCGTCATTCCATCACAGCAGTGGCGTACTAAGGGACACGCGAGTGGGGCGGTCTGCCCCGGGTGACAGCAAGGAAGAGGTTCCATCCGACACTATTATTACAGTACTGTACATTTTGAAAAACAACTTGTAAGCATTACATATTTTTCAGTATATTTACTTACAGGGAGTGTCAAAGAAAGAATCGACCCGAGGTGCCAAATAGTTTAAGTACTCCCCTGCATCAAGTTCATTTACAGCCAGGAGGTCCTTCTAATCGACTATCATTCTGAGAGATAAATGCCTATAGTATTTAGCTGGTATTTAAGTGTAAAAGATGTAAGCTGAAGCATCAACTTTGACTTTATTATCTGAACGAGGTGGTAATCTCCGACCGCTCCTTCTGTACGTTGTGAAAGCTGACTTATTGTTTGCTTTACTAATATTTATTTGCTCGACCGATTTTATGCTCTCTGTTTTGTTCCTGGAATCTTAACAATAATATTTACTGTTAACATTAAATGTATCTATTTCAAAACGAGTTTCTATGTTTTTGCATGTATCAATTTGCCAATGTGTCTGTCGCTCCGTCTCCCTATCTACAACCCAACCAATTCCACTTGAAAGTGAGTTTTTGCTTGTTTTATTTTGTTCCATTACAGCATAAACAACGAAATATCTATCTATCTATCTATCTATCTATCTATCTATCTATCTATCTATCTATCTATCTATCTATCTATCTATCTATCTATCTATCTATCTATCTATCTATCTATCTATCTATCTATCTATCTATCTATCTATCTATCTATCTATCTATCTATCTATCTATCTATCTATCTACTCTACTGTACTCCACTCTATCTATCTATCTATCTATCTATCTATCTATCTATCTATCTATCTATCTATCTATCTATCTATCTATCTATCTATCTATCTATCTATCTATCTATCTATCTATCTATCTACTCTACTGTACTCTACTCTACTCTACTCTAATCTATCTATCTATATATCTATCTCTATCTATCTATTTATCTATCTATCTATATATCTATCTATCTATCTATCTATCTATCTATCTATCTATCTATCTATCTATCTATCTATCTATCTATCTATCTATCTATCTATCTATCTATCTATCTATTTATCTATCTAACTATCTATCTATCTATATATCTATTTTTCTATCTATCTATCTATCTATCTATCTATCTATCTATCTATCTATCTATCTATCTATCTATCTATCTATCTATCTATCTATCTATCTATCTATCTATCTATCTATCTATCTATCTATCTATCTATCTATCTATCTATTTATCTATCTATCTATCTATCTATCTGCCTGCCTTCCTATCTGTCTGTCTGTCTGTCTGTCTGTCTGTCTGTCTGTCTGTCTGCCTGTAAGGTAAATAGGAAGAATTCGCATTACAGAAAGCGAGGCAAGGCGTCGTACGGATGTTCCGTGGATCGATTCCCCTGTAAACCTATCACTTATGTCGCTTTTCTTTTGTCTAGTGTTCTCTTTCTGTCTGTCTTACTGTGGTGAAAAATTCTAATACCCATATATAAATTAGAACATAAAGGTAAAGCAGAAAGCAAATATAAGAAAGAAAGAAGAATGGAGCAAAACCAGTGCTTTCCCAATAGCGCAAAAGCCTGAGATTAATAACGCCGGAAGGGATGAACGCAAAATCTCTGCTTTCCCTGCTGCATTCTTCAAATAATGGTATCGCCACACCCCCTATAAAATATGTACTGTATTTTCTCAATGACCTAGATACTAAAACAAACATTAGTGTAATTACACGCACAAGGTTAACTTAGAAAGACAGAAGGACGAACTAAGAGAGAGAGAGAGATGCACTGAGGGACGCATGCAGTTATGCCGCTCGCTGTGTAAGCCATCTCGCATGCCGTTTGCATGGCCTGATTTTCAAATAAACAGTGATGAAAAGACTAACGACACGACATTAGTTTTCGAAAACAGGTTTAATTCTTATTAGGAAACATGACATTCCCCTGTTTTACATCTGATTCCTGACTTTATACTGATAGTACAGTTATAAATATCTAAGTTAGCCAATCATACCTCGGCTTCCTTCAAAATCAAGCCCAAACTTATTATCTTCAGAAATCTTCACAGCTGATCTCATTCAGTACACTAGGTCCCCTATCACCATATTTATACCTCATCAACTCACCACATATATTGGGGTCTCTAATTCCGGGATTGGAATTTGGCATATATAGGAATCTCATACAGCATATATCAACTGACTCCAGGAATAAAAATTAGCAGTAGGTTATAAATTCAAGATTGTATTACTGGTCTTAGTAGAGGTTAGGAGCACCACTAAGACAGTAACAATAATTAAGAGGAGATTTTACAGTGATAAGTTGTTCCACCAGTAGTAATTAGTTAATAATTATTTTAATTAAGTTTAGAAGTGTCTTAGAACCTTAGTAGATCTACTTGAATTAGAATGGCTGATTTGGCCAAATTTAGATCTGCCGCTGTACAGACTGCTAGGGAGATGCACATGGATGGGCAGGTCTTGATTGATTATGTCACCTCAGAATGTGATAAATTTATTGCTCGGGAAGAAAAAAGATTAGAGAAAGAAGCAGAAAGAAAGTTAGAAGAGGCTAGGGAGATTAAGAAATTAGAGTTACAGATTGAGGCTGACAAAGCGGCTAGGGCATTGGAGGCTGAGACTAGGAAAGTACTGATGGAAGCAGAGGAAAGAAGACTAGCTGCTGAAAGAGAAGAAAAGAGACAGACTGCTGAAAGAGAAGAAAAGAGACAGGCTGCAGAAAGAGAAGAAAGAAGATTAGCTGCAGAAAGGGAAGCAGAAAAGGAGGTGAAGAGATTACAAAGGGAACATGAGTTACGACTAAGGGAGCTAGAATTTCAAGGCCATTCTCCTGAAAATGGTGCCAGTCCCTTTGCCTCAGATGCCACTGTTAGTCAATGAGCCTCAACCTCAGCTATGAGTTTTCATTTAGACCATTTTGTTGAGAAAGAAGATGACATAGAAAGTTACCTAAATAGATATGAACTTTTGGCTACCACGTATGGTTTAGAGAGAGAAAGGCGGAGCCTAAAGTTATCACAAGGGCTTCGTGGTACAGCTTATGAAGTTTTTGCCAAGATGAGCAGAGATAACCAAAACAATTATGACATGTTAAAGCAGGCTCTTTTGTTAAGATATGAAAAGAATGGAGAATTTTATAGAAAAAAGTTCAGGAATGCTAAACTACTGTCAGGTGAGACCTATCACCAGTTCTCTGCACGGTTAGAGACATACTTGGAGAAATGGACTGCTCTGGGGAAAACCCAAGATCTTAAGGAAATGATCCTTATAGAGCAGCTAAGAGAGTCCATGGCTCCAGACCTGAGAAAGTTTCTCATGGAACAAGGTGCAGAGAGGCTGGGTGAGTTACTAAATGTCGCTAAAAGATATCAGGCAGCTCAAGCAGAGGTAACTGGTAATAAAAAGAAACAGGTAGATAATTTTAAGGCACCACAAAACTTTAATGAGTTTGATCATAGAGATCAGAACAAAGGTAAGCACCAGTTTGATAGGCCACGTTATGATAATAAAAATAAAACCCCACTATTCAATGAAAGGAAATATGATGACAGGAAACCCTTCAGACAAGAAGGAAAATATTGTCAAATATGCAGGATGCATAATCATAATACTAGTGAATGTGGTAGGAAAGTTCCTCCATATCACGCGGCATGCATGATAACAGTGGACAAGGGGAAGAAGAAACTGACAGAGAATCATATAAATCTTCAACATCCCCCCATCTGTGCAGAAGTGACATGTAATGGTGCCAAGGTTAGGTGCCTTTACGATTCAGGTTTAGAATATGACTCAGTTGTGAGTGCAACCCTAGTGCACCCTGAACAGTATACAACAGGGAAAGTGGAGATACAAGGGGCCGTAAAGGGAATATCCACCATGACACTTCCCGTACCAGAGATAAATGTCAAGACTAGGTACGTGGAAGGAGTGATTAGAGCAGCCGTGTGTGACGACCCTAATTACCCGCTGGTGTTAGGAAGTAAATATGTTTTTCTAGGAAGCCCGGTAAAACCTGTGGTAATGGCCACGCTTCAGGTTAGGTCGACCCCTAGTAGAACGGAGGAGGAACCACCACTAATTTATTCCCATAAGCAGATGAGAAAGGCCCAGGCAAAGGATAAATCACTAAAACCTTGCTTTGGCAAATTGCCAACAAGCCATACACATCCTAAGAAAAGGCAGTTCTATTTAATGGAGGGACTGCTCTTCAGGAAAGCTAGAGCAGGATCCAAAGAACAGGGACAGTTGGTATTGCCAACTCCCTACAGGGAAAAAGTGATGGCACAAGCTCATGTTGTACCTGACGGTGGACACCAGAGGAATGGAACCACACGTAAAAGGACATCTGAAAAATATTTCTGGCCCCAAGTAGCTGCTGATATTGCACAATTTGTGGGGGCCTGTGAAAAATATAGCAAGGTACAGTCCCCAAGTTGGGAAAATCATAATCAGATGCCAGCCAAGCATTCTGAAACATATGGGCCTAATAATAACAAGGAAAATAAAAATAATAAGGTTCCCACCAACAGTTTTCACCAAAAATATTTAGATTAGCAACTCTGAGAAGGGCATCCAGAGAAAATAGAAACTCAGACCAGTCAACCCAGGCACAGTTTGAAGCCGCAGTTAGGGAACTGGCTGAAATTAATATTGAAGATTCACCCACACATATTATAGCAAAGCTAAGGGCGAATTGATTTCTGATGCAGAAACTCATTTCCCCACATATTATCTTAATTCACCAAATTGTCGGTAGGCGGAAATATAGTTGGTGAATATGGCCTCCATTTGAGTGGCACATTATAGAATATTATAAGAATATTATTAGAAGGGTGTTTCCACATTCAATCAAGCCTGAGATCAGACCAATTGTTGGCTGTGAACATTTCGGAGGAGCAGAGTGTCTCCATTGTTGCCTTTTTGAATTGAGGATAGTCCGAGTGTTTATTAAGGATGATCAGGAAATTATTGGATCCCCTACACAACTCAGATATCACCATATAGATCAACTCCTCATAACGTACAATTTGAGGAACATCTAATATTCTCGGGACATGTCGTTGAGCAGACTCAGAGAAGAGAAATGGTGAATATTGATTGCTAAGCAGCATTAAGACCAGCAGTAACACTTGCAGCTGTTCAGTAACATAACTGAGATGGATTCTTGGATTGCAGAGGTCTGAGGCAACCTTCGTCAGTAGTGCTTACTTTGAATTGACCCACCTGCATTAATCCATGATAAAATTAAAATCAGCGAAACGTTGATGCAAATTTTCTAAGCAGCCATCCGTGCGATGAGAATCAGAGTAATCACCAGGCATAGATAAAAATTTATCTATGTGTACCTAGAATTAGGAACTGACATATGATGTCTGTTTTAAGTGGGGAGAATTGTGGTGAAAAATTCTAATACCCATATATAAATTAGACCATAAATGTAAAGCAGAAAGCAAATATAAGAAAGAAAGACGAATGGAGCAAAACCAGTGCTTTTCCAATAGCGCAAAAGCCTGAGATTAATAACGCCGGAAGGGATGAACGCAAAATCTCTGCTTTCCCTGCTGCATTCTTCAAATAATGGTATCGCCACACCACCTATAAAATATGTACTGTATTTTCTCAATGACCTAGATACTAAAACAAACATTAGTGTAATTACACGCACAAGGTTAACTTAGAAAGACAGAAGGACGAACTAAGAGAGAGAGAGAGAGATGCACTGAGAGACGCATGCAGTTATGCCGCTCGCTGTGTAAGCCATCTCGCATGCCGATTGCATGGCCTGATTTTCAAATAAACAGTGATGAAAAAACTAACGACACGACATTAGGTTTTGAAAACAGGTTTAATTCTTATTAGGAAACATGACATTCCCCTGTTTTACATCTGATTCCTGACTTTATACTGATAGTACAGTTAAAAAGATGCGGACAGATAGTTGTTAAAAATAAACAACTAAGATCGAAAAAAGACAGTATTTTTAAATAAGCCATTTAGTCTCATGATAATTGTATATTCGGGTTTCTGAAGACTTGTGGACAAAGAATATGTAATTGGTTGTTTAAATAGTCCATTAGATAATTAAATATTGGTAATAAAACATATAGAGAACAGAAATACTGTCATGTCGAGTCATATCTGCTTGGATGGAATTGCATGATTTTTTTTGAAAACACGTAGGTGAAAGAAGGTTAAAATAATACGAAGTAGGGGATTGGCTTGATTTTGAAGGAAGCCGAGGTATGATTGGCTAACTTAGATATACGAATCTAGTTGTTGATAGTAACACATAGTAGTGTGAGATTTTTTTTTAAGTTAATTCAAAAATAAAGATAGGCTTAGTCCGATTGGCCAAGGCATGTGACCTTAACGAAAGAGTACACTGCTCGTTGCCATTTAAAAAAAAAAAATATTCATAAGAGCAGGAAGCGGTGACAGACTTGTGCTGTGTTTTATAAGATATAACTACAGAAATCAGTCTGGGACAGTGGCCAAATCTAAAAGTGTGCCATATTCAAATGCCTTATTCATCGTAACCTGTGTAGATTTCCTTTACATGTGGGGTTCCTGCTGGTACTTGTATGATGCTGATACTGAATGATAGAGCAAATCAGCACTAGATCAAGGAGTCTCTGACACCTGCTGTTATAAAAGAGGCTTAAGACCAGAGGATTGTGAAGCGTTTGGCCAAACTGACTGCAATTGCTGCGATTCCAGGGCTCAGATAAGTGATATCTGGCCTGGAACAACTTATTACTATTCCTGAAAGATCTCCTGTATTGAATAAAAACATTCCTCCAAAAAGAATAACAGAGACCATATTATTAAAGCTAAAGAACATTGGGATGATGATAAACCCCAAGCTGCTTCATAATACCAGTAATTAGATATATTAAAGAATATCCATTTGAAAATTGTACCCATGTACTATAGACATACTGTCTATTGCATGTAAATATTTTAATATATATTTGTAATTATATTATGCAATCAAATTGATTATCATTGACTAAAGTCCTGACCAAAACAATATTTAGGCTCAGGACCAATAAAGTTTAACAGAAAATTTTTCATTATAAAATTTAACAGCTGGAGTTAGTTGAGTTTATCTTAGGATTTAATATTTGTTTGTATATGTTTTGTATTGAGATTATTCCACAACACTATTACAATACCCTAGACACTTAACGAAGCTATTATTCACATTGATCAAGAATAAGTCTGATTGAGATCGAAATGTGGTAGCAAGTAAGGTCTTCTGTATAATACACACCAAACTTATTATCTTCAGAAACCTTCACAGCTGATCTCATTCAGTACACTAGGTCCCCTATCACCATATTTATACCTCATCAACTCACCACACTTACAAAGACCGGCTATTTACTGTATTCGTTTTTTTATTCACTACTCACATGCCTCCGAGTTTCCATCACTATTTATGTGTTCATCATCTTCTATGACCCAGTAGACTCGAGTGTGTCGGCCATTGTGTATTAATTGGCTTATACTTGCTAGTAGGAAGGTTATATGAGGGATTGAGTCTATAAATATCTGTGTAGTTCATGTGTCGTCTATTCCATAGTTGCGTAGCCGTGTGAAAAATGACCATGGACAATAAGGCGCTGTATTTTTGCAGTACTTAATATGATGTGTGTTCTTCACGCTTGACACTGGCAGCGAAGCCATGGCGACCCAGCCTATCACTTGTGTTACATTTCTAATGTCTAGTGGTCACCTTTCAGTCTTACTTTTTATGTGTATGTGTTTATTAATTTGATTCTCTCCTTGTTCATACTGTCATAGTGTGAAAGAAAGAAATATTTATTATTTCATTGTTCATAATATCATAGTATCAACAAAATAATAATACGTTCTCCTTGTTTATTGTTCATATTGTCTTAGTGCCAACGAAAGAAATAATCTCTTTTCTTGCTCATTTTGTTATAGCATCAGAGAAAGAAATAGTCTTTTTTCATATTATCATAGTATCAAGTGAAAGATTGTCGAATCCCAAAAGATATCTTCTATGGACAACTGGCAGATGGAAAAAAAAAAACAGTTGGGCGACCGCAGCTGAGATTCAAAGATGTGTGCTAGAGAGACATGAGGACACTTGACATAAATCTAGCAACATGGGAGAATGAAGCTGGCAATTGCACCAAGTGGCGATGCTATCTACGACGCCACCGCAGATTGGGCGAAAAGAAGCTCTCACAGCGAGCAGAAGAGAGGAGAAAACGTCGAACGGAACACCAAGAAAATCAGCTGAGGGCTGTCGTCTCTGGGTGCATTCCCAAAGTCAGTTATGTCTGAAAGGGTTATTGTTATTATTAGTAGTATCAAAGCAAAATTACTCCGTTTTCATTGTTCATACCTCCACAATATCAAAGAACGTAATAATCTCTTTCCCTGCTCCCATTGCCACAGTATCAAAGAACGCAATAATCTCTTTCTCTGTTCAAATTGTCACAGTATCACATAACGAACGACAGTCGATATTTGTATAGGTATGCGTTTGTAGCTAACGGCAACGGATGCGTGCTTATAAATCATTTCGTAGATGGCTTTCTAAATCACTGTGTTTTTACAATGTTATTGTCACAAATCGGTTGTGAGTATTCGCCCCAGTAATAACGATGAATTATGTGTGCTTCACTGGCATAGATAAGTCACAGACATGTTTCGTTGACTTTGATTAAGACCGTTTATGGCTCACTGCTCACTTTTAGATAGTTCAGCAACTGAAGATATTGAATACGTCAATTGAGATTCAAAAAATACACTTTCATTTCGCGCTTTCTTAATAATTAATTACACAAGGAAGTGCACAAGTTAACATGGGAATCACCAAACGGACGAGACAGAAACCAGATAGATCACATAATGATCAATGGCACATGGAGACATGCACTACAAGACGTGAAAGTAAGAAGAGGCGCAGATGTGGGAAGTGATCATCACCTAGTAGTAGCAAGACTGAAAGTGAAACTCAGACTTGCTGGACCAGTTGCAGTCAAACAGAAAAGATACAACATCACGAAACTGAAGGATCCCCTCACCAGAAAAGCTTTCGTGGTCGACGTAAAGAGAAGATATGAGATTATCAAAAGCCAGGAAAGAACAGAGACCGATGATGTTGACCAGAGATTCAACACCATCTCAATAATATACAAGGAAAGCAGCAAGCCATGCTTGGGATTCCAGGAAAGAAAGAGCCAAGACTGGATAACACCAGATATGTAAACACCATAGCGAAGAGAAAGGGAATGAAAAGGAAGAAAACAGAAGCTAAGTCTCCCAGATTAAAGGCAATATATAGTGAACAGTACAGTCAGCTGGACAAGGAAGTTAAACGTCAAACCCGTGCTAACAAAAGGACATTTCTGGATGACCTTGCAAGACAGGCAGAAGAGGCAGCACTGAGAAATGAACAAAGCACAGTATACAAAATAACTAAAATCATCAGTGGAAAACGAGGTGCAAACAATATTACATTAGTAAGAGATAAGCAAGGAAATCTCATCACAACAGTAGAGGGACAGGAAACAAGATGGGCAGAGCATTTCAGAGAAACTCTGAATAAGGAACCACCAGAGACACAATTGAATGTTCTGAGGCTGAAAATGATCTAGATGTTAATACAGACATCCCACGAAAAGAAGAAATCATCACAGCAATCAAAGGGTTAAAGAATGGAAAAGCTCCTGGTCATGATAACTTAAATGCAGAGCTATTTAAGACAGACCCAGAGCTAGCAGCAGAACTACTAGAACCACTATTTGCACAAGTCTGGAAAACAGGGACAACACCAACAGAGTGGAAAAAAGGAATAATTGTCAAATTGCCCAAGAAGGGAAATCTTGCAGACTGCAATAATTGGAGAGGAATAACTCTTCTCTCAGTTCCCAGCAAAATACTAGGCAGGATAATTATACAGAGAATCTCAAAAGCAGTAGACCACAAACTGAGGAAAGAACATGCAGGATTTAGAAGGAACAGAAGATGTGTAGATCATATATTTACCCTCAGGAACATTATAGAGCAGTGCTCAGAATGGCAAAGACAGCTGTACATTAATTTCGTTGATTTAGAAAAGGCTTTCGACAGTATACATAGGGACAGTTTATGGAAAATACTGAGGGCTTATGGAATTCCAAGCTGCATATTGTCAATCATAAAAAGCCTTTATGCCAACTTTACGTGCAGCATTGGGCAGGCAGGTGGGCTTGAACATCAACCTAAAGAAGACTGAGGTCATGACGCTCAATGTGAGCAACCCTGAGCCCATATCAGTAAGGAATCAGCAACTGGAACAGACAGATGCCTTCACATACCTAGGATGCATAGTAACACCAGACGGCGGAGCAAGCAAAGACATCAATAACAGAATGAACAAAGCAAGAACAACCTTTTTTAATCTAAACAACATCTGAAAGTCCTCTCAGTACAGCACAAGCACAAAATTAGGATTATATCAGAGCTGTGTGCTTTCTGTGCTTCTCTATGGCGCGGAGAGCTGGAGAGTTACAGAGAAGGAAATGTCGAAATTTTCCTCTTTTCACACAACATGCCTAAGAAAAATTCTCCGAATCTTTTGGCCGAATATCATCACCAACCAAGATCTGCTTACTCGGAGCAAGCAAGAGGACATGCACACCATCATAGCTGGCAGACGCTGGAGCTAGGTTGGCCATGTCCTCAGAAGAGACCCCGATGCCATCACAAGAACAGCTTTGCGGAGGACTGTTGAGGCTGAGATGCAAAGAATGAACCAGAGTTGGGGCACTATACGAAGGATGGCCGCCGACCGAGCAAAGTGGAATAAATTTGTTGTTGCCCTATAAGACGACACAGGTGACTGCTTTGACGGTCGGCGGCTAAGGATCAAAGAAGAAGAAGAATACATGAAAACAACAATATCGCTCCTTGTATATGGGATTGTATGGCTCTGAAACAAGAAGAACAACAAAAATAACAATCGAAAAGCTACAGACTGTCATAAATCGGTATTTGCATAGAATAGAAGGATCGGTGTGGTATGACAAGATCACTAACGTGGAACTGATGACAAGAACCAGACAAGGGCCGGTGGAACAACGAACGAACGAACTTTATTTTCAAAGGGTTAAGAATTGGGCACGCAGGCCCGTCTGACATTCTGCCCTTCCTCTCTCTCTCATCATGTATACTATATCCTTTCATCCTCACATTTACTTTAAGCATAATTAAGGCATTTATCATTATAAAAGTAATATTTCATTTGCAATAATCATCATAATTAAAGTACGTTTTTAAAATAAAATTTAAAAAATAATAAAAAAAATAATAAAATAATAAAATAAAATAAAAATTAATAATAATAATGAGTTTAAAAATAAAATAAATAAAAATAAAAATAAACATAAAAAAAACAAAACACAAAAAAACATAAAAAAAACAAAACAAAACAACAACAACAACAAGACATAAATATCGAATTCTTCGTACAGTAAATGAGTGATTTGAGGCATATTCAGAAGTATGTTATAAGAACTCGTGAAATTTTCAAACGGTGTGCAACTGAATGACTCAGGGACTTTTTTATTTAGGTTCATCAAGATGAGGTGGGGTAAACAGTTACTTTCCTCGCTGTCTTTGCGTCCCAAACTCAAGACCAGAATCAGACTAGGTAGATAGCTAGAAAGACATATACGAAAGCAATTAATTTGCGAAGGGTTGAAAATCGGGCACAGTCCCCTCTTGCATTCTTCCTTCCTGTAGTAAAACTAACTCCGTGTAAACCAACCCCCCCCCCCCCCCCCCCCCCCCCCCCCCCCCGTTCAAATTCCCCCATGCAAAAGCTAGTAACGTAAATTCAACACTAATAAACCACTCCTACTATATTTGAAAATTGCCAAGGGCAAAAGGCAAAACGTCTGCTAAGATTTGGACACAGTATTTGAATTTTCTCTATTATTATCGTTTGAAAAAAGGGTACCCTTCCCCTAATCGTATGCACACCCGCCCTATTATTTAGTGGAGGTTGTAACTAAAAATAACTACAGTTTTGCAGCGGTCTCTATGTAACTCAGTAACAAGATTTGAATTTCTTTTGACGACAAGCGCAAAATAAGTTACCCGTCCCCTTTTAAACCCCGCACACAGTCTACCCTTACCAATATTTAGTAAGAACGTTAGCAGAGTTTCGCAACTAGCCACTTGATAACTCGCCGTGTAAAAAGGGAGAGAGGAAAAGGAGGAGGGAAAAGGGGGGGTGGGGGGGGGGGGGGAAAATGGAAAGAATCAAGGCTAACGTATTCTTTTGAAACTGAAATTGAAACCTAATTTGTGCGGAGAGGAAGGAAAGAGAGAAATTTAGATAACTTATATAGAGGGTAAATACAAATGGAGGTATTGAATTATAGCGATAATATTGTTTATTAAAATACCATACTATTCCCTCTGATAGATTATCTTGCCTTATAGAAAAGTATGTTGTTCAGAATAAATATAAAGGAAAAGTACATAGATGAAAACGATGAAGAAAAGTTAAATGAAAACTAGATAGGAGGATAGAGGCCAAAGGGCAGTTTAAGAATCACTTTTAAAAATAGAAATCGACCCAATAATAACCGAGATATTGTAGAAAATAAAAATTGAGACAGACTGACAAACACACTGAGGAATGCTCAATTTTGAAAATCTTCGGATGTTACATTTTAGGGGACGCGTTTTTGAACAGTCAAATTTGCTTGACTCGTTTGATTGGTTAACGATAGTTTAGGAGAGGGTGGATAAAACTAACGCGTTACCAGAATACGCTGCCACTTGAGAAAAATATTTCAACATAGTAGTTTAAGATCAGACGCATAGCAGTTGTGACCTTAATGCCTTTGCAGTCTGGGCGACAGCGATCTACACCTGTGCCATTGATCGCCAGTTAATCTTACTTTTGTGTGAAATATTTCATTGATTGCGGTAAGATAAATAATTTTATTGATATATTTTGTTAATATGTAGAGGCAAACCCAGATAGGGGGCCAAAATTTGTGTTCTACGACATTGCCATGGGAAAAGAATTACGACATCCCAGCAAGCATGCCTAAGCAGAATTATTGAGAAACGAAATTAAATTGGGTTTGAATATTGCCATACAAAAACCATTACGACTGTAAGTCCAGAAAGCTACTGGCAGTCTTCTGCAGTATCACAGTGTTAATTTGAAGCCTGAAAACATACTTAGAATGATTGCACAAAAGAAGTAACAGGTTACAAGAAGACAACTGTATACCTATCTGATTGTGTGGAAGAAAATCATTGTTTAAGTGACAGGGGCGTTGCAGCCATATGGAAGAAGAATGTAAACACAGTACAGAGTGAAGTCAAATAAATTAAGGGCTAGTGCAAATGTTTGCACACGAGCCTGACCACGGATGATGGTAAGTTTGAGTAAATGTGGAAATATTATTAGCCAGCATATAAAAGTAGAGGAACGTCCTTCGGTTTCAGGGTTATATTGCCTGTTACTAGCTGGTGACAGGAAAACCTATTGAAGACAGAAGTGGAGGAAGAGAAAGCCTAAACAAACTGTATGCTGCATTTTATGGCCAAAGAAAGACCTTATGCTGAAATTTATATTATCTACTGAAACCTACGTCAACTAGAAACATCAGGTGAAGTCCCCTTACGTGGGCTCTGAGAACTTATTCAATAAAAATTTCCACATGTGTACTATCTTATTCGTGGGCATGATAACAAAAATAGTCCTTCCCACCATTGACTTTCACTTTTAGACAGTACTACATCAGTCAGTGTTATACACCTACAGTGACATTTGTTTATTATCAAGATATGGACAAAGATTCCTCCTTATTTATTTATTATACGTAAATACAGTTCTCTTTATTTTTAACCATTCCTGCCCCAAAAAGATTTGAGGGACAGGAAATTAAAATTGTAAAAATAATTATCTAAACTTAACCCTAGTCTTTATTAATTCAATTTCATTGAGTTACAGTTGTGTTTGTTGTATACACTTATCACTATACTTGCATTACCCTAGACACGTACCATATAAAACACATAACCATATCATAAAATATTTCCCGGAGTGAGATCTTCGAGAGGTAGCGGATAGGTACCCTGAGAATACATCATCATCAACAATTAGACACAGGGAATTACATAGCTTGACCTCACTCCGAGTACACGTAGCTTGGTAACATCTATAAACCTCTCCGGCACACAGGCCACGTATATTGGGGTCCTGTCCGGGGATTTTTATCATTAGTATTGTTAATCAGACCCAGGGAATCCCCATTGTTAAAATAACAAAAAGTGATTATTTGTGGAAATTTGAATGAGTTGTCATTGCCTATGATAATTTAGTCATACTTGTTAATTAATATATTAAGATTTATAAAGTATATGACAGAACAGATGGCAGACTTGGCCAAGTTTAGATCTGCTGCTGTGCAGACTGCAAAGGAAATGGGTATGGAGGGGCAAGTTCTGATTCAGTATGTGACTTCAGAATGTGACAAATTTATTGAGAGGGAAGATAGGAGATTAGCTGAAGAGAAAAGATTCCAATTAGAGGTTGACAAGGAAACTAAAAGATTACAATTAGAGACTGATAGGGAGGCTAAGAAATTACAGGCTGATAGAGAGGCTGAAATCAAAAGGTTACAGTTAGAGGAAAAGAAATTGGAGGTTGAAAAAGAAGAAAAAAGATTGCTTATGGAGGCGGAAAAAGAAGAAAAAAATTGCAAAGGGAGCATAAATTAAGACTAAAAGAACTGGAACTTCAAGGCCATGCTCCAGAAAATGGTAACAGCCCATCTACCTCTGATGCTAGTGCCAGTCAGCGAGCCTCTATTATAGCCATGAACTTCCATTTAGATCCTTTTGTGGAGAAGGACGACGAGTTTGAAATTATCCCAAGGGCTTAGGGGAACATCTTATGAAGTGTTCTCAAAGTTGAGCAGAGAGGATCAGGAAGACTATGACATTTTAAAACATGCTCTTTTAATTAGGTATGAGAAGAATGGGGAATTTTACAGGAAGAGATTTAGAAATGCGAAACTACTGTCTGGGGAGACCTACCACCAATTCTCTGCCAGGTTGGAAACCTACTTGGAGAAATGGACTGCTCTGGGGAAAACCCAAGTGCTTAAGGAAATGATCATGATAGAGCAATTGAGAGAGTCCATGACTCCAGACCTGAGAAAATTTCTCATGGAACAAGGTGCAGAGAGGTTGGGTGAGGTGCTCAATGTTGCTGAGAGGTATCAGGCAGCCCAGTCAGAAGTAGCTGGAGCAAAAAGAAAACAAGTAGAAAATAATAAAGCCCCCAACACCAGAATAAATTTGACAGTAGAGATCAAGGTAACAGAGGTAAACCAAACTATGATAGGCCAAGATTTGACCCTAGAGATAGAAACCCGCAATTCAATGAAAGGAAAATCTACAGACCAGAAGGAAAATACTGTAGAATTTGTCGGTTAAATAACCATATTACAAAAGACTGTAGGAAGAAAAATAACCCTCCGTTCCACGCTGCATGCCTTAAAACTGGAAACAAGGGACAAAAGGAAAAGCCTACTGGACAGCAGGAACCTTATCATCCCCCTGTATGTGAAGAGGTAGTATGCAATGGGGCCACTATTAAGTGCCTTTATGATACTGGATTGGATTTTGACTCAGTCGTGAGTTCTCACCTGGTGCACCCTGACCAATATACCACAGAAACCGTGGAAATACAGGCGGCAACCAAGGAAGTAGCAACCATGACACTTCCCATTGCAAGAATCAATGTGAAAACTCGCTATGTGGAAGGAGTGATTTGAGCAGCAGTGATAAACGAACCAATCTACCCCCTGATATTGGGGTGTAGATATGTTTTCTTGGGGACTTCCAGGAAACCTGGGATCATGGCAACAGTACAGACCAGGTCACAATCAAGGAAGGAGAAAGAAAACCCAATAAATACTCATCCATAGGAGATGAGGAAGGCACAGGCTGAGGATAGGTCACTAAAGCCGTGTTTTAGGAAACTCCCAAAATGTCATACCTCTCCAAACAAAGGATAATTTTATATGAAGAATAAACTAATGTATAGGAAAGCTGGAACTGGATCCAATGGTCATGGACAGCTAGTTCTTCCAACTTCATATAGGGAAAAGATGATGGAGTTAGGACATGCTATCCCCTTCAGTGGTCATATGGGGGATCAGCGCCACAGAACAGAGTATAGCTTGTCATTACTTCTGGCCAGGGATAACGGAAGATATAAAAAGATATGTCAAATCCTGCCCAGAATGCCAAAGGATAGCTCCAAAGCATTGGACTGCACCTGCAACTTTAGGGGAGATGCCAATCATGGGAACCCCTTTTGAAAGAGTCGCAGTGGATATTGTGGGACCTCTCACACGTACCAAGATGAGAAACAGTTACATTCTTACTCTGGTGGACACTTGCTCTATGTGGGGAGAGGCAGTAGCCTTGTCATCAATCGATTCGAAACATGTGGCAGAGGCGTTACTTACAATATTCACGAGGTTAGGTTTTCCCTACCAAATCTTGACTGATAATGGCTCACAGTTCAAGGGGAGACTAACGGAGGAAGTTTTCAGGATCTTTCAAGCCAAGCACTTTCACTGTATTCCATATCACCCCCAAGGGAACGGGCAGGTGGAAAGATTCAACGGGACACTCATTTCCATCCTGCGAAAGCTGGCCCATGAAAAACCTGACACGTGGGATCAATACTTACCCGCTGCTTTGTTTGCTTATCGGAAAGTCCCACATAGCTCAACAGGAATGGCACCGGCAACATTGTTAATTGTCGGCCAATCAAAGGTCCATTGGAAGCCTTATTGAGGACGTGGACAGATGAGAAGGCAGAAGAGAATGTAACCTCATCATATCAGTATGTTAACGAGCTGACCACTTGATTAAAAACTGGCTGGAAACTCGCAAATGATAACCTAAGACAAGCCAGGAAGAAACATGCTGCATATTACAATAAGAAAGCGAAGGATAGGGAGCTTGCTGTGGGGGAGAAGGTGCTTCTTCTATTACTCGGCAGCAGCAACAAACTTCAAATTGGATGGCAAGGTCCATACACAGTTTTAGAAAAGGTATCTAGAACTAACTACAAGATAGATAAAAAAGGAAATAAAAAAGTCTATCACGTGAACCTTCTTAAGAAATATCTTGAGAGAGAAAAACTGGAAGGGGCACATTTAATGACCTTGGCCATAGCCACTGAGATGAAGAATGAACCTATCACCTCTTATGAATATCCCCTAAAACCCTGTGAAACCTCTGCACAGGTAAAGATCAGTAACCATTTGACAAAAGGACAGAGGGAGAAGATTCAACAGGTTCTGGAAAATCATACAGACGTGTTAACGGAGAGACCTGAGCACACCAACTTGTTGGAATATGACATGAAATTACTAGACCCAACACCCATCTGTATGAGAGCCTATACTATTCCGTTTGCAAAAGAAAAAGCTTTAAAAGAGGAGATAGATTATCTGTTACAAGAAGGGATTATTTCTCACAGTGAATCTCCTTATAGTTCCAGTGTGGTATTGTTGAGGAAACCCTCTGGGGAACATAGACTGTGTATAGATTACAGGAAACTGAATGCTGTCACAGAAAGTCAGGTGGATCCATTACCTGATACTAACCAACTATTTGCCAGATTGAACAAGGCAAAATATTTCTCAAAAGTAGATCTCAGTAAGGGATATTACCAGATTCCAGTGAAACCTGAGATTCGACCTTATCTGGCGTTTAGCACCTCGGAAGGCCATTATGAATTCAATATGTTGCCGTTTGGTTTGATGAATGCCTGATGCGTGATGCCATATGATGATGGATGGTATCCGCATGTCTGGTTTTGTGTAGTGTGTAGATGTGTTCAGTCAAAACAATGTTCATACAACAATAACAGGGCAATCCACATAGGACGTCAGTAAACTCACGACGTATAAAGTCAATGAGTCTTGAAACAGCCGTTGACGTTTTTCTTCATTATTTATTGTGGACGCCACAGTGACAAAATGGTTACGCGAATGTGTAGGCACATCAAACAGTCATTATCACAGCAACATTCAATACAGCAATAGACGGTAGACAGCATTACAATGATGAGTCAGATGCATGTTATATTTCATAGTGCTGTAAATGTAGTCAGGTGGAAAACTCCATCCTTTTCTATAACAGCCAGGAGATAACCAGATGTATGAGATCAGTTCACTCTCCTTAGTTTGACTTCAGCAAGACAGACACGTCTGCCGAAGTATAAATAATGTCCTCAAAAATATCCTCTAGATAATAAAGGTTTTCCAAACCTAGTTCATTTAACAAAGTAGCAAGTAATGGTCCTTGGTACAAGCATCAACCGATGCAGTACAATGCAGCGACATGTGAGCTGGGAAAGAACATCTCGTGACGACGACTTTCGGAGACAGGCTATGAATCGAAATCGCTCACGACCCAAAAATCGATAGAGTTAATGAAAAAGTCAATTTACCTTGCTTTCATGAAATACACAGAAATATCACGCCTCCCGACATGTGGGAAAACACTAGAGGTATTATCTCGACTAAACGAAATATCCATAAGAGGACTACACATCCCTGACAGAACAAAAATAGCGGAGATCCCCTCTTCAACGAGGCATCTCTTTCGCCATTCCAAATCGCTCACTCCCACTAGTGGTGGGCGGAAACCGATCGACAAACAACAAGACAAGTCATGCGCAGTCCAGCGCAAAAATGACCACAGCTCAAAAGTTAACTGCATTCGATACCAACGCGAGAAGACAAATGCTTACCGAGAAAAGTGACTATAAATTACAAGCAGTTGTTGCCCTTGCGTTATAAAACAGATATTGAAATAAAACGATGTTGCGAGAATTTATCACGCAACATATCACCACCTCCTCCCGATAAAAAAAAAAATGTGGAACATATTTTTTTTTTTTAAATATCAAAGAGCATGCGATAAGCGGCTCAAAACGCACGAATTATGCGCTGATAATTAACTAAATTGCCAAACATGAGGCTAATTAGAGTTTGAGAGTGTCTGGTGAGGATATACCTCAACAGAAAAATAAATATGTCTCAAAAAATATTCACATCGGGGAGGTGTCACCAACACACATCACGGTAGCATGTAAACACAATATACGTATGCAAGTTACTATAATCATCATTAAACAGCATACTCTAATATTGTCTTTAAAAATGGATGTACAAATCTGATAGGAAAATTTAAATAGAACATTCTTTGACATGTAATGACATAAGTACATAGTAAAGTTAAACTACATGACGATCCAGGACATATGCTCTGGTAATTCCGAAGGGTAAGTACACAATCTAGAACTCGTAAGGTAAGTCCTCAGCTCAACAATGACATTCTGAGAAAGTACAAGCAATATAATGCTAATTAATAACTAATATGCTTCATAAGGTACAATACATTATTAATAATTGTGGCTGTTTAGTAAACTAACGGCCCTTATATTAACTACTCAGTCCTCCTCTATCATCTTAAAAAACGAACAGAAGAAGATGACAACAAAGCACGATAGTGTGTACATATAAAGTAAGTACAGATGTGCTAATCTATTGTAGAAATATAGGTGTGTTATGACTCTGTAATATATAGAAAATATAAGGACAGAAGTATTAGTTTGGAGTCATGTGGGCATCTAGACAAAATGTCAGCCATCACATTATCCGCACCACGGATAGCTCGTACCGTGAAGTGAAAAGGTTGAAGAGCTATAGCATATCGAGTGGATCTCGAACTCTTCAAATTCTTAGTCTGAATAGCCTGAAAGAGCTTTCTGATCAGTCCCTCTAGAATGAAATGTGCGCCCAGGAGGAATCTTTGTAGCTTTAGAATTGACCAAACCATCGCTAACAACTCACGGTCTAAAACCGAGTAGTTCCTCTCTGCCGCATTTAGTTTTCTAGAAATGTACATAACAGGATGCAGAGTATTTGCATATTCTTGCATCAGTGCTGCTCCAATCCCAGTGGATGAAGCATCACTCCGAAGAACAAAAGTCCTATCAAGAGTAGGTATTCTTAAGATGGGAGGAGAAGAAAATATATTCTTGATTTGGTCTAGTGAAGATTGGCATTCTTCAGACCAACGGACCAGATTAGGCGAACCTTTCTTCAACAATGTTGATAGAGGTGCCATGATCGAAGATAAATTTGGAATAAATCTCCCATAAAATTGAATTAAACCTAAGAGACTCCTAACTTGTTTCTTCGTTTTAGGAACAGAGATGTTCAGTATTTTGGAAGTATTGTGGTCTTCTGTCTCCAAGAGACCATGAACCAACACGATGACCCAGGAAAGAGATTTCACCAAAACCAACAAAAGCTTTAGAAGGTTTTGCTGTCCCAATTATTCTCACGTAGAGTGGACAGTAAGTCATATAACCCTAAATAGTGATCTTCCCAGGTATCACTGAAGAGACAGATGTCATCTAAGTATGCGATGACATCCGAACGATGTGACAGAATTCGACGCATCATGCGAACGAAAGTGGCAGGTGCGTTCATGAGACCAAAAGGCATAACATTCCATTGAAATAGACCCCTAGGTGTAGAAAAAGCAGTAAGAGGTTTGGCATGCTCTGCTAAAGGCACTTGCCAATAACCTTTAGACAAGTCAAGTTTAGTGAAGAATCTAGAATTAGAAAGTCTAATCAGTAGATCTTCTAACAAAGGCATCGGTTCAGCGTCGAACTTTGTGACCTGATTCAATTTGCGATAATCAACGCAAATTCGTATGTTCTTATCCTTCTTCCGGACAATAACCATGGAAGAAGAATATGGTGAAGTCGATGGTTCAATTATATTTAATTGAATCATTTCATCCAATTCCTTTTCCACTTGCGACTGAAAGTGTATAGGAATAGGATACGGCCTAACCCTAATTGGATTATTGTCGGTAAGAATGATGTCATGTTCTATGACATCTGTGTGTCCAGGAATGTCAGTGAGAACATCCTGAAATGTTTGTAACATCGACGAGACTTGTCGATGTTCGTCACCAGAAAGATTAGGAGAAACAGAAACGTTTTTCCAAGATTCCGTGGAATGTAATGGAACCACTGGAAGGGGAAGGTTGACATCAGAGAAGGTAGCTTCCCCATCCTGAATGACAGACAGGGATGAATAATGACCGTGAGGTGCAGGAGCATCATCCGTTGCCTGGAAAATAGGCAGCAAATAGTCCGGACGTTCGTGAAATCCCGAAAGCATGTTTATGTGGAAAGTTTTATGCTTTCCATCAATATCGACCACATAGTCAACATCGGAAATCCGAGAGACTATTGCATACGGACCTTTCCATGCAATAAGAAGTCTATTTTCCCTACGGGAAGTAGGACGAATGCTTTGTCACCTGGACAAAGTTGTCGTAGACATCTATTCTTGTTAGCAAACTGCCTTGCCTTCTCTTTAGCAATTTCTGATGAAGCAGTTGCTAGCTTACATGCCTCAATGATCTTTTGTCTAAGAGCAATGACATACACATATGAGGATTGAGTTTCATCGCTAATATCATCGGCAGTGATGAGATCGTGTAATAAAGACATAGGGCCGCGTGGACGCGCGCCAAAGACAAGTTCGAAGGGAGAAAATCCTGTGTGTTCATTAGGGACTTCTCTATAGGCAAAGAGAGCCGCGGGTAAAACCCAGTCCCAATCTTGAGGATGATCTTCAGTTATCTTACCAAGCAAAGTCTTGAGCGTTCTATTCAGACGCTCAACTAACCCATTAGACATAGGATGGTAGATACTACTGAGAGATCGTTCAATATGTAAGGTAGACATTACCTGTGACATAGTGTCAGATATGATTGAGTGCCATGGTCTGACAATATTTCTCTGGGGAACCCCAAGCGATGAAAATATCAACCAAAGAGCATCTGCGATATCTGTAGTAGATATGCTCTTAAGAGGAATAGCCTCTGGCCAACGTGTGCACATATCGACACATGTAAGGATAAACTGATGTCCTCTGGCCGACTTGACCTTAAAAGGGCCAATAATATCTATGGCCAGTTTCTGAAACGGCCGAATAGGAATGTCAGCAGCCTGGATAGGCTGCAGCATGTCGTGGTCCTCTAGATTTGACCTCCTGACATACCTTGCATGATCGGCAGTAAATACGAATGTCCTTATTGACAAAAGGCCAAAAGAAAGCCGCAAGGACTCTCGACTTCGTACGGGCAAAACCCATATGTCCAGCACATTGCGAGTCATGAGCATGTTGTAATATTTGGACTCTCATGCTCTTGGGAACAAGAATTTGCGAATGTGCCGACGTAGTCGAATCTTGTACCATACGTACAAGTACGCCGTTTCTCATTGCAATCCAAGATTTTCTATTTGTATCCTGATTCGGATCACCTTTCTTCGCAAGAACGAAGAATTTTTTTAAAGAAGGATCTTCTTCTTGCAATTTTATGAAAGAGTCACGAGTGATTACTAAGTGACTATCTTGGCTATCAACTTCATTATCACTATTCAGTGAAGTTTCGGGTGTTTGTAGAGCTTGTGCTCTTGTAACTACTGCATTTGTAGCTTGCATGTAATTATCTTCCCAAGCAGCAATCTGCTGTGGGGTACACTCCCTAACTCCGTGAATACGACCAATAATAAGGTCCGCAATAGGATTAGGTAAGAGACAAGCATGCACATCTCCAGGAAAGAAAGGAGTGGCAATGCGAATTACAGCAGTAGGATATTTTTCTAGAGTGCCGCCAAATGTGACACATTTAATAACCCTTCCTGTAGCACAAGATGGATCTACAAGCGATTGTCTAACACCAATAGTGGTGCATCCGGAATTGAAAAGTAGTGAGACCGGAGTATCATTAACAAGACCCTTATGTAGAATTAAAGAACCCCTCCCGTCATGCGCAACAGCAGCAGGAAGAGCGGGAAGTGGGTGACCACAACTCAAAGTAGTTATGGTACCCGGTTCGAATAAAGTACTGCATTGGGGGCATTTGTTTGCTCTTTCAAAGTCAAAAGCAGAACTAGTGACAGCGTCAAAGTTTTTACTATCAACAACATGATTACAGGCTCCCTCAGTTTCCTGTTGTACAGCATTAGCCTGCTGATATCTCTTTTTTTTTGTGTTGAGATCTACCCCGACTATTATTACCTCTGAAGTTATCAGAGTTATTATTATCTCTGCAGTTATTATTGTCTCTATTGTAATTGTTATACTGGTTCGAATTCCAGTTTCCACGATTACTATCATGTTCACATTGATGCGAACATCTATTTGTTTGGTTTTGAGGTCTTCGGCAGGAATAACCTCTATTACCATATCCTCTTTTGAAATGCTTATAATTATTAGGGTGATAGTAACGACCACTATCAGGTTGTCTCCAATTCTTCGAAGAAGAATCACCATGAAATTGATTTCCATGATTTTGACAGAAATTACCGCTACTCTTTCTATCAAAATTTTGTTGGAATCTACGAGCAAAGTTTTGACCATACGGAGCTGCCGAAGCAACTGGTAAACCTTCTTTCACCTTAGAGTTACCCATGGTTATGTGTGGGTGCGCAGTTACGTATTGGCAACAGAAATCTTCCATTTCTTTTATTGTTTTAGGTTTACGTTCATGAAGGAAAGCAAGGAAAGACTCATTGACAGACGACATGACTTTGTCTCTAAGTATTAAGTCCATAAGTCCTTCATAAGTTTTTTTCCGTCTTAGATAGTTCAACCCATCGTGAGAAAGTAATGCGTATTCTTGCAATAAACTCGGAGAATTCAACTCCATTTTCAGGTAACATGTTTTTAAATTGTAGACGATAGCCGTCTTCGTTAAGCTGATATTTCTTTAACAAAGCGGCCCTGACAACCTCATAATTGCTCTTGTCAGGTTCATCCACCATATTTAATATACTTAGAGCTTTACCTGTCAGTATCCCTGATAACTGATAAACATATTTTGCTTTGTCTATGTTATGAGCTGTACATGCTTGTTCAAATCTGTCCAGATAGAACATTATGTCATCACTGGAAGGACTAAATGTTGGTAACTTAATCTTAAAAGTATCATTATTAGCTTTCCCAGAAGATGAATTCTTGTTTGAATCATTACCATTACTCATGCTCGTCAATTTCAATTTCTCCAACTCTAAAGCTAAGAGTTTTTCTTCATGTTCCATTTTTGCTTTCCTCTCATCAGACTCTCTTTGTAACTTCCTTTCTTCAGCTTGAGCCTGCATTTGAAGTCTTTCATTTTCAGCTTCTTTTTCAAGTCTTTTATTTTCAGCTTCTTTTTCAAGTCTTTTATTCTCAGCCTCTAGCTGTAGCTTTCTTTCCTCAGCTTCTGATTCCCTTTTTTGTTTTTCCATTTCCATTTGGAATCTCTTTTCATCCACCTGCATCTGCAGTTTCTTTTGTTCAGCTTCCATATGCAGTTTCTTTTGTTCAGCTTCCATTGCTTTATCATATCGAGCAGTTGCAAATTCTTCTAACTTATCACCAGTCTTCCCAAGCAATTTACCCTGCTCAATAAAGTGCTCAAATGTAGACATGTTGTCTAACATATGAGTCCAAAACCTGAAATAATTAACTAATTTATTTCAAACCTAAGTGTAACAAGTCTTAATTAAGCACTTGTATATTCACATCACCTTATATTATCCCAGTCTCTGTGGGAAACAAGTCTCCAATCAAAGAACTTGTATATGAAATATCAGCACTCAAATCTTGATCATAAGTGCACTTCTCATTCAATAGTGCACGACACTATTCATCATTCATTTATCATCAGTATAGTAGTAACAGTGCATTAGCATAGCCCATTAACTAATTACTATAACTGTAAACAATGACTATGTAAACACATGCAGAATGTAAACATTGAAAATGCAAACAATACAAACAATGTAAACATTAACAATGTAAACAATAACAAAGATCAGCAACAATACAAAAACTTTCGCAGAAATCAACTAAAAATAAAGCAGAAATTAATGAAATATCACAAAAAATGTGACGATATCTGCGATAGAATTAAACAAAATACATGACACCACAGTGTATAAACAAAAATGTTGTATGAAACTAAATTATAGACAAGAGTAGGCTAACAAATACAAACAAATCACAACAAAACTAAAGAATGTGAAATAATAACGAAAACAATGTTAAAACATGTCATCACAGCTAACATAAATAGCAACAGAAGTCGCTTAGCAAATTCCAGTATCGGAAATTTGCAAACCCTACAGAAAACGCTCACAATAGACGACCTCTATGACGTGGCATAATCTAACGGAGACACCACCCAACCGAGAACCCGCTGAAATAAACATATAAATATACAAATAACATATAGACATATAACATATAGAATGAGATGATACACAGAAGACTCAGCAGAAGTATAAGGGCACAGTTTACATACAAACAGGCCACTTAACTTATAGGCTTCCAATCGTCGAACAGCAGAAAAACGGATGTCAATCAACGTCCTAAAGAGCGAAGCTCCAACGATGATGGCACATCTGAACTGCTTCCACTGCTAACACGATGGTACAAGAGCTTCTGACATACTGTGTGTTGAGTTGTTTCGGCACTTGACCTTCTAATCCAAAAGTAAGTTGATGGAAATCGGTACTTGGCCTTCTTCAGAAAACAACCCGTTTCAACCGGCACTTGACCTTCTCAAAAAACGACAGCACTGGAACCTTGACAGCAGCAACTTGCTTGACTTGCGTAAAAGATAACAGCAGTCCGAGTTATCCGGCAACATGTAACAACGCCGGGTACTGTCAAATTCGTGTTTCCGTCAAAAAAATTGAAATTTTGACTTTTACCGGGCAACGCCGAGTACTTTGAAAATTTTGAAGATGTTGACTGTATTGAAGAATGTTAATTTCTTGAAGGATGCTGATGAATTCTTGTTGAAAATGAAGTGGGTAAGGGACCCCGTGTTTGCTAGTACCAGAATCAAACCAGCTTATGGCCACCAAATGATGCGTGATGCCATATGATGATGGATGGCATCCGCATGTCTGGTTTTGTGTAGTGTGTAGATGTGTTCAGTCAAAACAATGTTCATACAACAATAACAGGGCAATCCACATAGGACGTCAGTAAACTCACGACGTATAAAGTCAATGAGTCTTGAAACAGCCGTTGACGTTTTTCTTCATTATTTATTGTGGACGCCACAGTGACAAAATGGTTACGCAAATGTGTAGGCACATCAAACAGTCATTATCACAGCAACATTCAATACAGCAATAGACGGTAGACAGCATTACAATGATGAGTCAGATGCATGTTATATTTCATAGTGCTGTAAATGTAGTCAGGTGGAAAACTCCATCCTTTTCTATAACAGCCAGGAGATAACCAGATGTATGAGATCAGTTCACTCTCCTTAGTTTGACTTCAGCAAGACAGACACGTCTGCCGAAGTATAAATAATGTCCTCAAAAATATCCTCTAGATAATCAAGGTTTTCTAAACCTAGTTCATTTAACAAAGTAGCAAGTAATGGTCCTTGGTACATGCATCAACCGATGCAGTACAATGCAGCGACATGTGAGCTGGGAAAGAACATCTCGTGACGACGACTTTCGGAGACAGGCTATGAATCGAAATCGCTCACGACCCAAAATCGATAGAGTTAATGAAAAAGTCAATTTACCTTGCTTTCATGAAATACACAGAAATATCACGCCTCCCGACATGTGGGAAAACACTAGAGGTATTATCTCGACTAAACGAAATATCCATAAGAGGACTACACATCCCCTGACAGAACAAAAATAGCGGAGATCCCCTCTTCAACGAGGCATCTCTTTCGCCATTCCAAATCGCTCACTCCCACTAGTGGTGGGCGGAAACCGATCGACAAACAACAAGACAAGTCATGCGCAGTCCAGCGCAAAAATGACCACAGCTCAAAAGTTAACTGCATTCGATACCAACGCGAGAAGACAAATGCTTACCGAGAAAAGTGACTATAAATTACAAGCAGTTGTTGCCCTTGCGTTATAAAACAGATATTGAAATAAAACGATGTTGCGAGAATTTATCACGCAACAATGCCCCGAGTGTGTTTTCCAGAATGATGAGAAAACTATTGGATCCCCTGAAAAACCCATGCATTACTAATTTCATGGATGATATTCTCATCGCTACGGAAACATTTGAAGAACACGTTAACTCTTTGAAAATGCTATTTGATAGACTCAGAGAGGCAAACTTAACTGCTAGACCAACAAAATGTTGCATTGGATGCAAGGAATTAGAATTCTTGGGACATACTGTATATCAGGGTAGCATGACCCCTGACCCCAAGAACCTGGAGAAATTGCAGAGAGCATCTAGACCATAGACTAAGAAGGACGTGAGATCCTTTGTTTCACTTTGTGGGTTTTACCAAAAGTGCATTAAAAATTTTAACTCTGTGTGTGCTCCTCTGACGGATTTAACTCGTAAAGGAAAACCAGATAAAATAGAATGGTCAGCAGAATGCAAGTTGGCATATAATAAGTTCAAGGAAAAACTCACCAGTAAGCTTATATTGAAATTACCTGATTTGAGTCAGGAATTTGTGGTGAGAACGGACGCTAGTAATGTGGGATTGGGAGCCACATTGTTGCGACGGTCCTCTTCACCAGACGAGGAATTGAACTCAGTTGCTTATGCTAGCCGCAAGTTAAACAGAGCGGAACAAAACTACTCAACTATTGAAAAAGAATGTTTGGCTTTAGTCTGGGCAATCGAGAAATTCCAGATCTATCTGTATGGTAGACCATTCGTGGTGCAAAGCGATCATCAGCCACTTTTATTTCTGGCCCAGGCAAAACATGGTAATGCCCGTTTGTAATGTGTTCTTTGCTCATCCAACCGTACTCGTTTACCATTGAGTATATTCCGGGTTCGCAGAACGTTGGGGCAGATTTTTTGAGTAGGCACCCACCTGCAGACACCCAAGATACTCATAAAGCCTAGTTGAGTTAATTTGATCGGGATTGTTAACACGGAAAATAAAGCTGCACTACTGGTGCAGGCTTTTTAACCGGGGAGATCTGTAGTAAAACTAACTCCGTGTAAACCCCCCCCCCGCCCCCCTCCCCCCCCCCGGTTCAAATTCCCCCATGCAAAAGCTAGTAACGTAAATTCAACACTAATAAACCACTCCTACTATATTTGAAAATTGCCAAGGGCAAAAGGCAAAACGTCTGCTAAGATTTGGACACAGTATTTGAATTTTCTCTATTATTATCGTTTGAAAAAAGGGTACCCTTCCCCTAATCGTATACACACCCGCCCTATTATTTAGTGGAGGTTGTAACTAAAAATAACTACAGTTTTGCAGCGGTTTCTATGTAACTCAGTAACAAGATTTGAATTTCTTTTGACGACAAGCGCAAAATAAGTTACCTGTCCCCTTTTAAACCCCGCACACAGTCTACACTTACCAATATTTAGTAAGAACGTTAGCAGTTTCGCAACTAGCCACTTGATACCTCGCCGTGTGAAAAGGGAGAGAGGAAAAGGAGGGGGGGGGGGTAAAATGGAAAGAATCAAGGCTAACTTATGCGTTTGAAACTGAAACTGAAACCTAATTTGTGCAGAGAGGAGGGAAAGAGAGAAATTTAGATAACTTATATAGAGGGTAAATACAAATGGAGGTATTGAATTATAGCGATAATATTGTTTATTAAAATACCATACTATTCCCTCTGATAGATTATCTTGCCTTATAGAAAAGTATGTTGTTCAGAATAAATATAAAGGAAAAGTACATAGATGAAAACGATGAAGAAGAGTTAAATGAAAACTAGATAGGAGGATAGAGGCCAAAGGGCAGTTTAAGAATCACTTTTAAAAATAGAAATCGACCCAATAATAACCGAGATATTGTAGAAAATAAAAATTGAGACAGACTGACAAACACACTGAGGAATGCTCAATTTTGAAAATCTTCGGATGTTACATTTTAGGGGACGCGTTTTTGAACAGTCAAATTTGCTTGACTCGTTTGATTGGTTAACGATAGTTTAGGAGAGTGGGGAATAAAACTAACGCGTTACCAGAATACGCTGCCACTTGAGAAAAATATTTCAACATAGTAGTTTAAGATCAGACGCATTGCAGTTGTGACCTTAATGCCTTTGCAGTCTGGGCGACAGCGATCTACACCTGTGCCATTGATCGCCAGTTAATCTTACTTTTGTGTGAAATATTTCATTGATTGCGGTAAGATAAATAATTTTATTGATATATTTTGTTAATATGTAGAGGCAAACCCAGATAGGGGGCCAAAATTTGTGTTCTACGACATTGCCATGGGAAAAGAATTACGACATCCCAGCAAGCATGCCTAAGCAGAATTATTGAGAAACGAAATTAAATTGGGTTTGAATATTGCCATACAAAAACCATTACGACTGTAAGTCCAAAAAGCTACTGGCAGTCTTCTGCAGTATCACAGTGTTAATTTGAAGCCTGAAAACATACTTAGAATGATTGCACAAAAGAAGTAACAGGTTACAAGAAGACAACTGTATACCTATCTGATTGTGTGGAAGAAAATCATTGTTTAAGTGACAGGGGCGTTGCAGCCATATGGAAGAAGAATGTAAACACAGTACAGAGTGAAGTCAAATAAATTAAGGGCTAGTGCAAATGTTTGCACACGAGCCTGACCACGGATGATGGTAAGTTTGAGTAAATGTGGAAATATTATTAGCCAGCATATAAAAGTAGAGGAACGTCCTTCGGTTTCAGGGTTATATTGCCTGTTACTAGCTGGTGACAGGAAAACCTATTGAAGACAGAAGTGGAGGAAGAGAAAGCCTAAACAAACTGTATGCTGCATTTTATGGCCAAAGAAAGACCTTATGCTGAAATTTATATTATCTACTCAAACCTACGTCAACTAGAAACATCAGGTGAAGTCCCCTTACGTGGGCTCTGAGAACTTATTCAATAAAAATTTCCACATGTGTACTATCTTATTCGTGGGCATGATAACAAAAATAGTCCTTCCCACCATTGACTTTCACTTTTAGACAGTACTACATCAGTCAGTGTTATACACCTACAGTGAAATTTGTTTATTATCAAGATATGGACAAAGATTCCTCCTTATTTATTTATTATACGTAAATACAGTTCTCTTTATTTTTAACCATTCCTGCCCCAAAAAGATTTGAGGGACAGGAAATTAAAATTGTAAAAATAATTATCTAAACTTAACCCTAGTCTTTATTAATTCAATTTCATTGAGTTACAGTTGTGTTTGTTGTATACACTTATCACTATACTTGCATTACCCTAGACACGTACCATATAAAACACATAACCATATCATAAAATATTTCCCGGAGTGAGATCTTCGAGAGGTAGCGGATAGGTACCCTGAGAATACATCATCATCAACAATTAGACTCAGGGACTTACATAGCTTGACCTCACTCCTAGTACACGTAGCTTGGTAACATCTATAACCTCTCCGGCACACACGCCACACTTCCTCTTGCTCATCTTTTATTACTTTTACTCAAACATTCTCCAGCGTACTGAAAGCATTAATGTAAGGGCAGTGCAACATTACAAAGAAGTATAACAGCATACATTAACAGTACCTGATCATAAAATTAAGAATATAAGTTATTAAGAATATAATATTAAGAATAAGTATATTTTAATGAAAAATAGATCATCAGCGCCTCCATACAGTATATTAGATAAAAGTACAACACAATCAGTTAGGGTGGCATATAATCAGCACTCATAAAGTATTTGAAAAGTATAAGATTGTATGAGTAAGGACTGTGCGTGTTTTTCAGGTCATTGGGAAGATTGTTCCAAAGATGAGCAGCTGAGTAAGCCAAACTAGTCTTAAATAGGTCTAGCCTGGGCTTGGGTACCTGTAATTTGTTTAAGCGCTGACTACGTCTTTCATTATATTTTAAAAGCGGCCAAAGATACTTTGGAGCATTCTGTGACAGGATTTTGTGAATAAATTTCCCTTTGTTAAATAGGAAGCGCTTCCTGGGGGGTAATATTTGAAGATAAGTATATAAATCTATACAATGTGATTGGTGTTTATCTGCAACAAGGCGCATTGCGCGTTTTTGAAGCGAGTGGAGCCTTTTTGTGCTGGAGACTGAACAACCATCCCAGATTGTGGAAGAATAGTCTAGATGCGTTTGTATATGAGATTGTAGTGGATTTGATGGTATTGTATGATTGTGATATTACTTAGTGTGATGCATGAGGTCAGCTGTGAAGGCTCCTGAGATAAATGTAGCTGTGAATTTTCAGAAGGCCCTTCTTGCTACCACTACGACCTCACACCTATCTTTTTTTTTTTCTAATGAATGTGGCTACGTTAAAATTCTAGGGTAATGATATGTAATGTGTTGTGGTAGTTTACATACACACACACAGATATTTAATAAGTCTAATAATATTAATAAAATGTTATGACACACTGAACTAACTCAAGCTGTGTAAAATGTTTGATAATAAATTTTCTTTAAGTTTATTTGTTCTGAACCAAGGTTTTATTTTGGTCAGAACATATGAAAGGTTTTGCAATTATTAATGAAATGCATGAATATATGGCATAATAAATGAAAGGAGTGTACATATGTATTTTACAAGACTAGTTAATATTACTACTGTTTATGGTTGTAATTTTTCTGGGAGAACGTTTAATGGATGTGCTGTTGGGGTGGCCTCATCACTCCCTGTCTATGGCGACTACACATTGTCCATTTATTGAGGGTATTATAATTGGTGTGTTAGAAATTAAGTTGGTGAGTATTCAGCAGTCCAGACGCTCACGTATCTTGAATGAGTAATCTGGTGCTGGAATCAGGTGGCCCCACCTCTCCGTGCTTGGGGGCAATATCAGGCTGCTCTGCCAAAATATAAACTGCACGGGTCCACTCTTGTAATATTCAACACCTCATTTGACACCACATTGGTGCCAAATAAAAACTCACAGTTCTGCAATAAAGTATTGGTCATGTGTCAGAATTCCATCCTCTAAACCATTTCTGGACACAACACTACACACAACAACAACACCACATAGACGGGTCAGATCTCTTTGACCATACAACACATCTTACCAAGTTGGTTTCACATAGGATAAGTTCTCCCAGACTACATATTCTGAAATATGTTCATTAGCTTCCTGCCATAGAATAGGATAGGTGATATGTTCCACTGATCTCAACACTTGATCTGTCCTTCATAATCCTTGCTGTGAGGTATGGCCAATCACCGCCTTTTTTCCTTTTCAAATTCAAACCTCCTACCAAAAAGTCATTTCAGTCATACCTCAGTCAAGTATGCATTATTGTCTGTTGGTCCGTCTGTCTCTACTTGCGTTTCACAAAAAACACACTTGTTTTTTGAACCAACTCTGCCTTCCCCTACACAATTTTGCCTTTAAAGTTATTTTTAGCCACAATTCACCATCCCATCCCCTCTCTTTCATTCCAACTAGATTTTAGCACTTGAGTCTCAAGGCTACAGTTTTTGAAAATTAGGGACATTTTTTGTTTCAATGCAGACGCTCGCTGATATGAACAACACAGTCTTTTGTCAATATCTTTCTTATTATCTATCCGTCTGTATAAATGAAAGCATATTATTTCACTGCTCAAGATGGGCCATCCGGCCAGCTAGGTTTTATATTCCTAACATTATTATTAAGAAAAAGTTACTTTTCAAGGTTAGTTGGTTTTTCTAAATATTTCTAGCATCTTCTATCTATACTGCGTTTGCCGCTGAATTCAAATAAACGGACTAAGTTATCGCAAAAACGTCCAAGAAATGACTGTTGCGTATAATAGCTAAGGTCCCTTTTGTCGATTTCTTTACCTTGTGTCAACTTGGGGACGTGACTTTTCCTCCTTTCCCCACCAATTGCGTCTTTTAGCCTTGCTAGTTTCAAGCACGCGTTCAGTCATATTTTTTCCTTTTGATCTTCGTTCTCATCCCGTTCCAAGGGTAACGTTTTGCCTTCACGTCTAACAATTTAATTTCCATGGCGGGTGATGACCCGCGGCGTGGGCAATCATGTATTCTAGTAGCTTACGCATTAGTTTTTATCCCTACGTTGTATCATTGGAGATATTTTAACATTGCATCATGGTTAATTTTATGACACATTCCCCACTTGAAAACATGCCTACGGCAAGTTCTAAAACCAGTGATACACATAGATAAAATCTCTCTTTACGCCTGCCATTACTCTAATTTTGATCACAGGGGTGCCGACTGAGGAAATCTGCACCGACATTCAATTTGCCTGGGATATATTGGATACTAAACTGATAAGGTTGAAGCAATAAAGACCACCTCACCAATCTTAAGTTTTCATGCTTAGCCTGAGATAAGAATACGAGAGGCTGATGATCCGTCTCGACCACAAAAGTCCTACCATACAGATAGATTTGAAACTTCTTTATTGCCCATATTAACGCTAAACATTCTTTTTCGCTTGTGGAGTATCCTTGTTCCGCCTTATTCAATTTGCGGCTTGCATAAGCGACTGGTTTCAGTTCCCCATCATGTGAAGATGATCTTTGCAACAAAGCCGCTCTGAGTCCTACATTACTGGCATCGGTTCTTAAGACAAAGTCCTGTGTCAAATCAGGCAGTTTGAGAATAGGCTTGCTAGTGAGTTTTTCCTTTAACTCTTGGAACGCTAATTCACTTTGCGCAGTCCAATTAATTTTATCTGGAAGTCCCTTGCGAGTCAGATCAGTCAGAGGAGCACAAATAGAGTTAAAATTGTTGATATATTTTTGATAAAATCCGCATAACGACACGAATGATCGCACGTCTTTTTTTGTTTGTGGTCTAGGTGCTATCTGCAGTTTTTCCAAGTTCTTGGGATCAGGGGTCATGCTACCCTGATATACCGTGTGTCCCAAGAATTCCAACTCTTTGCATCCAATGCAACATTTTGTTGGCCTAGCAGTTAAGTTCGCCTCCCTAAGCCTATTAAATAACATTTCTAGAGCGTCAATGTGTTCTTCAAATGTCTCTGTGGCGACGAGAATATCATCCATGAAATTCGTGATACACGCGTTATTCAGGGGGTCCAACAATTTGCGCATCATCCTTGAAAATACACTCGGAGCATTTTTCAGTCCGAATGGTAGCATGTTGAATTCATAATGTCCATCCGAAGTGCTAAAAGCCAAATAAGGTCTCACTTCAGGCTTCACTGGGATCTGGTAATAGCCTTTACTAAGATCCACCTTTGAAAAGTATTTTGCCTTGTTCAGTCTGGCAAATAACTGTTTTGTGTCTGGTAATGGATCCACTTGTCCTTCTGTGACAGCATTCAGTTTCCTGTAATCTATGCACAGTCTGTGTTCCCCAGACGGTTTTCTCAACCAAACGACACTAGAGCTAAAAGATGATTCACTGTGTGAAATAATCCCCTCCTTCAACAAATAATCTATTTTTTCCTTCAATGCCTTCTCCTTCGCGAACGGAATAGAATAGGCTCTCATACAGATTGGGTTTGAGTCTACCAGTTTCATGTCATACTGTAGCAAATTTGTATGGCCTGGTTTATCTGTTAATACATCTGTATGTTCCTCGAGAACCTGTTGAACTCTCTCCCTCTGGTTTTTAGTCAGGTGCTTACTGACTTTTACCTGTGCTGCTGTTTCACAAGGATGTAATGGGTATTCATGTGAGGTGAGTGGTTCCTTTTGCATTTGAGTTGCGATAGCTAAGGTCAGTAAGGGGGTGCTTTCCTGGAGTGGTCTGTCCAGATACTTCTTTAACAGGTTTACATGATAAACTTTCTCCTTCCCCTTTTTGTCAATTTTATAGCTTGTTCTAGACACCTTCTCTAGAACCGTATATGGACCTTGCCATCCAATTTTTAATTTATTCTGGCTACCGGGTAGTAGAAGCAGCACCTTCTCTCCCGCAGCTAGTTCTCTGTCCTTTGCCTTCCTATTAAAATATGCTGCATGTTTCTTCCTGGCTTGTTTCAAATTATCATTTGCCAGTTTCCATCCAGCTTTCAAACGAGTGGTCAGTTCGTTCACGTATTGATAAGATGAGGTAACAGTCTCTTCCGCCTTCTCATCTGTCCAGGTCCTTAATAGCGCTACATCTGGACCTTTAATTTATCATACTTATTTTTCATGGAACCCGTCGGGTCCCTTCCATTAGATGCGCTATAGTGAGGACTTTTCTTCCTAGAATCATCACTCACAAATCGACCACTACCAATTTTTTTCTTGGGTGTGTCTCCCCACTTTAGATTGCTTATGAGAGATCTTCGCTCTCTTTTCTGTTCTTCCAGTTTATATAAGTCTGACCGAGGGATTGTCATCTTATCCTGGGTAAAATTTCTTCTTTGTACTCGTCGCATAGTGGCCATGTTAATCCATTCAAGTGAAGACTGGGTGTGAAAAGGGGGCTCCCATTGCACTTTGTCTCCTTGAGTATCATAATTTTTCTTTCCAGGCCTAATTTTGCCCCGTGGCGTTTCTAGGTCCTGCACATATTTTCCCTTTAAGGATGTTCCCTCATGAAATATGCCACATGCTTCTACAAAGTTTTCAATATCGACATTTACGTCGGGCCAATAGTATTTGCGAGCAACTTTTTGGCAGATGGTACCGACTTTTTCATGGTCCCCATCTTTTCCAACATGTAAGCTCCTTATTAAATTTACCCTATATATCTTGGGAAGAACCAACTGTCCGTGACCAGTGGATCTAGTTCCTGTCTTCCTATATAGCAATCTGTTCTTCATAAAATATTCCCCCTTACTTGGAGGTGTGTGGCATTTGGGCAATTTTTTAAAACATGGCTTGAGTGTCCTATCCTCAGCCTGCGCCTTCCTCATCTCCTCTGGATGAGCATTTATAGGTTCACATTCTTCCTCCTTCTTCTGTGACCTGGTCTGCACTGTCGCCATGATCACAGGTCTCTCGGGATTCCCCAAGAAGACGTATCTTCACCCCAATATCAGAGGGTAGATTGGTTCATCTATCACTGCTGCTCTGATTTCTCCTTCCACATAGCGAGTTTTCACCGTTATCCTTGCGATGGGAAGTGTCATGAGTGGTATGTCCTTAGTTGCCCCTTGTATTTCCACTGTTTCTGTGGTATACTGACTTGGGTCCACTAGGCTAGACTTCACAACTGAATCATAATCCAAACCTGTATCATAAAGGCACCTTATGGTGACCCCATTACAAATAACATCCTCACAAACTGGGGGTGATAAGGTTCCTGCTGTCCATTAGGATTAACCTTTAATCTTTGCGTCCCCGACTTCATTGCAGCAATGTTTGAAGGTTTCCTTCTACAAAATTCGGTGTTATGGTTATCTTTCTTGCACCATTTACACCATCTTTTTCCTTGGTTAAACGGTTTTCTTTCATTGGATTTTTGGTCATTGAACTGTGAGTTTCTGTCTCGGTAGTCATTTCTTGGCCGCTCAAAGTTTGTCCTACCTTTATTTCCCTGCTCTCTATTATCAAATTTATTAAATTGCTGTGGAGCTTTAAAATTGTCTATGTGCTTCTTTTTAGAGCCACTTACCTCTGCCTGGGCTGCCTGATACCTCTCAGCGACATTTAAAACCTCCCCCAACTTCTCTGCACCTTGTTCCATGAGGAATTTTCTCATGTCTGGAGCCATGGACTCTCTCAATTGTTCAATCATGATCATCTCTTTAAGATCTTGGGTCTTCCCCAGAGCAGTCCATTTCTCCAAATAGGTTTCCAGTCTGGCAGAGAATTGGTGGTATGTCTCCCCAGACGACAGTTTGGCATTTCTAAATTTCTTACGATAAAATTCACCATTTTTTTCGTACCTCAATAACAAAGCCTGCTTTAACATGTCATAATTGTCCTGGTCTTCTCTGTTCATTTTTGCGAAGACTTCGTAAGAAGTACCTCTCAGTCCCTGTGATAACTTTAAACTCCACCTCTCTCTCTCTCTAACCCATATGTAGTAGCTAATAACTCAAAACGTCCTAGGTACCCCTCTATGTCATCGTCTTTTTCAACAAAATGGTCTAAATGAAACCCCATAGCTGATGTTGAGGCTCCCAGACTGGGCGTAGCATCTGAGGCAAAAGGGCTGGCACCATTTTCAGGAGCCTGGCCTTGTAGCTCCAGCTCCTTTAGTCGTAATTCGTGCTCCCTTTGCAACCTTCTATCTTCTGCCTCCCTTTGCTGTCGTTTTTCTTCTGCCTCAATCTGCAGCCTCTTAATTTCTTTTTCAGCGTCTAAACTCTTCTCTTCAGCCAACCTTTCAGACTCTAATTTTCTTTCAGCCTCTTTTTCTAATCTTCTTTCTTCCCGTTCAATATACTTATCACATTCAGCCGTTACATATTGAATTAAAACCTGACCATCCATTCCCATATCCTTTGCCGTTAGCACAGCAGCTGATCTGAATTTGGCTAGCTCCGCCAAACTTTTTAAACAATTCTAGCAATGAGCAAAGTAAAATTTCCAACCACTAAAGTAATTCTAATTACTCTAGTCTAAAATAATTCTAATTAATTAATTAATCAATTAACTACCACTGGCTGTGAAGATTCACCAACTTTTATTTTTAGGGACACTTTTAATTTTTATTAATGTGTTCCCCTAATTTATTTCTCCCCCCAGGAGATCCTAATATTATTGATAGGCTAATTATCCCGGGACAAGAGACCCCAATATATGTAGTGGATTTGATGGTATTGTATGATTGTGATATTACTTAGTGTGATGCATGAGGTCAGCTGTGAAGGCTCCTGAGATAAATGTAGCTGTGAATTTTCAGAAGGCCCTTCTTGCTACCACTACGACCTCACACCTATCTTTTTTTTCTAATGAATGTGGCTACGTTAAAATTCTAGGGTAATGATATGTAATGTGTTGTGGTAGTTTACATACACACACACAGATATTTAATAAGTCTAATAATATTAATAAAATGTTATGACACACTGAACTAACTCAAGCTGTGTAAAATTTTTGATAATAAATTTTCTTTAAGTTTATTTGTTCTGAACCAAGGTTTTATTTTGGTCAGAACATATGAAAGGTTTTGCAATTATTAATGAAATGCATGAATATATGGCATAATAAATGAAAGGAGTGTACATATGTATTTTACAAGACTAGTTAATATTACTACTGTTTATGGTTGTAATTTTTCTGGGAGAACGTTTAATGGATGTGCTGTTGGGGTAGCCTCATCACTCCCTGTCTATGGCGACTACACATTGTCCATTTATTGAGGGTATTATAATTGGTGTGTTAGAAATTAAGTTGGTGAGTATTCAGCAGTCCAGACGCTCACGTATCTTGAATGAATGAGTAATCTGGTGCTGGAATCAGGTGGCCCCACCTCTCCGTGCTTGGGGGCAATATCAGGCTGCTCTGCCAAAATATAAACTGCACGGATCCACTCTTGTAATATTCAACACCTCATTTGACACCACATTGGTGCCAAATAAAAACTCACAGTTCTGCAATAAAGTATTGGTCATGTGTCAGAATTCCATCCTCTAAACCATTTCTGGACACAACACTACACACAACAACAACACCACATAGACGGGTCAGATCTCTTTGACCATACAACACATCTTACCAAGTTGGTTTCACATAGGATAAGTTCTCCCAGACTACGTATTCTGAAATATGTTCATTAGCTTCCTGCCATAGAATAGGATTGGTGATATGTTCCACTGATCTCAACACTTGATCTGTCCTTCATAATCCTTGCTGGAGTTTATGTATTTTATTTGTCTCTAGACCCTGAACTGGGGCGGGGGGTCTAGAGCGAATCCTTACTTGTTGTAAGGGATAGATTTTGATATGGCAGTATCAAATCACTCGAAACATTAAACAAATATTAAAATATACAAAGAAATACTTTCAGTCTTACCAGAATTATGAATATAGAACACAATTAACTGCTAGCGAAACTCAGCTGAGCTGCTGGCTTTAGTATGGCGTCCCTCTAAATATTTCAATTAGCTTCTGGGAATTACACCACTAAATAATTCACTGTGTCTACTAGGACAACTTATGACGAATGGCAAAAATGCGCGTCTGAGCGCCGATAATATATTCATCTATGGCCAATCACCGCCTTTTTTCCTTTTCAAATTCAAACCTCCTACCAAAAAGTCATTTCATTCATACCTCAGTCAAGTATGCATTATTGTCTGTTGGTCCGTCTGTCTCTACTTGCGTTTCACAAAAAAACACACTTGTTTTTTGAACCAACTCTGCCTTCCCCTACACAATTTTGCCTTTAAAGTTATTTTTAGCCACAATTCACCATCCCATCCCCTCTCTTTCATTCCAACTAGATTTTAGACTTGAGTCTCAAGGCTACAGTTTTTGAAAATTAGGGACATTTTTTGTTTCAATGCAGACGCTCGCTGATATGAACAACACAGTCTTTTGTCAATATCTTTCTTATTATCTATCCGTCTGTATAAATGAAAGCATATTATTTCACTGCTCAAGATGGGCCATCCGGCCAGCTAGGTTTTATATTCCTAACATTATTATTAAGAAAAAGTTACTTTTCAAGGTTAGTTGGTTTTTCGAAATATTTCTAGCATCTTCTATACTGCGTTTGCCGCTGAATTCAAATAAACGGACTAAGTTATCGCAAAAACGTCCAAGAAATGACTGTTGCGTATAATAGCTAAGGTCTCTTTTGTCGATTTCTTTACCTTTTTCAACTTGGGGACGTGACTTTTCCTCCTTTCCCCACCAATTGCGTCTTTTAGCCTTGCTAGTTTCAAGCACGCGTTCAGTCATATATTTTCCTTTTGATCTTCGTTCTCATCCCGTTCCAAGGGTAACGTTTTGCCTTCACGTCTAACAATTTAATTTCCATGGCGGGTGATGACCCGCGGCGTGGGCAATCATGTATTCTAGTAGCTTACGCATTAGTTTTTATCCCTACGTTGTATCATTGGAGATATTTTAACATTGTATCATGGTTAATTTTATGACAGATATGTAGAACATTTTCCTTGCCTCCTCATCCAGAAAATGTTTAATTTTGGCTAATTGGTAAACTTTTTGTGCTGTTTGCTTTGTGAGTGCATGTACATGTGAGTTCCAACTTAGGTGTTGGTCAACAGTGATACCTAGAGTTATGTGTTCATTTACGTTTTCAGTTAGTGATGTTCCAATGAAGAGCTGAAGTGTGGTTTTCTGCAAGTTTTGTAGTTTTTGTCTGGTTGATATTAACATACATTTTGTTTTACTAATATTTATTTGCATGGGATTCTCGCTGCTCCACTTAATAAGATTATGTGTATCGTTTTGTAAAGATTGTTCTAGTGTGGTGCAACTTTTATCACTAGTATAGACAGTACAGTCATCGGCAAACAGGTCACATGATGAGTGTTTGAAGTATAGAGGAAGATCATTAATGCATACGGTAAAGAGAAGAGGGCCGAGAATAGAGCCCTGAGGAACACCTGTATTGACAACGGTTGGGTTCGACAAGGAGTTATTGTAAGAGACTATTTGTTGTCTGTCTGACAGGAACGATTTAATTAACTTTACCAGCTTAACATTTACTTTCATTGTTTCTAATTTTCTGATTAAAATAAAGTGATCTATCATATCAAATGCTTTTTTGAAGTCTACAAATATTGCTCCACATATATTATCGTTATTGATGTTTAGGTGCCAATTGTCTATCATCTTTGTTAAGGCTGTGTGGCATGAATGCTTTGGTCTAAACCCCGACTGACTGCCGATTAGCAGGTCATTATTGACTAGGTGTTGTAGTGTTGTTCTGTGGATGTGCTTTTCCAGTGGTTTGGACAGCGACGATATAAGAGAGATGGGCCTATAGTTACTAAGATTACTACTATCAGATGAACCTGGTTTGAGAAGTGGATATACTTTAGCGCTTTTAAAAGCAGATGGAAAGTAACTCCTTGCGATACATTGATTATATATGTATGTCAGTGAATCACTAATGGCAGGTGCGGCAAAGCGCAGTATTCGATTACTGATTCCATCAAGTCCGGATGAGTTATTATCTTTAAGGCCAGTAATACAGTTATAAACTTCGTTAACTTTTATAAAAGGGATGTCGGGTGGAACTGTGTTAGTACATTTGTTCTCGCAGAACGTTGATAATTTGCTTAAGTCACAAGGGAGAGACGGAATGGTGGATTTTATATTATTGATGTCTGCCTGAAAATGATTGCTGTAGTCTGTACAAGTAAGTGGTGTATTGGGAGTATGTGGGTCTGGAAAATTTCGTTTGTTCACTAAAGTGTTGATTGCCTTCCATATCTCTTTACTGTTTGTTTTACTCTGAACTAAATTTCTAAAGTAGTTTTTCTTTTCTTTGCGAATTAAGTATTGTACTTTATTTCTTAGAGTCCGATAGGTAGTGATATCCTTATTTTTATGCGCTCTATCTCTTTAAATGAGAGGTTAAATGAGAGGCTAATATTAGCTAGATTTCAGACACGATTTTTCAAGCTCTCAATTGTACAATGTTATGCACCAACTAACGACGCTCTTGATACCACAAAAGATGACTTCTATGAAGCACTTCTAAGTACCATCAACACAATACCCAAGCATGACATAATAGCAGTCATGGGTGATTTTAACGCCAAAGTAGGTGACAACAACGATGGAGTACAAAGATATCTCGGTACTCATGGCATAGGCTGTTTGAATCAAAATGGCGAAAGACTTCTAGAACTTTGTGAAATATCAAACCTCGTTGTGGCAGACACCATCTTTCCACATAAGAATATCCACAAGATAACATGGAATTCACCTGATGGCAGAACTAAGAACCAGATAGATCACTTCTGCATAAGCGCTAAATTTCGCTCATCAGTTCAAGACGTCAGAGCATACAGAGGTGCAGAGATCGGAAGCGATCATAACCTCTGCATAGCTAAAATGAGAATTAAACTGAAGAAGTTATACCAACCGAATAAAAATAGAAGAATAGATGTACACAGACTGCAATCAAATGATATAAAGAAGGAATATAATGTCAAAATGAACAACTATTTCGATGCTTTAGGCAAAATTGACAACGATATCACCACCAAGACAATCGATACTAAATGGGAACAACTGAGAACAGCAATGAAGAAGCAGCTGTAGCGACCACCGGATACCTAGTACATAAAAAGAAAAAATGGATGAGAGAAGATACTTGGGATAAAATACAAGAAAGGAAAACAGCAAAACTTAAACTACTAGCGGCAAGTACACATAATGCAGTTGAATCTTGCAAACTAACTTATAACTTGTTAAATAAAGAAGTGAAGACAAAAACTCTAAGAGATAAAAGACATTTCATCAATGAACTGGCCGTAGAAGCTGAAAATGCTGCAAGAACTGGTAATAGTAGGTGCCTTTATCAAATTACAAAACAACTATGTCACCAGCCTACTGCTATGGAAACACCTGTTAAAGGTAAATTAGGGAATCAATACCAACAGAAAAAGAACAAATGAAGAGATGGGCTGAGCACTTCATGGAGGTGCTAAACAGACCACCACCAACAGTAACACCTGATTTTAATAATGAAACATCCACAACCACCTTGCCAATAACTTGCGATGAATTCACGCTGGACGAGATCAAACAAGCCGTTAAAAGATTAAAAAATTTTAAAGCTGCTGGAGTTGACAAAATTTCAGGGGAAATGATTAAAGCAGTTAATGACAACAACCTCTTGAGAATTTTAGATATTATAAATGAAGTATGGAGAGAAGAACAACCACCACAACAATGGAAAGACAGTATTATTGTAAAGTTACCGAAGAAAGGTGATCTATCAGACTATAATAACTGGCGTGGTATATCTCTATTATCAGTACCTGGAAAATTATTATGTTGCATGATGTTAGAAAGACTTAAATTGCATGCTGACGAAAAGATCAGAGAAGAACAAGCGGGTTTCAGGCCGAAACGATCATGTATTGATCAAATATTCACACTAAGAACAATTATAGAAGAATCAGTGGAAAGGCAATCGCCACTTATTATCACCTTCGTCGATTTTTCAAAAAAGCCTTTGATAGTCTACACCGCCCATCATTGTGGAAGATACTTACAATCTATGGTTTTCCAACAAAATATGTGAATATAATCAAAGCGCTATATGACAATGCAAGATGTTGTGTTAGAACAAATAAAGGGAATACAGAATGGTTTACAGTAGAAACAGGGGTGAAACAAGGCTGTATTATGTCACCACTACTTTTTGGAATAGCTATTGATTGGGTTATGAGAAACTATACCCACAATGAACAATTGGGTATAAAATGGACAAATGGAAAATTCCTGGGGGACCTGGATTTCGCAGATGATGTAGCATTCTTAAGTTCAACACCAAGACAATCCCAAGAAGCAATAAATAATTTGTGTCATCTCTCGGTTAAAATTGGTCTCCAAATAAATGCCTCTAAAACTAAAGCTATGAACTTTTCTAACGAGACCTTTGATATCATCTTGAACGGGGAAAAAAACTACAGAAAGTTGAAAGTTTCAATTATTTAGGCAGTAAAATGACTCAGGATGGTGACACAACAAGAGAAATCCATACTAGAATTGCTTTGGCAGCTAGCGCCTTCAATAGATTATCTAACATTTGGAAATTACGATCATTGAATATACATACCAAGCTTCGTCTGTTTAATTCAAATGTTATCTCAGTGTTAACATACGGCTGTGAGAGTTGGAAAATAACAAAATCATTGGAGAACAAGCTGAATACATTCGAGAACAAATGTCTTAGAAAACTCATGAACATCAGTTGGAAAGAATTCAAGACTAATCGACAAATAAGAGAAGACTCTAGGCAGAAATATGTCTCCGACTATATAAGGAAAAGACGATGGTCATATATCGGTCATGTCCTACGAATGCAAAACAACAGAATACCACTACAGGCGCTCACTTGGGTTCCTGAGGGTAAGGAAAAAAGGAAGACCAAAAGAAACACTCAGAAGAACAATAATAAGAGAAGGAAGAACGTTGGGCCTAAATAATGTGCAAGAGCTAAGAGGAGTGGCGTCACAACGAACAACCTGGAGAGCACTGGTTTCTGCCTTATGCGCCGTGTTTGGCGCTTAAAGAATTTATTATTATTATTATCTCTTTGCCTCATAGCGTCAAGAACTTCATGTGTGATCCATGGAGATTTAATTTGCCTTTTCACGCGAATTTCTTTAGTAGGCGCATGCTTATTAAAAATACTATAAAATATCATTGTCCATTATGCGATGGCGTCATCAGGATCAGGAATTTGAAAAACGTTGGCGAGAGGCGCAGTTCGCAAATCATTCAAAAATAATTCACGGTTGAAATTTTTAAGACTTCTATATTGAAAACTAATGTGTTTATTTTTTGGAGATTTGTACCCTTTTTTTGCCCAAGTGCAACGCATGGGATAATGGTCACTCATAGCAATAGTAGGGATGGAGCATTCTATAATGTTTTCTGGACAGGTTACATAGATGTGATCGATTAGTATGGATGATGTTTTTGTTACTCTGGTAGGTTTATTGACTATTTGTTTCATGTTGTACGATGCTATGATGTTGGTCCATATTTTGTTTGGCTTATGCATATCGATATTAAAATCACCAAGAAGAATAATTTCATTAACTGTAGTAATAACTTTATCCATCATGTTCGTGAAATCTTCAAACCATGTTGTTCCTACACTGGGATTACGATAAAGATATCCGATTACAATAGATCTTTGCTTTTGTGGCTTTACCTCTAACCATATGCATTCTATATCTATAGTCTCAAGATCGTTTCTGCGGCGATAACTGAGAGAAGTAGAAATATAAACCCGTCTCTAATTGTCTACTTGAATCTCGCCGAATTGTTTTAAAACCTCTGAGTGCAATGTCATCGTCGGTTATTTTCTCATTCAGACGACTTTCGGAAAAACCAAAAACCTGGAAATTTTGGTTAAGAATTTGTGTGAGTTCTGGAATTTTACCTAAAAGATGGTTTACGTTCAAGTGGCCAAGCCGTAAACCAATTGTACTTAGTAATTGTTCATAATTATCTGACATTTTTATGTGAAAGATGTTTTACGCTCAAATAGAAAATAAATAACTAATTAAACATCACGAAGTTGCTATAGAAGTGAGAGTAATAGTAATAGTACACAAATGCACACCTTAATACAACAAATTACAGACAATTCAGAAGAAGACGCTGGAGATGGATAGGACACACATTGGGAAAACCTGTTGACAGTATTACTACGCTGTCCTAGTTCTGGAATGCAGAGAGTAAAAGAGGTAGAAATATACCACAGAACACATGGAGAAGAGAGGTAGAGACAGGCATGAAGGGAGTGAAGAAGACATGGCACGGGACAAGAAGATTTAGCAGAAATTTGCTGAAGACCGATACTCGTTGGGATACTGAAGGGTGAAGACTATAATGATAATGATGATGATGATATGGGATTTGTTAAAATAACGTTTTCACGAGCTCGGTGAGAGAAAGCCAAGAAGTGCTAGCAGTCACTGAATCCTCTGGTGGCACGTTACATCGGCGATTCTTAACGTGTGGGGCGTGACTACACAAGGGATATGAAGACAGGAATAATTTTATCACTGTCAAAATCTAAAGTAGGAATTTTAACATTTTGGCAAAGAAAAGGCTTCTAGGCTTGATCCCGTGTCATCATCATCATTCCTTTTCATTCCCTGTGGAACATTGGGCAGAAACAGTTGCTTTCCATCGATTTCTATTCTAAGCTGCCTTTTTTAGCTGTGCCCAAGTCATTCCAATTTCCCTATCCTCCTCTTCAACAGTTCTTCTCCAAGTTCTCTTTGACCTCCCCACTCTTCTTTTCCCCTGTGGGTTCCAGCCAAGGGAAACTCTGGCTATACTTGATTTTTCTCTTCTGAGTGTATGTCATATCCATCCCCACCTTCTTACCTTAATTTCTGTTTGTATTGGCTGTTGCCCGCATCTTTTCCTTAGCTCTATATTTGTTATTACATCTGGCCATCTTATACGGGGGATCCGTCGGAGACATCTGTTTACAAATGTCTGTAGCTTGGAGGTGATACTCTTTGAGACATACCATGTCTCTGAGCCATACAGCAAGACTGACTTCACATTTGAGTTAAAGATTCTAATTTAGTTCTCTCTGGATATCGCTGAGGAGTTCCATATTGGTCGACGGACATTAAAAGCACATCTGGCTTTATTTATCTTTGTGCAGACATCACCTGCTGTTCCCCTTCCATTGTCAATGTTACTCCCTAGATATGTAAAGCTTTCTACTTCTTCAATGACTTGATCATTGATCTTCATCGAGTCCATCTGCCTATTATTTTTTCTCATTTCCTTTGTTTTATTTACATTTATGTGTAGTCCCATCTTTGCTGCGTCTGTTTCTAATCTATTTGTTTTCTCCTGCATATCTTACTGTCTCTATATGATAAAATCTGCAAAGTCTAGTTCCTCCAGTTGTTTGTTAAATGTCCACTGTATTCCAGTTTTCTCTCCCTCGACTGTCTCAGAACCCAGTCTATGACCATGAGAAAAATGGTTGGTAATAGCAGACATCCCTGTCTGACCCCACTATGTACTGTCAAGGGCTCTGATAGTTTTCCTTTGTGAACTAATTTGCATGAGGCCTCCTGATAGAAATCTTGGATGATTTTAATGAATCTATCTGGGACATAATGTCTCAGGATTTTCCATACCACAGTACGGTCTATACTGTCGAAAGCTTTTTCGAAGTCCACAAAATTTACATACAAGGGGGTCTGCCACTCATTTGATTGTTCTCTGATGATTCTGAGTGTTGGTATCTGGTCTGTACATGATCTTCCTGCACGAAATCCTGCCTGTTCCTCCCTGAGTTTGTCATCCACCGCCTTCTTAATACGGTCAAACAAAACTCAGGTCAAAATGATCCTATGTGGTGCAAGTTATCTATGCGGATCTGGATTGCTAACATTGGTCAATGCGATGACACAGGTTAGAAATTCGTTGGATGACATCCTAGTAGCACTGTCCAAGACTGATTCTTGGGTCTATCCTCACTTGTCAAAACTAGCAACAGCGATATCTTTAAGGTTGGTTGGTTTGGTTGGTTTGAAGGACCATGTTCATTGCACATGAAGTATAAACATTTATAACACATAATGAAGTATAAGGAAGTCTCATAAGAAAGTATATAAGGAAGTCTCATATTAATTTACTGTTTACAGGCCTCGGGTTTCCCTTCCTTATGTGTTATAAATGTTTATACAATACCAAACCTACCCTCTGTCCTGTTCTTACTGTTCTAAGTCTACTATCATTTACTAGACGCAGTATTAAGGTCTTTGTCTTGTGTGGACTGGCCTATAATGTATAATAGGGGAACAACAGAAGTTATTGCGTCATTAATAGGCTGAACTGCCCATGGTAAACTTCCGGTGTTATGTCTTGCGGTTCGCACTAATGACCTGTCATCGAAGCATCATTTTTTTGTGATGCGTAGATGGCAGGGAGGATAGTGTGATTCGTTTGCATAGCTAAGCGGGGTTGTCGCACGGAAGGTCCAGGGTTCGAATCCTGGGTAAGCCACTCATGTCTGTTGTTATTCTGTTGTCTAGTGTTCTACTTCTTTATTTCTTACGAGTGCCTGATAACATACCTTTATGTTTGTCTCATATTAATTTCCTGTTTACAGGCCTCGGGTTTCCCTTCCTTATGTGCTATAAATGTTTATACAAAACCAAACCTACCCTCTGTCCTGTTCTTACTGTTCTAAGTCTACTATCATTTACTAGACGCAGTATTAAGGTCTTTGTCTTGTGTGGACTGGCCTATAATGTATAATAGGGGAACAACAGAAGTTATTGCGTCATTAATAGGCTGAACTGCCCATGGTAAACTTCCGGTGTTATGTCTTGCGGTTCGCACTAATGACCTGTCATCGAAGCATCATTTTTTGGTGATGCGTAGATGGCAGGGAGGATAGTGTGATTCGCTTGCATAGCTAGGCGGGGTTGTCGCACGGAAGGTCCAGGGTTCGAATCCTGGGTACGCCACTCATGTCTGTTGTTTTTCTGTTGTCTAGTGTTCTACTTCTTTATTTCTTACAAGTGCCTGATAACATACCTTTATGTTTGTCTCATATAAATTTACTGTTTACAGGCCTCGGGTTTCCCTTCCTTATGTGTTATAAATGCATGTACAGGAATCACACATTCTATAAATGTTTTTGTGGTGGGTAGGTTTCCAAATATTTATTAATTTAGGGAAGCGGCAGTATGGCCAACCTTTTACGATTTTCGAGTGACGAGGGATTTTTAACGTACGCAAAATTGGTTTCTATAGCAATTTATTCTACGGGATGAGGGTGCCAGCCTCTATAAAATACCTGACATTGGTCGCCTCGTACGACCTGCCTGAGGGAGTAGTAGTCATATTTTCTCTTACCTCATTAGCCCCCCCCCCTTCCGCCCGGGGGGAGGGGGGAATGTTCACTGATTAATTTGAGGAAGGCCGGGAGGTGTGAAGATTCAAATCACTCTCCAAGAGACGTGTCAGGACACACATTTTTCTTGCACTTCTAAATGGTCCATACATCGTTAAAAATATCACCAGAAACAAGAACACTAGGCGTAATCTCTACTACCAAAGGAGGTATGTGATGCACGAATTCTTCTTGCAATAACACAGACTCGGATAAGACAACGTTTTCTACTTCCTTTTGAGACGCAAGAAAAGCAAACCTTGTCACAAAAGCATTGTAGCCTTCTATCATATCTTTTTGACTCTATGTCTTCGCCTATTACATTAAAAATAAATTTAAAAAAAAAACAAAAAAACTCACGTTCCTAGGACGAAGTTCTTACTCATCAAATATTCTTTGATAAAACCCGTTGACCTCATTACAAGGCAGTTCTTGTTCTAGAGTCGCGAGGTTAAGAGAGCTGGAAGGAGACGGGAAAACACACGAAAAATGGATGTGACATATAATGGAAATATAGCCTTTAGTATCTGGCAGTCTTTCGTGACCTCGTTAGCGTTCTATGATTTGCTAGCAAAATCATGCATTTTTCTGCCTGTCTTACTCACCTTTAATCCACGCCTCTTTTCCTTGAACGTAAACAAACGAAGTTGTTTACCAACTTCCGTGACCTACCAGTCATAACAGGGAGCGAATCAGGTTCGTTTACCTGAGTTTCTCACGCGAGCTGATCTGTCAATCATCGGATAAGACGCACGTGGAAAAACACCGGACCTTTTGAAGTGAGTCGCTCGGGCAAACATAATTCCCCGAGAACCCTTTGATGTTTGTATACACAAGGGAAAATTAACTCTTTGATCTCCAGAAACGGGCTAAATCTCCGAGGAACCCGTTAGACGGTTTTAAGTCTCTGTTGTCGATTAGCAACGTCCGACAGAGCGACTGTAAAAATCTTTTATCTTGGGAACTTTGGTTTCTGATTTCCTGCTATGCACAATAATGAGAAAATTATCATCCTGCAGAGATCATAATACTATGTTGATATATAAACTGTGTCTTCCCAAACCAGCCATCAATTGTCGCTCAGAATTTTTCGGATAGTCTAAGCACGCAGTAGCTAGAACCATTTTTGCTAGATGTGTTAATAGTATTCGTGGGGATTGTCATTCTGATGTTCTGGTAAAAGAAAATTAGTGCTTGCGTGTTAAAGTGTTAAAGTTTACCATTATAATTCACTTAAAGTTCTAGCTGTTAAAGACCAGTGAAAAATAACGCGTAGCTATTTGGTTACTGTTGCGATGAATGTTGCAACGTTTTTTCGACTATGTATTTATTTTTTAATGCATGGGAAATAACTCATGTAATTGTAGTCACTTTTTTATTTCTACTAGTTGTCTAATCGTGTAACGATAGTTGCCGATAGTTTGTGTGAACGATTTTGAGTCATGTCCATATACGGAGCGCTCAGGTCGTCAGTTCATAGAAACAGTTGAAATCGCAATGTTTCAAGATGTCATTTCCTTTTAAGGTTCGAAATCTTCAGACGAACATCGTAGAACATTCTTCGTTTCGTAAGTTAGCTGAGCTGTATTCGATTCGCGTGTTCTGCGCATGTCCTAGTTTGTGTCATTGTTTGAATGATTTCCGCCCATGTCAGACTGGGCAGAATTGCTGGTGAAGCGAGACGTAGCTTTGGCTGGCGTCTCCGCTTATATTATTCAGGAAGGAGTCCTCATCATTGTTGTTCCTTTTTTTTTTGAGATGATATATCTCTATGCTGTTCAAAGTGCCGGGAGGCCTATGTGATTTATGTGATTTAATTCCTGATGAACAGGTAATTGAATCTTTTCTGAGTAACTTTATCGCCATCTTGTGATGTTGACATTTTTGCCTAGCCTGCCTTATTAAAGAGTCTATGATATGACAAGTTTGCTCAGCTCACGATCCACTTATATTGTCACGCATCGATTGATGCCTGTCCTAAGGACCATTTGCTTCCTGAACTTTATTGATGGATCTAGGTTTGATACCTTTGTTGTTTAAGGAACATAGAGGACGATAATGTGACGCTTAAAAGACATGCCTGTCTTGTTGAGGTCGAATATAGGAGACTAGATTTAATCTCCCATTTGATATCTACTAGCTATGATGGAAAGGGAAAGCTTACCACCTGACTACATGCACAGCTGTTTATAATATCCTAAGAAGGCATATAATGTACCATTATTAATGATGCTGTCTGCTGTTACTGCTGTATTGACTACGTCGATGATATTATGACTATTGTATTATACCTGTGATGTTACTACATGAATCCTGTCATTGTGGCGTACACATTATATGTTACCAACAACATCACTTGCTGTTCAACGATTTATTGACTTTACTCGTTTATGATTTGATGTGACGTCCATGTATGATACTTGACTCCATAAACATGTCACACATAAACCAGACCAACGTTCAACAAAATGGTAGTCAACAGTTACCAGTTGTTCAGTTTAATGTTAATTTTACCACCCGCTTTCTCACACAAGAAGAGACGTTTTAGTTGACTAATTATAATGCTAGGCGCGACTGGTAGGGACAATAGAATTCACGTTATATTTCATTTTGTGTAATTCTAGTAAGTGACTGTTATTTAATACCATACGACAACCCACAGACGCCGACAAATTTAATAGCTATTAACGACAGGCGATATTTATATAAGTGCGCGTATGGATAATTAAATAATAATTGACATTGTGAGCTGATCGTTAACGCGCGCGCAAAGGGGCGGGAAGAGTTGCATACCTTCATCCGACCTGAAATTGCAGCGCGGGCGAAAAGTTGACCGTATAGGTGTAAATAAAGTCACCGTGTGCCTTTTAAAATTAATCAGGACTGACGGAGTGGATAAGAGATCGTCTTGTCCACGTCCGTGTATATATAGAACAGTAGCTTTTTTTCATAAATGTCTTGTTTATTTCTCGCAGACCTGATCAAGAGCGGCCAGCGGTCTATTTTGGTCCTTTTTCTTCATTTACTGATTGATTAATGTTGTCTTTTTCTTTGCTTGACCAACGGGCTGATCACCCGTTTGCCAGTCACTTCGATTACGGAAACAACAGCAAATGGATTGATTTGCCGTTGCCCTAAAGACGCCAATAGGCGTGATGGGAAACAATGGCAAAGAAAACCTATCTGCTGTTGCCCTAAGACGCCACTAGGCGTAATGGCCACTGACTGTTTTGACGGTCGGTGGCTAAGGACGGAAGAAGAAAAATTTCTTTGCTTACGCGTCCCCAAGTTCATTTGTGAACAGGATTGACCAAAGAGACAAATTAACATTTTAAATGGTAAATTTAACTGGACGTATATAACCCAGAAATAATTTGTTCAATTTTTATCAGCCCACTGGGTTGTGAAACAACAACATTTCTCCCGACTTTTGACAATCGTATCCAAGTGGATTTTTATCCAGAAAGTTACGCTGTTTCAAAATCGGCACTCACATAGAGCCAGCCGATAAGATTACCATCAATTAACAATTGTAACAGTTGTTAGCAACTAGACGTTTCCAAATGCTGGAAGTATTTTTCACTGTTTGCTGTGAACACAAGATCTCGGTTTCTACACTAACTATTCGAGATGACATCTGTTGATCCAGGGATACACCACTAAATTTTGCGTCCCCCTCATAAAATCTTATTTGTTATAGAGGATGGACTGGGGCCAACTTGGATAATACCCCTGACACTCTGTATTTTCAGGAACCATTGTAATTCCAAAGGGATATCACCAAGAATAGGGTAAGCGTGATTGAGTGGCCACTGTATGACAGAGAGAGTATGACAGAGAGAGTGAATATTTTTCTTTGTTACAAGTATTGCACCAACTTTGCTTTGGCTTAAAATTGTTTACTTTACTGGGTAGCATTTAGTAGGAACTTTGTTTTCTTTACTGTCTATTCTGTAACATAGTGCTAACCTTTGACCTTTGGGTTATTAACTTTTTGGGTTCTTTTCTCAAGAAGGGGAGGGCACAGTTATTCAGTTATTTTCCTATGTATGTAAATCTGATTTTATTTGATTTTTCTTTAGATATTTGGTGTTGTCAAGTTTAATGATAATAAACAACAAAAGAAACTTAACTTTGTGTGTTGATCAGACCCATACCCAATTAACCATAGTTTTTTCACGTTTGTGTGTCTTGTTGTCACATAGTTGTGTGTGTGTAGTTAAACTTATATTTACATGTATAGGCAGGGAAAGATTGTCTTGTACTAAAAGATAGTCGTATAGATAGGCTGGACTAGAAAAACTACTCATTCCAGAGACAGATCTTCTCCTTAAACTATTCACTCGTGAAATCTATTTCTCACATCTTTATTTTTTACGTACTTATCAACATCCACGCTACTCAGACGGGACCATAAATATTTTTTCAAACCTATCTAATTACGAAAATGGAGACCTTGAGGTCCTTGACAGAATGGCTCGGTCAGGATGACTTTGAATGAATTTGTTAAAGGTTTTTGCTTGTTAGGGAGATTAAGTGTGGTGAGTTAATAAATAATGAAATTCTTCTTCGTATTTCTTTTCCTGTTCTTTACATTTTATGTTTTAATTTGTTTGTTTATTTCATTTTCTGAGTGCGGGCTCTTGGTTCGGTTATTGACCTGTCTGCATCGTTTTACAGAGTGGTGAAAATGTGCACACACAAAAAAAGGTCAAAATCTGAAACTACGTATATGTACAGGGGCTTGTATTGATGAATAATATTTGAGCAAATAAATGAAAACAAAATAATTACGCTCCACAGAGTGTATGCTAGAATAACACATCTCCAGAATGTATGTGCTCCTAAATGAACAGTTCTATAATAGGGTAGCGGTGCGGCTTTGTAATTTGGACACATGCTTTCTATATTTAATGAAAATAATGTGGCAATCTTACAGGTACAAATAATTAACCTATATGAGATTATATTTAATGGCTAACCAATTTCTCTACCTTGTCAATGAGTAAAACAATAACAGCTCATATTGTAACTGTTGAATCTATTTTTTTTTTTAATGTTGCAACTGAAATATATACAAACAAACCGAGGAAAACGTTAAATATATTCTTTAAGAGACGTTTACAAACAAATTATTAGTCATGGATTTTTATCAACTGTAAATACAAATATTTTTTGTTCAAATAATATAGCAGCGTGAAATGTCAAAGATAGGAATCACAAAGAGACAGATATTAAATCTCTTATATAAAATAGAAATATAATTAAAGTGGGAATGAGTGGCAGCGAATGCGTTTACTAGTCAACATAATTAAAGCAGATATAATTTGATGGGGAAGGATGGCTGATAAGAGCGTAGGACTGATTATAAATGACGCTTTCAGAGGTCCGAATTTCATGGAAAATCGTTGGCAAAACTAGGGGAAAAGAAATTTATTTTTCAGTGAGTTTGTTTATAGAAGAGCAAAATAGAACACGATACAATGAAATGAAAATTAGGTCTTATTGCATGGCTTTGAAACAGTGAGAACAACAAAAACAGCAATTAAGAACTTACAGAACTTTCAAAATCGGTGCTTGCGTAGAAGTCAAGAATGAAATGGTGTAACAGGATCATTAATGTGGAACTGATGACAAGAACTAAACAAGTGCCAGTGGAATAAGAGATGAGAAGCGGACGCTGGTCTTAGATGGAAACATGCTGATGGCATTACAGTCCAACTTTCGATTGTTTGGCCATGTCTGCAGAAAGGGAGAAGATCGGCTACCACGACAAAAATGGGAAACCAGGAACATGGGATGCAGACCTCCAGCGCGACACAGAATTTATTGGGAGGACAAAATTTAAAAAACCTCTGAAGGACCGAGGACAAGATTGGAATCCGGCCAAGAGGATGACAGCCGAGAGGATAGTATGAAGCTTTCTCTGGCAAACCTATACACCCCAGGGTAGAAGATGATAAGTACAAAGTAGTTGATGACATTGCAAGGAATCCTTTCTGGTGTCAAAGTAGAAGAGCGAGACCAAAAACAAATGGAAAAGAGAACTGGGGAAATAAATAAAAATGGCGAGGAAGACTTGGAAAGACCTAGAGCTGACAGCACGTGACAGGAGAACCTGACATGACTTTGTTGACAGCCTGTGGGCTTTGGGACCTGAACGATAATGAATTTTTAATAACAAACCAAAAATTTGATAAACACAAAAAGAGTAAGACGACCTAAGACGAAAGAAAATAATGGGATATTCTATAATAAGCAAAGGAGAGAGTCACGATGTTCCTTAAAGCTAACACAATACAAGCTGTATTGTACGAGAACTCCACGAACACGCATACCCCAGCAAAATGTTGATGGGACAAGAATTCAACGCCAACACTTGAAACTTTCATCATTTGCAGCACATTATGAATACTGAGAAGTTGGAATATGTAAATAGAGTGTAAGTTGCTAATTCTTTTTCTTCTTTTCTTCTTTGATCCTTAGCCGCCGACCGTCAAAGAAGTCAGTGGCCATCACGCCTGGTGGCATCTTGTAGGGCAACAACAAATTTATTCCACTTTGCTCGGTCAGTGGCCATCCTTCGTACAGTGCCCCAACTCTGGTTCATTCTTTGCATCTCAGCCTCCACAGTCCTCCGCCAAGTTGTTTTTGATCGGCCTCTCTTTCGTTTTCCTTCAGGGGTCCAAAGCATAGCTGTTCTGTTCTTGTGATGGCATCGGGGTCTCTTCTGAGGACATGGCCAACCCAGCTCCAGCGTCTGCCAGCTATGATGGTGTGCATGTCCTCTTGCTTGCTCCGAGTAAGCAGATCTTGGTTGGTAATGGTATTCGGCCGAAAGATTCGGTGAATTTTTCTTAGGCATGTTGTGTGAAAAGAGGACAATTTCGACATTTCCTTCTCTGTAACTCTCCAGCTTTCCGCACCACAGAGAAGCACAGAAAGCACACAGCTCTGATATAATCTTAATTTTGTGCTTGTGCTGTATTGAGAGGACTTCCAGATGTTGTTTAGGCTAAAAAAGGCTGTTCTTGCTTTGTTCATTCTGTTGTTGATGTCTTTGCTTGCCCCGCCGTCTGGTGTTACTATGCATCCTAGGTATGTGAAGGCATCTGTCTGTTCCAGTTGCTGATTCCTTACTGATATGGGCTCAGGGTTGCTCACATTGAGCGTCATGACCTCTGACTTCTTAAAATTGAAGTTCAAGCCCACCTGCTGGCTATACTTATTAAGTCTATCCGTTTTTTCCTGGATGTGATGATGTGAATGTGTTAGTAGTGCAATGGCATCTGCATATTCCAGATCTTCCAATGTAGAAAATGTAGTCCATCTTATTCCTCTTGGACTGCCCTCTAATGTCTGGCGCATCACCCAGTCTGTGACTGTTAAAAATAGAGTGGTTGATAAGGGGCATCCCTGTCGTACTCCTGTCTTCACCTCAAAGGTTAGGTTGCTCTGCCCAACACTACACGTAAAGTTGGTATAGAGGCTTTTTATGATTGACACTATGCAGCTTGGAATTCCATAGGCCCTAAGTATTTTCCATAAACTGTCCCTATGTATACTGTCAAAAGCCTTTTCAAAATCAACGAAATTAATGTACAGCTGTCTTTGCCATTCTGAGCACTGCTCTATAATGTTCCTGAGAGTAAATATATGATCTACACATCTTCTGTTCTTTCAAAATCCTGCTTGTTCTTTCCTCAGTTTGTGGTCTACTGCTAATTACAGCTCTTTCATCACATTATTGGAAATGCACGCCCATCTTTAAAATTATTTCCTTGATAGCTTGTCTCCTGAATGTATATACTATGTTTGTCTGGGTTCTTTCCTTGCGTTATAAAAATGACAATTAGCAAAGACTGTTTCTGATAGTATGCACTTACAAGATCAAATGATTATGTCTGTGGTTTTTTTTTTTTTTTAAATTGTCATGGCAAAAAGACTAAATAACAGAAAACTTGCAACGTCTCAAGATGACAGGAAGGCGTTCATCGCTTGACTCTAATCTTACGCGTGGAAAGTAAACCTCCTCTTCATTAGCTACCGCTAAGTTGGCAACCTCATCCTATAAAATAACTTGCCATATGAACTACCACTGCAAGAGCTGGTGACTGCTTCATGCGGGTTTCTTCACAAGGAACCAATAGCATAGGTAGCCCCATGCTCTATAGGGATTGTAGTAAAGTAACTCCGTGTAACACCCCGCTCAAATTTCCCCGATTCAAAAATCTAGTAACGTAAATTCGCAACCTATAAACCACTACTACTATATTTGAAAAATTGCCAAGGGCACGGTCAAACTTACCGCTAAAAATTGGACAAAATAATTTGAATTTTCCACTATTACAGTTAAAAATCTATAAATAAATTCCATGTTTGACCTTGGTCTCAAGGCCATCGTCAAATCAAACCGCTAACATTTAAAATAAAGAATTTGAATTTTCTAACGCCATGCGTAAAAATACCACCCCCCCCCCCCCTTTTCCCCCAAACACACACGCACACGCTCGACCCTTCCCAATATTTATGACGAAAGCCGTAAAGCTTGAAAACGAACCAACTTGTTGCCCCTTTTTATAGGGGAGAGAGAAGGTGGATTACAATGGAAATCAAGCCTAACTTTTGCGTTTGAAAAGAAACTTAGATAATTTATTTCTTTATAAATAACAGGGATGTAGTGAAGGGTAGCATTAATGTTGGTTAATATATATCATAAAATTTTCCCTTATAATAAATTATCTGGCCTTAGAAAATTATTTTATTAATATTTAGTTCAGTGAACAGAGTACTATAAATTAGAAAAAAATTACCAAGATGAAAACAGGGATAAATGGGTAAAGGAAACCTATATAGGAAGATAGAGGACAGTTGTCCTTTTAATAATCACTTTTAATATTAAAAATTGATCCATTAATAACAAAGATATTGTATAAATAAAAATTGAGACAGACGAACAAACACACTTATCAACTACTCAATTTGGTTGCGTGAGAAAAGTTAGAAATTTCTTGACACGCGTTCTGATTGGTTAAGGCATAGGGTAGCTTGGGGAAATAAAATTAACATTTCGCTGGCAAAAACCGCCATTTGAAATTAAAACTATCTACAGCTGACATCAGCGGGAGAGCCTGTGTGACCAAAGCTTTCACCATCTGGACACTTAAAGCAGTGGTAGAACCCATTAACTGCCAAAGTCAAGCTTATGATATGTGATATTCTTGTTTGAGGGTAAGGCACAATAAGTATTTGTATTGATTTAATTAACATCAGGCCACAATTTGTGTTACGATAGCCAAAAAAGGAATGCAGTCTTTCGGAGTGAAAGAAAGGCATAAAATATTTGCTAGTGGCTTACAAATTTTGCGCATGCCAATGCAGTAACCCAGAAGGGATATTGGGTTTTGCAGTGCAATAAATGTTTAAATATTATGTAAAATCATGTAGAGAATGTTAGAAAGAATTTATCCACAGGTTTCAGTGCTAAGTTAAGCACACCCTATCTATTGTATGAACGACAAGCCTTGTATAGGATGTTGTAAAGAGATATTAAGGGATCACAAGCTATGTATTGTACACCCCTATCTATTGTATGGAAGAGACTTCTTGGAAGAGGAAACAAGAGATATGTACTATCACTGAAGAAGAATGTTTACACAGCAGTGGTGTTAAACAATGAAAAATAAAGACTGGTGAAATGATCAGCACACATAGCTGATCAAGGTGAGTTGTTACAGTGGTTATGTGTGGAAGTATTATAGATGAGAGTTATATGGGAGGGAATGTTCATCTCATTTCAGGTTATATTTCAGAATACTTATTGGTGGCAGGAAACCTGATGAGGGACGAAAATCCTGGAAGTGATCGCTCAGCATTCAAGTTGTAGCTAGCCCCACACCTTCGACCAGGAGCACCACATTTGTTGATTCTGAGGACCTAGTGGCCAACTTTTTTCTTGAATCCATGCCAGTTAAGTCCTTTAGAAAAGGCACTGACAAATTATTGATATCATAAAGTTCCACCATAATAACCATAACCATAATAATAATATAATCACCTTGACGTGATGAACCCAACAGTCTTTTCAACATATTAACAGCGATCAGTACAAGCAGATAGACAGATCAGTGGGTGGAATTCTTACAGTGATCTTTATTCATAGAAACCAGATACTTGGACAGAGTTCCAGTTATTTATTTTAAATAGTGTATATAAACAAATTTATTGAGTTTGACAATCCCTGTCCCAGAAAATTGAGGTACAGGGAAATTAAATTGTAATATAATTACCTAAACCTTAACAAAAGTCTTACTCACTTTAATATTATTGAGTTAAAGTTCTGGTTACATTTTATTTCGTCCTTATATTAAATACATTACCCTAGACACACTCAGCCACACAACATCATAGAGCCTATTTTACGCAGAGTGAGATCTGAGAGGTGGCGGATAAAGACTCTGAGAATCATCATCATCAACAATTAGACTCAGGGAACTTACACAGCTTGACCTCACTCTGTTTACCCTTAATTAATAACACCATTAACCTCATTTACCACATATTGGGGTCCTGTCCGGGATTAAGTTAACACCAGACCCTGGGGCTCTATAAATAAATAAATAAGAAAAGTAATAATTGGTGGAATTTGATGAACTGTCAGTGCCTTTATTAATTAGTTAGATAGTTTGTTAATTGAAAATATATTATTGATAAATTTTTATTGAAAGAAAGGATGGTAGACTTAGCTAAATTCAGATCTTCCACAGTACAGACGGCGAAAGAACTTGGCATGGAGGGAAACCTTCTGATTCAGTATGTGACTTCAGAATGTGATGAGTTTATTGAAAGGGAAGATAGGAGGTTTAGCAGAAGAGAAAAGATTACAATTAGAGGCTGCTAATGAGGCTAAGAGATTACAATTAGAGGCTGGTAGGGAGGCTAAGAAATTAAAGACTGATAGGGAAGAGATGAGATTACAATTAGAGGCTGATAGAGAAGCTCAGAAATTGGAGGCTGAAAAAGAAGAAAAGAGACTGCAAAGGGAGGCAGAAGAAAAAGATTGCAATTGGAGGCGGACAAAGAGGAAAAGAGATTGCAATTGGAGGCTGACAAAGAGGAAAGGAGATTGCAAAGAGAACATGAGCTCAGACTCAAGGAACTGGAACTGCAAGGACATGTTCCAGAAAATGGAAGCAGCCCATCTACCTCTGATACTACTGCAAGTCAGGGGGCCTCTTATTCAGCCATGAACTTTCACTTAGATCCTTTTGTAGAGAAAGAGGATGACATTGAGTCATTCCTAAATAGATACGAAAGACTAGCTACTAATTATGGGTTAGAAAGGGAGAAGTGGAGTTTAAAATTTTCACAAGGACTTAGGGGTACATCTTATGAAGTCTTCTCCAAATTGAGCAGAGAAGAGTAAGAAGATTATGATATTCTAAAACAAGCTCTCTTAGCCAGATATGAGAAGAACATTGAATTCTATAGGAAGAAATTTAGAAATGCTAAGCTATTGTCTGGGGAGACATACCACCAATTATCTGCCCGACTAGAAACTTATTTGGAGAAATGGACTGCTCTGGGGAAAACCCAAGATTTGAAGGAAATGATTATGATAGAGCAGTTATAAGAGTCCATGGCTCCAGACTTGAGAAAATTTCTCATGGAACAAGGTGCAGAGAGATTGGGGGAGATTCTCACTGTTGCTGAGAGATATCAGGCAGCCCAGTCAGAAGTAGCTGGCATTAAAAAGAAACCAGTAGATAATAAAACCCCACATACTCAGACTAAGCTTGACAATAGAGAACAAGGCCCTAGGTTTAAACCAAATTATGATAGGCAAAGATATGATCCTAGAGATAGAAACCCTCAAGCAAATGACAAGAAACCTTACAGACCAGAAGGAATATGGTGTAATTTTTGCAAGTTTAACAATCATAACACCCGAGACTGTAAGAAGAAACCTTCATATTACGCTGCATGCCTTAAAACAGGACACAAGGGAAAGATGGAACAACCTACTGGACAGCAGGAACCTCATCATCCCCCTGTATGTGAAGACGTAGTATGCAATGAGGCCACCATTAGGTGCCTTTATGATACTGGATTGGATTTTGACTCAGTCGTGAGTTCTCACCTAGTGCACCCAGATCAATATACTACAGAAACAGTGGAGATCCAAGGGGCGACTAAGGAAGTAGCAACCATGACACTTCCCATTGCCAGAATCAATGTAAAAACTCGCTATGTGGAAGGAGTGATTAGAGCAGCAGTGATAAACGAACCAATCTACCCTCTGATACTGGGGTGTAGATATGTGTTTTTGGGAAGTCCCAAAAGACCAGAGATCATGACAGCAGTACAGACCAGGTCACAGTCAAGGAGGGAGGAAGTAAACCCAATAAATACTCATCCAGAGGAGATGAGGAAGGCACAGGCTGAGGATAGGTTACTAAAGCCGTGTTTCAGGAAACTCCCAAAAAGCCATACCCCTCCAAACAAAGGAGATTTTTATATGAAGAACAAATTAATGTATAGGAAGGCTGGAACTGGTTCAAATGGTCATGGACAGCTGGTACTTCCAACTTCATATAGGGAAATGGCGATAAACAGATCACATGTTGCATCAGACGGTAGACATGAGAAAATTGGTACTACCAGTCAAAGAGCTTCTGTGAGATTCTATTGGCCAGGCGTAGCTGCAGACATTGCCAAATTTGTGGAGGCCTGTGACCAATGCAACAAGAGAAAGCCCGCATGTTGGGAAAATTATCAGGACCTACAAAAACACTACGGTGAAAACAGGCCTGAAAATAACAGGAAAAATAAACATGATAAGGTAGACACGGTGGATAGGAAGACTCCTTTTCACACGCAGTCTTCACATAAACCAGTTAGAATGGCCACTATGCGTATTGTACCAAAGGTGACCTCAACCCAGTCCCACCCGACAATCCCTTGGTCGGAATTCCTGGAACTGGATGGAAATAGAAGAGAGGGAAGTCCCGTCAATTCGAAACTGAAACTGCGGGGAAACCCCAGTAGCAAAATTAGTAGCGTACGGTTGGTGTGTGTGTAACTGTCTTTTCTCTTGTTGAGGTGATCACTGGCCCAAGACAGTATACATGTAGTTAGGTGTGTAGTGCTGGCGTATGATGAACTGAGTGTGGGTGTGAATGAAGGCGCGAATGTGTTTAGGCTCGTATCTGTTGTATCATGCAACCCATACACTCACATGCAGTAGTCAAAGATGCTTGGACACTGCTGGCACGTTTCAAACATTTATTGACGATAACACACATAGCATCAGCAGGAACAGTCAGTGTAAACAAGATCATGCTGACCGGAAATCGTTAGGTATACATCAGGCATTCAAAAAGGGCTGGTAAACATTCCAATATTCGTGCATGGTCAATAATAATATTCTTCGATGACAGTTCATAATGCCGCTTTGGTATCTCTGACTAAACGCGTCAGATACCTTAATCACTTTGACATACAGGTACAACTTGGCATTTCCCGCCAATTGCACATTATCAGGCTGTAATATATTAGCCTTAACACAGGCCTCGTTATGGCGTCATCTGTGTACTTCTTCTAAGCAGGTTAACATCAACCCTGCAGTAATGCTTATGTAGACATAAATACCGCCAATCTGCGGTTCCCACAATATATCTTCGTCACTGGACTTCTGGATAATATAAGGACTAATAGTCTTGGATGGCTACCTTGAGCACACAAATATAAGTTCTGAAATGTAGGACCGGTGAGCTGTAGTTCACAGACTAGGTAATCTTCTAACATGTTCTGCCACCGAAAGCGTAATAATGGAAAAAAGTCGGTATTACCTGGAACTGAATCCTCAGAACATAATAAGGAACTCTGTCGTCATTCCGACGCACAGAGAAACACTGGGGAGACCTGCCAACGCAGTCACTTCGAAGATATTCCTCGAAAACACAATGGACCTCATGTCCATCAGAAGCCAGCTTACATCCCCGGCCTGACGGAAGTAACTCAACTTGGCGCTTAAAAACCTGCGCATGGGCACACGCCCGAACTGTTTACCTTTGACCCTATCTTCATGCAGGTCAAACCCCAAAGGATGAACGAACAGGGAAGACAACCCCTAATCAACCTGACATCGCAAGGTAAAGACACAATTATTCTTATGAAAAAACATAAGCAAATAACTTGACATATGACTCCGTCGAAAATGACAGCAACATATTACTACACCCCCCCCCCTGTAAAAAAATGATACATTTAAAAAAATATATATATATCTATGAGCAAGACAGCACAAGTATCAATTATGCGCTCATGAAAGAATGAACCTACTATCCGGTACAATGGACGCACAAATAAAGCGTCTGAAGAGGATACAAATCATCTCCCAACATAAGAGAAAATATTTCTCAAAGCAAAACAAATTCAGGAGGTATCATTAAAGAAACCTAAGTTGCTGGCAATACCAATCATATATCAAACATTATTAAATACTATAATTATAGCAATATACAAATATCATGAATTACAATGCTATATTAGCAACATATCACTGATGGATGGACAAAATACAATTTGTTAAATTCTTTATACATTATCCAAATACATTTGTATTACAATATATTAGGATATTATTAAGGACAGACCTAAGTCTGAAAGTGTATCAGGAAAAACTAGGACACAAGATTTAATTGGAATCATGTGGGCATCAAGACAATATGTCCGCCATCACATTATCCGAACCACGGATAGCTCGCACCGTGAATTGGAAAGGCTGAAGAGCAATAGCATAATGAGTAGATCTCGAGCTGTTCAAATCCTTACTTTGCATAGCCGTAAGAGCTTTTTGGTCGGTTTCCATAAAGAAATGCGCGACCAGAAGGAACCTTTGTAGCTTAAGAATGGACCAAACCATAGCCAACAATTCACGGTCTAAAACCGAGTAATTCCTTTCTGCCGCATTCAGCTTCCTAGAGATATACATTACAGGATGCAGACTTCCTGAATACTCCTGCATTAGTGCCGCTCCAATCCCAGTGGAAGAGGCATCACTACGAAGGACAAAAGTCTTATCAATCGTTGGTAGTCTTAAGATAGGATGAGATGAGAACAAATTCTTAACCTGATCCAATGAAGATTGGCATTCTTGGGACCAACGCACCATATTAGGAGAACCTTTTTTTAATAACGATGAAATTGGTGCCATAATGGAGGACAGATTCTCAATGAATCTTCCATAGAATTGTATTAATCCCAAGAGACTACGAACTTGCTTTTTTGTCTTCGGAACCGAGATATTTAATATCTTCGAAATGTTTTGGTCCTCTGTCTTCAACAGACCATGACCAACCCGATGACCTAGGAAAGAAATTTCACTAAACCCAACAAAAGCTTTAGAGGGTTTTGCAGTCAAACTATGCTCACGTAAAGTAGATAGCAATTCCTTTAGACCCAAATAGTGTTCTTCCCAAGTATCACTGAAAAGACAGATGTCGTCTAAATATGCGATGACATCTGCACGATCTGATAGAATTCGTCGCATCATGCGCACGAAAGTCGCTGGGGCGTTCATAAGCCCGAAAGGCATAACATTCCATTGAAACAGACCCCTAGGTGTCGAAAAAGCAGTCAGAGGTTTGGCATGTTCCGTCAAAGGGACTTGCCAGTAACCTTTCGACAAGTCTAGTTTAGTAAAGAATCTAGCTTTAGAAAGTCTAATAAGTAGATCATCTAATAAAGGCATAGGTTCAGCATCGAACTTCGTAACTTGATTTAATTTTCGATAGTCAACGCAAAGACGTATGTTATTGTCTTTATTTCGAACAATAACTATCGACGAAGAATAAGCTGAAGTGGATGATTCAATTATTTGCAGTTGAATCATTTCATCCAATTCTTTCTCGACTTGTGCTTGAAAATGAATAGGTATAGGGTATGGTCTTACTCTGATCGGATTACGATCAGTAAGTATGATGTCATGTTCAATGACACGTGTGTGTCCAGTATTGTCGGTAAGGACATCCTGAAATGATTGTAGCGTAGAAGATACTTGACGCTGTTCCTCAAGAGACAAATTCGAAGAGACGGTAACGTTTTTCCATGATTCCGTTGAATTAAGTGGAATCGCAGGAAGAGGTAAGTTAACGTCAGAAAAAATAGTTTCCTCATCCTGTATAACGGACAGGGATGAGATGTGACCATGTTGGACTGGAGAGTCGTCCGTCGCCTGGAAAATAAGCTGAAAATAGTCTGGACGTTCAATTAACTCTGTTAGCATATTTATATGGAAGGTTTTATGCCTTCCATCCACATCGACAATATAGTCGACATCTGAAATTTTAGAGACTATAGTGTATGGACCTTTCCATGAAATGAGAAGTCTGTTCTCTCTTGAGGGAAGTAAGACAAACGCTTTGTCTCTAAGACAAAGTTGACGTAGGCGTCTTTTCTTGTTAGCAAATCGCCTAGCCGTTTCTTTCGCAAATTCGGAAGATGAAGTTGCTAATCTGCACGATTCGATAATTTTTTTCCTAAGAGCAATGACATATTCATATGACGATTGTGTATCATCGTCAGTATTATCGGAAGTTATCAAATCGTGTAATAAGGACATCGGACCGCGCGGTTGCGCGCCAAAGACAAGTTCGAAAGGAGAAAACCCTGTATGCTCGTTGGGAACCTCTCTATAGGCAAAGAGAGCTGCAGGTAGGACCCTGTCCCAATCATCAGGATGATCTTCCGTTATCTTGCCCAGTAAGTTCTTTAGTGTTCTATTAAGACGTTCAACCAATCCATTGGACATTGGATGATAAATATTACTGAGAGACCTTTTAATGTCTAGTGTAGCCATCACCTGAGACATAGTGTCCGAAATTAACTGACTGCCGTGGTCTGACAATATTTCTCCGGGTAATCCCAGACGAGAAAATATGAGCCAAAGAGCATCAGCGATATCGACAGTTGATATGCTCTTCAGAGGAATAGCCTCTGGCCAACGCGTGCACATGTCAACGCAAGTGAGGATAAATTGGTGTCCTCTGGCTGACTTAATCTTAAACGGGCCAATAATGTCTATAGCCATTTTCTGAAACGGCCGAATCGGAATATCTGCAGCCTGAATAGGTGCAGCATGTCTTGGACCTCTAGACTTGACCTCTTGACAAATTTTGCAAGATCGGCAATAAATTCGTATGTCTTTATTAACAAGTGGCCAAAAGAAAGACGTAAGGACTCTAGTTTTAGTTCTGGAAAAACCCATGTGTCCAGCACACTGAGAATCGTGTGCATGCTGAAGAATTAAGGCTCTCATACACGTAGGCACAAGAATTTGCGAGTGCATAGACTTGTCCGAGTGTTGTACAATTCGTACCAATATACCATTCTTCATAGTGATATACGATTTGTGATTCGTATATGGCTATCAACTCCATTACTATCATCAGGTGACGTTGGGGAATTAAGAGCCTGAGCTCTTGTCACCACTGCATTGACCGTTTGAATGTTTTGTTCTTCCCAAATAGAAATTTGTTGCGGGGTGCATTCCTTAACCCCATGAATACGACCGATTATAAGATCCGCAATAGGATTAGGAAGAAGACATGCATGGACATCTCCTGTGAAGAAGGGAGTGTCAATCCTAATAATAGCAGTAGGATAACTTTCCATAGTACCACCAAATGTATCACATTTGATCGCTTTTCCAGTGGCACAGCAAGGATCTATCATAGACTCCCTAACCCCGACGGTAGTACATCCCGAATCGAAGAGCACTGAGACTATACTATCATTTATTAGACCTTTATGCAAGATGAGAGATCCTCTCCCATCATGCGCAACTGTAGCAGGTAGAGCGGGAAGAGGGTGACCACCACTTAGGGTAGATACAGTCGATGAGTCGAACAATGTTAAGCATTGGGGGCATTCAGTTGCTCTCCCAAAATCGAAAGCACAACCAGTGATAGCCTTAGAGTTACCACTATCATTTACTTGATTACAGGCTCCATCAAACTCTTGTTGTGCAGAGTTTGTCTGTTGGAAAGGTCTTCTTTTGTTATGTCTAGGTCTGCCTCGATTATCATTTCCCCGGTAATTGTTATCATATTGCCTATTGTAATTATCATTCCGGTTTGAATCCCGGTTTCTAAATTCACCATCGTCATATTCCTGACGTCGAGAATGATTATCTCGAGAGCTCGGATAGTTATTATTGTGATAATCTTTGCAAAAGTGTCTAAGATTATTACCACCAAAATTACGAGAACTACCATCTCGTCTCCAGTTCTTAGAAGAAGAACCATTATATGTTGGATTACTCGGATTCTGAGTGTAATTCTGATTACTTCTCCTATTCCAGTTTTGTTGAGCACCCTGAAATTTTTTATTGATATTAGGGCCATATGGTGCTGCCAAAGCAACTGGCAACCCTTCTTTCACTTTAGAATTGCTAACTGTAGCATGGGGATGCGCGGTGGCGTACTGGCAACAGTATTCCTCCATGTCTTTTAAGTTTTTTGGTTTACGCTCATGAAGAAATGCAAGGAAAGAATCATTAACAGATGACAAAACCTTATCTCGAAGTAATAAGTCCATTAGGCCTTCATATATTTTCTCAGTCTGAGACAACTCAACCCATCGTGTAAATGTACGACGTATTTTTGAAAAAATTCAGAAAAATCTACTCCATCTTCTGGCAACATTGTCCTAAAACGAAGACGATAATCTTCTTCTTTTAGTTGATATTTTTTGTAAAAAAAATTCCATCAGTTGTTCAACATATTTTTCCTTTTTTACCTTATGCGCATCGCATAAAAATTAGAATCTATCTAGATAATCCGCTACGTCATCCTTTAAAGGATTGAAATGAGGTAATTTAATCCTACTAACAAACTCCTTTGTCGTACTCGAAGTTGTTTGATGAGCACCCGAACTCGCCAATTTTAATTTCTCTAACTCCAAAGTTGCGAGTCTTTCCTCATGTTCCATTTTTGCTTTTATCTCTTCGGCCTCAGCTTGAAGTTTTCTCTCCTCAGCAGCAGCTTGAGCTTGAAGTTTATTGTCTTCCATTTCCATCTGGAATTTTCTTTCATCAGCAGCAGCTTGAAGTTTTTTCTCCTCAGCAGCAGCTTCTCTTTGATACCTTTTTTCTTCAAGTTCTAATCTTCTATTCTCAGCTTCTAGCTTCTTTAGTTCAGCTTCTGCTTTCAATTTAATTTCCTCTTTTTGTTTCTTTTCCTCTGACTTTAATGCAATGGCGAATTGAGCAGATGAATATTCTTCCAATTCTTTACCAGACTTACCAAGGGTTAACCCTTGCTGGATGAAGAAATCCAAATTAGACATTCTGTCTAATGAGATCAGAAACCTGAAAAATCAAACAAATTACCTTATCCCACTTCAATGGGAGGCAAGTCTGTACTATAGACTTGTATACTTACTTCACTTTATTTCACTCTCTTAGTCTTAGTCAAAGACCTTGTATGGTTATCTTGTTTATAATATAACAAATAATCACTTAAGTACCTGTGGAAAATAATACCTTTATATCCCACTCACTGTGGGCACAAGTCTTTTTTATAAAGAACTTTCATATGTATTCCACCTTGTCTCAATCTTTGGACAACAAGTCTTTTAACAAAGAACTTGTATAAATATCTTAGATAATAATAATTTATCAACAATCTCTATATGAAGAGTGTACCTTATTAATAATAATAATAATACATGACCAAGTATATGTATGTAGACTGTGTATGACAATAATGTAGTACAATCATAAATACAAAGACAAAGATACAGAACAATAACCGAAAACGTTCTGTTGCTGTCATTTTTGACGGAGTCATCTGTCAAGTTATTTGCTTATGTTTTTATCATAAGAATAATTGTGTCTTTACCTGCGATGTCAGGTTGATTAGGGGTTGTCTTCCCTTGTTTATTCATTCATTGTGTTTGACCTTTAGGGTCAAAGGTAGACAGTTCTGGCGTATGCCCATAGGCAGGGTTTTTTAAGCGGGAGTAGAGTTAGACTTCCGGCAAGCCGTGAAGTGTCCTGGTTTCTGAAGGGACGAGAGTCCATTGTGTTTTTCGGGGAGAATCTTCGAAGTGACTGCGATGGCAGTTTTCCCCAGTAAATCTCTGTGCGTTGGAATGACAGCAGAGTTCCTTATTATGTTCTGTGGATTCGGTTACAGGTAATACCGACTTTTTCCATTACTATGCTTTCGGTGGCAGAACATGTTAGAAGATTGCCTAGTCTGTGAACTGCAGCTCACCGATCCTCCATTTCAGAACTTATATTTTGTGCTCGAGGTAGCCATTCAAGACTATTAGTCTTTATATTGTCCAGAAATCCAGTGACGAAGATATATTGTGGGAACCGCAGATTGGCGGTATTTATGTCTACAATAAGCATTACTGCAGGGTTGATGGTAACCTGCTTATCAGAAGTACACAGCTGACGTCAGAACGAGGACTGTGTTTTCGGCTAATGTACTACAGCCTAATACAATGCAATTGGCGGGGAATGCCAAGTTGCACCTATGTGTCAAAGTGATTAAGGTATCTGACGCGTTTAGTCAGTGATACCAGGGCGACGCCACGAACTGTCATTATTGAAGAACATTGTATTGACCATGCACGAATATTCAAATGTTTACCAGCTTGTTGAATGCCTAATGTATACCTATCGATATCCGGTCAGCATGACCTTGTTACACTGACTGTTCCTGTTGATACCATGTGTGTTCTCGTCAATAAATGTTTTGAAACGTGCCTGCAGTGTCCAAGAATCCTTGACTACTGCATGTGAGTGTATGGGTTGCAGGGTCTACATATATACGAGCCTAAACACATTCGCGCCTTCATTCGCACCCACACTCAGTTCATCATACGCTCGCACTACACACCTAACAACATGTATACTGTCTTGGGCCAGTGATCACCTCAACAAGAGAAAAAGACAGTTACACGTTCGCGGAAGTTAAATAAACAATGCAGCAAAAAGTAAAGAAAATGTTACACAAATGTGTACTGATGACCGCGAAAAGTAAACAAGACAAATGGCAACACTGTTATAAACAAAAAGGTGTAAAGAAATAAACGAAAGAAAAGAGAGACCTACAGATACAAACAAAACAAATCGAAAATCAAAGAATGAAAAAATAACGAAAACAACACTAACTCATGTCGTCACAGCTAAACGTAAAGAGCAACAATTGTCGCTAGCAAATTCTAATTAAGGAAATTTGCAGTCCCTAACGACACGCTCTCAATAGATAACCTCTATTACGTGGTATTTATCTAAAGGAGTCACCTTACCCAACCAGCTCGCTGAAAAACACAAGAAAAATACACAACAATAGTACAAGTAACATAAATAGCAATTGAATGTGTTGCAAAAAAAAAAAGCTTAGTCACACATGATGTTACAGTAACTATCTTGCTCCTTGCGAACACAGAAACAAAATGTCAAGCGCGCACTGATTGACAGATCCACTGTAGCATGAAGTGGTCTTCCAGAACATAAAGTTACTATGACCTTCTCGAAACTTGAGTCTTGCACATCGAATGTTGACAATTTATCGTACTGTTTACAAACACTTGACCTCGAACAATGTAACTTGAATACTCGGACGTAGAAAAGTCTGTTGTTGACTGAAACGTGTGAACGACCAGCGGTACCGTTCACAAAAAGGGACTCGACTCGTATGCAACTGTGGTCCACGTAGCAAATGCCTCGATGCTAACTTCAGTACTTGTCATGTTGTTGTTTATGCAGCATTATAACATAAATGCTAGCACTGTTTATCTGGGTCAACAGTTGATGACCTATTTCTGTCCTGTGTAGCCAAAACGTGAAAGTGTAGAGTATGTGCGTTATTCTCTTTATCTGTCCACCTTGTTTCTCAAAACATGTAGCACCAAGTCCACGGAAATGTTAATTTCTCGCTCTGTCCAGCTTAAACCCACAGATCTGGTCCACCAAAAATGTAACTGTCTTTTCTCTTGTTGAGGTGATCACTGGCCCAAGACAGTATACATGTAGTTAGGTGTGTAGTGCTGGCGTATGATGAACTGAGTGTGGGTGCGAATGAAGGCGCGAATGTGTTTAGGCTCGTATCTGTTGTATCATGCAACCCATAAACTCACATGCAGTAGTCAAAGATGCTTGGACACTGCTGGCACGTTTCAAGCATTTATTGACGATAACACACATAGCATCAACAGGAACAGTCAGTGTAAACAAGGTCATGCTGACCGGAAATCGTTAGGCATTCAAAAAGGGCTGGTAAACATTCCAATATTCGTACATGGTCAATAATAATATTCTTCGATGACAGTTCGTAATGCCGCTTTGGTATCTCTGACTAAACGCGTCAGATACCTTAATCACTTTGACATACAGGTACAACTTGGCATTCCCCGCCAATTGCACATTATCAGGCTGTAATATATTAGCCTTAACACAGGCCTCGTTATGGCGTCATCTGTGTACTTCTTCTAAGCAGGTTAACATCAACCCTGCAGTAATGCTTATGTAGACATAAATACCGCCAATCTGCGGTTCCCACAATATATCTTCGTCACTGGACTTCTGGATAATATAAGGACTAATAGTCTTGGATGGCTACCTTGAGCACACAAATATAAGTTCTGAAATGTAGGACCGGTGAGCTGTAGTTCACAGACTAGGTAATCTTCTAACATGTTCTGCCACCGAAAGCGTAATAATGGAAAAAAGTCGGTATTACCTGGAACCGAATCCTCAGAACATAATAAGGAACTCTGTCGTCATTCCGACGCACAGAGAAACACTGGGGAGACCTGCCAACGCAGTCACTTCGAAGATTTTCCCCGAAAACACAATGGACCTCATGTCCATCAGAAACCAGCTTACATCCCCGGCCTGACGGAAGTAACTCAACTTGGCGCTTAAAAACCTGCGCATGGGCACACGAACGAACTGTTTACCTTTGACCCTATCTTCATACAGGTCAAACCCCAAAGGTTGAACGAACAGGGAAGACAACCCCTAATCAACCTGACGTCGCAAGGTAAAGACACAATTATTCTTATGAAAAAACATAAGCAAATAACTTGACATATGACTCCGTCGAAAATGATAGCAACAGTGTGATAGCAGATTAAAGGGAGAAAAGTCACACCCACATTATTTCCAATTACATGAATAATGGGTCGGCCAAATAAAAGGCCCATAAAAGGTCCATTGGAAGCCTTATTGAGGACATGGACTGATGAGAAGGCAGAAGAGACTGTAACTTCATCATATCAGTATGTGAACGAGCTGACCACTCGATTAAAAACTGGCTGGAAATTGGCAAATGATAACCAAAGACAAGCCAGGAAGAAACATGCTGCATATTATAATAAGAAAGCAAAGGATAGGGAGCTTGCCGTGGGAGAGAAGGTGCTTCTTCTGTTACCCGGCAGTAGCAACAAACTTCAGATAGGATGGCACGGTCCATACACAGTTCTGGAAAGGGTATCTAGAACTCATTATCAGATAGACAAGAAAGGAAAGGAAAAAGTCTATCATGTGAACCTCATTAAGAAATAACATGATAGAGAAAACTTGGAGGGAGCACACCTAATGACCTTGGCCATAGCTACTGAGATGAAAAACGAACCTCACTCCTGTTACGAATATCCCTTAAAACCAGGCGAAACTCCTGCACAGGTAAATATCAGTAATCATCTGACAAAAGGGCAGAGGGAGAAGATTCAACAGGTTCTGAAAAATTATACAGACGTGTTAACGGACAGACCGGGGCACACTAACTTGTTGGAATATGATATGAAACTGCTAGACCCAACACCCATCTGTATGAGAGCCTATACTATCCCATTCGCAAAAGAGAAAGCTTTACAAGAGGAGATAGATTATCTGTTACAAGAAGGGATTATTTCTCACAGTGAATCTCCTTATAGCTCCAGTGTGGTATTGTTGAGGAAACCCTCTGGTGAACATAGACTGTGCATAGATTACAGGAAACTGAATGCTGTCACAGAAAGTCAGGTGGATCCATTACCTGATATTAACCAACTATTTGCCAGGTTGAATAAGGCAAAATATTTCTCAAAAGTAGATCTCAGTAAGGGATATTACCAGATTCCAGTGAAGCCTGAGATTCGACCTTATCTAGCTTTTAGCACATCGGAAGGGCACAATGAATTCAATATGTTACCGTTTGGGTTGAAAAACGCTCCGAGTGCGTTCTCTAGAATGATGAGAAAACTATTGGATCCTCTGAAAAACCCATGTATTACAAATTTCATGGATGATATCCTCATCGCTACGGAAACCTTTGAAGAACACGTTAACTCTTTGAATATGCTATTTGATAGACTCAGAGAGGCAAACCTAACTGCTAGACCAACAAAATGTTGTATTGGATGCAAGGAATTGGAATTCTTGGGACATACTGTACATCAGGGTAGCATGACCCCTGACCCTAAGAACCTGGAGAAATTGCAGAGAGCACCCAGACCCCAGACTAAGAAGGATGTGAGATCCTTCGTCTCACTTTGTGGGTTTTACCAAAAATATAAAAAAAAATTTAACTCGGTGTGTGCTCCTCTGACGGATTTAACTCGTAAAGGGAAACCAGATAAAATAGAATGGTCGGCAGAATGTGAGCTGGCATACAATGAGTTAAAGCAAAAACTCACCAGTAAGCCCATATTGAAATTACCTGATTTGAGTCAGGAATTCGTGGTGAGAACGGATGCGAGTAATGTGGGATTGGGAGCCACATTATTGCAAAGGTCCTCTTCACCACACGGAGAATTGAACTCAGTTGCGTATGCCAGCCGCAAAATAAACAGAGCAGAACAAAACTACTCAACTGTAGAAAAAGAATGTTTGGCTTTAGTCTGGGCGATAAAGAAATTCCAGATCTATCTGTATGGTAGACATTTTGTGGTCCAAAGCGACCATCACCACTGGTTTTTCTGGCCCAGGCAAAACATGGAAATGCACGTTTGTTAAGGTGGTCTCTGCTCATCCAACCTTACTCGTTTACCATTGAGTATATTCCGGGTTCACAGAACGTTAGGGCAGATTTCTTGAGTAGGCACCCACCTGCAGAAACCCCGGATCCTCATAAAGCCTAGTTGAGTTAATTTGATCGGGATTGTAACACAGAAAATAAAGCTGCACTAGTGGTGCAGGCTTTTTAGCAGGGGAGATGTGTAGTAAAGTAACTCCGTGTAACACATCGCTCAAATTTCCCCGATTCAAAAATCTTGTAACGTAAATTCACAACCTATAAACCACAACTACTATATTTGAAAAATTCCCAAGGGCAAGGTCAAACTTACCGCTAAAAATTGGACAAAATAATTTGAATTTTCCACTATTACAGTTAAAAATCTATAAATAAAATTCCATGTTTGACCTTGGTCTCAAGGCCATCGTCAAATCAAACCGCTAACATTTAAAATAAAGAATTTGAATTTTCTAACGCCAATCGTAAAAATACCATCCCCCCCCTCCCTTTCCCCCAAACACACACGCACACGCTCGACCCTTCCCAATATTTATGATGAAAGCCGTAAAGCTTGAAAACGAACCAACTTGTTGCCTCGTTTTATAGGGGAGAGAGAATGTGGATTACAATGGAAATCAAGCCTAACTTTTGCGTTTGAAAAGAAACTTAGATAATTTATTTCTTTATAAATAACAGGGATGTAGTGAAGGGTAGCGCTAATATTGGTTAATATATATCATAAAATTTTCCCTTATAATAAATTATCTGGCCTTAGAAAATTATTTTATTAATATTTAGTTCAGTGAACAGAGCACTATAAATTAGAAAAAAATTACCACGATGAAAACGGGGATAAATGGGTAAAGGAAACCTATATAGGAAGATAGAAGACAGTTGTCCTTTTAATAATCACTTTTAATATTAAAAATTGATCCATTAATAACAAAGATATTGTATAAATATAAATTGAGACAGACGAACAAACACACTTATCAACTGCTCAATTTGGTTGCGTGAGAAAAGTTAGAAATTTCTTGACACGCGTTCTGATTGGTTAAGGCATAGGGTAGCTTGTGGCAATAAAATTAACATTTCGCTGGCAAAAACCGCCATTTGAAATTAAAACTATCTACAGCTGACATCAGCGGGAGAGCCTGTGTGACCAAAGCTTTCACCATCTGGACACTTAAAGCAGTGGTAGAACCCATTAACTGCCAAAGTCAAGCTTATAATATGTGATATTCTTGTTTGAGGGTAAGGCACAATAAGTATTTGTATTGATTTAATTAACATACAGGCCACAATTTGTGTTACGATAGCCAAAATAGGAATGCAGTCTTTCGGAGTGAAAGAAAGGCATAAAATATTTGCTAGTGGCTTACAAATTTTGCGCATGCCAATGCAGTAACCCAGAAGGGATATTGGGTTTTGCAGTGCCATAAATGTTTAAATATTATGTAAAATCATGTAGAGAATGTTAGAAAGAATTTATCCACAGGTTTCAGTGCTAAGTTAAGCACACCCTATCTATTGTATGAACGACAAGCCTTGTATAGGATGTTGTAAAGAGATATTAAGGGATCACAAGCTATGTATTGTACACCCCTATCTATTGTATGGAAGAGACTTCTTGGAAGAGGAAACAAGAGATATGTACTATCACTGAAGAAGAATGTTTACACAGCAGTGGTGTTAAACAATGAAAAATAAAGACTGGTGAAATGATCAGCACACATAGCTGATCAAGGTGAGTTGTTACAGTGGTTATGTGTGGAAGTATTATAGATGAGAGTTATATGGGAGGGAATGTTCCTCTCATTTCAGGTTATATGTCAGAATACTTATTGGTGGCAGGAAACCTGGTGAGGGACGAAAATCCTGGGAGTGATCGCTCAGCATTCAAGCTGTAGCTAGCCCCACACGTTCGACCTGGAGCACCATATTTTTTTATTCTGAGGACCTATGGGCCAACTGTTTTCTTGAATCCATGCCAGTTAAGTCCTTTAGAAAAAGCACTGACAAATTATTGATATCATAAAGTTCCACCATAATAACCATAACCATAATAATAATATAATCACCTTGAAGTGATGAACTCAACAGTCTTTTCAACATATTAACAGTGATCAGTACAAGCAGATAGACAGATCAGTGGGTGGAATTCTTACAGTGATCTTTATTCATAGAAACCAGATACTTGGACAGAGTTCTAGTTATTTATTTTAAATAGTGTATATAAACAAATTTGTTGAGTTTGACAATCCCTGTCCCAGAAAATTGAGGTACAGGGAAATTAAATTGTAATATAATTACCTAAACTTTAACAAAAGTCTTACTCACTTTAATATTATTGAGTTACAGTTCTGGTTACATTTTATTTCGTCCTTATATTAAATACATTACCCTAGACACACTCAGCCACACAACATCACAGAGCCTATTTTACACAGAGTGAGATCTGAGAGGTGGCGGATAAAGACTCTGAGAATCATCATCATCAACAATTAGACTCAGGGAACTTACACAGCCTGACCTCACTCTGTTTACACTTAATTAATAACACCATTAACCTCATTTACCACAGGGATCAGAAAGAGAAAGTTGGTGATATCATAATGTATATTTCATATTTCAATTCTCTATGTCAGCTTGATGTATATGTAACTGTGACTCAGTGGCATCTCTCCACTCTCCGAACACATTTTCATGTGAATTTGATATCTGCACCCGTATGACTCGTTTTAATATATTTACAGATAGAGTTAATAATACAACTAATACTTTGCTCAGATACCTTCGGCTGGTGGCTCAATGAATTCAAGTCATGTGTAACATTGTAACATACTTTTTTGTCACAGAAGTGAACGAGGATACAAACTTAGAAGACACAGTTGTTGTACTTGCCATTCTAAAATCCCCGTGAAACTCCCAGAAATAGGAGCTGCATCCTCCTATTTACATCACTACCAAGAGTAAGCTTGACCGAAGTTTACTATCTTTGTAAATTTCATCCTTTTACTCCACTGTCGAGCCATTTGTGGACCACTACGACAGATCAAAGGAGACAAGCCGCAACAACGTAGCGACCAGGAATATAACTATTAGCATATTTAAATGTGTAGTCATACTTGTGAACATATCTACCACGACATAACTACTAGCATATTTACTTGTGTAACCAAGGTTATGAATGCACTTTCTAGTAATGTAACTATTATCATATTTATATGTGTAGCCAAGGCTATGAACGTAGCTACCAGGAATATATTTATTACCATATTCATGTATGAAGCCAAAGTTATGAATGTAGCTTCTAGAAATGTAACTATTAGCATATTTATATGAGTCGTCAAGGTTGTGAAGGTAGCTTTTAGGAATGTAACTATTAGCATATTTATATGATAAGCCAAGTTTGTGAATGTTGCTACCAGGTTATTAACTTTACGTATATTTAGATGTGTAGCCAAGGTTGTGAACGTAGCTATTTAGCACCAACAGATGCGCAGTCCAGGCTGTGAACAAAGCTTCAGCAAATGTAAATATTAGCGCGTATTTATCAGTGTAAACTGGTCAAGGATGTTAACACAGGGGATGTGAATGTAACGTTAGCGTATGCATTTGTGTTGTCTAGAAACTCAGCTTAACTTCTTGCCGGCTGCCTGCACCTAAACATTCACATGCTACTGCAGAGTTAGTATCTGTGGCAATTTGGTTTTCATGATGAGGTTGCCAGCCCTATTCATAACCTCATATTTGTCGCCTTGTACGACTTGCCTCAGGGTGCAGTCGTCCAATTCCGTCTTTTTTTCTCTACAAAGATCCCAGGTACTACATGGGACAGGTGTTAAACAAAGATTGTGTAAATGTGTTACAAAGAAAGAATAGAACTACTGTACACTCAAGCATGTCGTACAAGCGACTAATATAACTGGTGTGCTAGAGGCTGGCAACCTCATCATGTTAAATTGTTACATACACTACTACTACTATAAGAATAGTGACTACTTGGTGCAGGCTTCTAACAAAAGGGGATCATCTGTGGCAGTGATGAAAAAACAATGATGTCTATAGCTCTCATGGATGAAAGTATCAACTATTGGCAGTGAAATCATTCCTGTCTGGATTCCTAGGCTCGATGTCAGGTGATGGTTTAGTGTAGATTTCTTGGTGACAGAATAGCAACGATGAAGACGATGAGAGAAAGTGAATGTAATACGATCTTATTTTTCTTTTCTGTTTCTGCATTTAAATATCAAGCTGATTGCGTTGATGGAGAAACTGCACCCGTTGCACATCAAGATTGGTTAGAATTTCAGCACTTACTCGGTGGGGAATTGCTGTCAAGAGTAAACTGAATCTCGCCTCGGGGATTTCTAGAGATCTAGTTAAAATATTATTGTAAAGGTTTGCGGCTTTTTTTAAAATCATTATTTTGCAATCCCCAGACTACTTGCTTTTATTGAGTGTTAATTCTCGTCTGTCGTGTTTCATGTTGCAGCTGTGTAATAACAATTATAATAAAGAAAATGTTTTTATAACTGCAATAAACTCTATTACAAGCGTTTAGAAGGAAAATTGAAATTAAAAATGTCTTGACCAAAGCATGAGCAGTTCCCAGGGGTCTTTGAAGAGAAAAAAGGCTTATCGTAGAAGTTGACTAATATGTTGTTGTGCACAAGACTGCTAACCTCATTATGTAAAATAAATTGCCACAGAAACTTAGTTCCTCTGGATCCGCAAGTTTAAAGGGGCATGCTACACGGACAACAGCTTGATCTCTTTATCTATGAGCCCAACCTCGCTCCTGTCGAGACACCGTCTGGAGAGCATGTTCCTATAATCAGTAATGAGTGAAAAGGAAATTACTACTGCTGCTGATGCTACAGAAATCACCGTTGCAAGAACATGTGAATGCCTGGTGTAGGCTTCTAACAAAGGAGTCCAGCTGAATATGTTGCTCCATGCTCCACGAGGAACACAAAGGAAAAAGATGATTTGTGGACCATAGGAAGTTTAAATATCATGACACTTGTACTGGATCAAAATTAGAAAACATCATGAGACAAATAAAAGAACGGATGTAAATTTATTCCGATTATGGCAAATGCGATATGTCGGTGCAAGTGAAATACATTCTGGCGAATGCAAAATAATTTATTCCTGAGCAATAAACATGAAAGAGGAGTATGTATAATTGTATAATCAGGTTGTGCAAGAACAGAAAAGGGATTTTGAGCAATATCAGATCATGTCCTGGTCGTTAGAATGAATAGCAGTCTACTAGACATTAATTTAAACAAATATACGCACCAACAGCGGATGCTTCAGAAGAAAATGGTAAATTCTACCATGAACTTGAAATGGCTGTGACACGTGATGAATTAAATGAAACAACTACAGTACTTGGAGATTTTAATGCAAGCGTTAGCAGTGACAGAAAAACGTGGAAGAATGTGACTAGTGGTTATGTTCTGTGAATATGAAATTGGAGACTTACAAAGTGGATAACAACATAAAGAAGGTTCAAAATTATCAAGCCGTATGGAACTTTGTTTAGGTCAGACAAGGCTATAAGAAAAAGAGAGAGAGAGAGAGAGAGAGAGAGAGAGAGAGAGAGAGAGAGAGAGAGAGAGAGAGAGAGAGAGAGAGAGAGAGAGAGAGAGCATTACAATGCAGAATCGATTCAGTCATCATCATTATCTCTGAGAGTTCCCGTTTTAAAACTCTTCCCGTTTGTTTTTAGACTAAATTACCACTGACGTTTTTGATCATTTCCATACTGTAAGTGACTGCTTAATGCGTATACTATAAGTAACTCTTTTATTAAATGAATCGTAAAATTTGCTACAGACCACTACTACAAAACGATATGTAATATATTGGCAACAGCTTTGTTAACGCTGAGGAAGCTTCTTATGTGCTCCTACACACATGGTGGCCGTAATTCAACACCATTCCGACAGTGACTGCTTCTTTTCTACTTTATTTATCGGTAAAGAAGCTAATTGTTTACTTCTACATATGTGAAGCCAATATTTAGTCAGCACCATTCGACTTTAACAACTGCTGTTTTCACTTTATTTATCGCTGGCTAGTGATCTGCCAGTTTTGACGACATTTTCACATGCAGAAGAGAGACATGACTGCCGGCTCAATCATGGTATCACGGGCTTTGTCTGCTCTTATCTTACGAGCAAGTAACCCGCCAAGTACATAACGGGTTAAATACTTATGTCGGGCTCATTTTGCCGCATGTCCTAATGAAGACACTAACTGGTTAAACCCAGTCCTTTCTATTCAATTTTGACTTCACATGATCTTTTTTAGTCAACTCCATTATGACTTATGATCAATGCTCAATGCGTTATTTTAAAAAAAAATTGGAAGGTCTACATGCTCTTTTCATAGTTTTTTTTTTTTTCTAATTTAGCTTTAACGTTGCAATGCCCGTCCTTTTCATATTTCTCCAAAAAGGTGGCGGGGTTTTTTCATTGTTCGTTACAAGAAGTTTCACTTATACAATTAGAATTATGAGGGGATCAATTTTTTTTCTCAGTACAAAGTGTGTTACATTATAGTACAAATCTAAAAATAAATCAAGCATTATTGCATTATGTTCTTTCGCACACACGATGCTGTTGTATTATTACATATAAATATTACTGTATTCATCGGCATTATGGGGGTTGGAGTGGCTATGAGGTATGGCGACCGCCTCTAATTGTAAAGGTACCGGGTTCGCTCCCAATAGTTAATATAATTTATGTAAATTTTTTTCAGAATCAGTGGTTTCTAATGATGTCATACTCCCCCCTGATCTTCTTAGATAGCGAAATCGGTGCCTAGCCTTTAGCATAAGGGCGAAAAAAATAGAGGGTCCCGTGTGCAAGTTCCGCACGTTAAAAATCCCTCGGCATTTGGAAATCGTAAATAGTAGGCCATAAGGCCGCTGCCCTGACAAAATTGTAAAATTAGGAAACGTATGCACCACAAAAATATTTATAGAATGTGTGATTCCTGTATACACACATTGGGATCCTCGCCGGTGCTACGGAGTTCGTGCACTGTGCTGAGATCAGCTCTGTGTGATCTAAGGAGGAGATCGGAGCATTTATGGAGTTGTTCGTGGGCAATGAAGATGGTCCTTCAAACCAAACCAAACCACATCATCCTTCTTACCTTACAGTTATTCAAGGAACATGGCCATTCAACAAGCTCATGTCAGGTCCTCCTGTTCCGTGCCATCAGCTTTACGTTTTACCGTGTCTTCATCTTGTATTTATGTCTCCCGTTCTTTTCACCGTGTGCTTTTCCGTCTCTCCCCCTCCCGTCTTACCATGGGAATTCCGGAACAAATATACATTATTGTGATAATAACGCATATCAAGCGAGTCTCTTAGGTAGCGTACATTACGTTGCTTTCCATTCTCTGACATGTCGCGAGCTGACACATTGGTCACCGGAAGAAGTTTTCTAGTGTCATTTAATTAGCGTATCTTGATGGGTACGAATCTGATTCTAGCAGAAGGTGTTTGTTTTCTGGCTTCCGGCTGATTCATTCTGCACCATATTCCGTTAAACTCTGCTTACCTCGTCAGCTTCCATTTATCGTGATTAAAATATAATGTTAGACGGCAGACAGACTTGTAGGCTATGTAATGTATTCCGTTCATGACCTTTATTTATTCGTCTACTGCTTCTCTTACTCTCCTAATAATATCGCTACAAAAACTGCTACAACAGCGTATAATACTTTTCTTTCTTTCCTACTATCATTAATTAACAAACTGCTACAACAGCGTATGGTACTTTTTATTCCCTCCTTCTATCATTAATTTACAAACTACAACAACAGTGTATGGTACTTTTCATTATCTCCTAATATCATTAATTAACAAACTGCAGCAACAGCGTATGGTACTTTCTTTCTTTCCTACTGTCACGGGTTGCCTCCCCTTAGCTTTGCAGTAGTGGTCCAACAGTGGCCAAAATTCAAGAGTAACAAATGTGGGTCTTCGCACAAGATTACTCTTAGCAGAGTTGTAGGTAGAAGGATAATGATGCTTCTACCTCAAGGTAGATGTACAAGATATTCAGAAAGCAAGAACAATTTATCACAGGATTGCCGATTAATGTTGCATCATCCGCCTACTCTTAACAAGGTCAAGCGGGCAAACAGACAAACAGGCAGAGAAAGAAAAAGTGTCGACCACTAAAAAGTTCACGTAATAAGTACTCACAACAAATGTAACTGACTACTTCTGGAGAGGAGAAGAGATTGACATAATATTTCCGTCACACCTACTACCATTAATTAACAAACTGCTACAACAGCGTCTGCTACTTGTTTTACTCTCCTACTACTATCACTACGCAAACTATGGCGTATGCTACTTTTCTTTCACTCTTAATCTCATCACAACAAAAACTGCTACAATAGAGGGTCTGATGATTTTCTTTCTCACCTATTACCATCACATATAAAACTGATACAACAGCGTCTGCTACTGTTCTTACTTCATTACTAATTTACTACAAAAAAAAACTGCTGCAACAGCGCGTGCTGCTGTTATTACTCTCATACTCCTATCATTACAAACACTACTACAACAATAACAAGAACTTCTACAACATTTCTTTCTCTCCTACTACCATCACTACAAAAACTGCTACAACAGAGTCTGGTGCTTTTCTTTCGTTCTTACAACAACAGTGTTTGATGTTTATTTCTCTCAATTACTAATACTAACAAAAAAACTCTACAACAGTGTATGCCATTTGTCGTTGTTTCCTGCTCTATCACTACAAAACCGCTACAACAGTATTTGCTACTTTTCTTTCTCTCCTATTACCATCACTACAAAAACTGCTACAATAGCGACTGGTGCTTTTCTTTTTCTCCTACTACAACAGCATCTGGTGTTCGTTCTTTCAAATTACTAATACTAACAACAACAAAAAACAGCTACAACAGGGTATGCTACTTTTCATGTCTCCTACTATCACTACAAAACCGCTACAGCATCATACGTCACTTTTCTTAGACTCATATTCCTATCAATACAAACACTACTACAACAATAACAGCAACTTCTACTACTTTTCTTCCTCTCCAACTACAATCACTACAAAAACTGCTACAACAGTGTATGCTACTTTGCATTATCTTCAAATCCCATCACTACAAAAAGTGCTACAACAGTGTCGTTGATTTTTGGTAGGGGAATTAAGACTTGGGTTGGTCCCTTCTGAATAGATTAGAACCAGTGATAGCAACAGTGAGAGATAATAATAGAAATAGATTTCCACGAGTGAGATGGAGAAATTAATAGAGTCTGTCCCTGAAATCGAGAATCTTCTCTCTTTCAGCCTATCTTCTACAACAGATCTAGAGGAGTCAGACAGTCTATTATAATATATATATATATATATATATATATATATATATATATATATATATATATATATACATATACATATACATATACATATATATATATATATATATATATATATATATATATATATATATATATATATATATATATATATATATATATATATATATATATATATATATATATGTATATATATATATATATAATATATATATATATATATATATATATATATATATATATATATATATATATATATATATATATATATATATATATATATATATATATATAATATATATATATATATATATATATATATATTTCCACTCACATACACACACACATAAGTGACGACACTTAGACTTACAGACGTGGAAAAACTATAACAATGGAATATAGATATTTTGGAACCAGCTGACCGACACGCTTGAATAACGTTTATGTAAATTTATTAACATAAGGAAAATTTACCACAACACATAAATGTTAATATCAAGCATAGAAAATGCATATAAGGTAATGAATTACTACAAGTATAATAGACCCATAGGTGTAATCTTTTCCCTCGATGTTTAGCCCACGATCCTGTTAGAAGAAAAGTGATAGCCCCAAAGAGTCACGGATATATACACTATAGTCTCAGATTTCCCTCTAAAGTTGAGAAACAGAATGTATACCCTAATCTATCCTAAGAGGAAATATCATTTGCAACAATCTTTGCATAAATGAAATTACAAAATGGGTGCCTGAATATTAAAAAAATGGAAAAAGAATCACTGGTTCTGCTTTCATTCTGTTCTTTCAGCAGGGGCCCCTGTCTCACTTTTCTTACCTAAAATCTTGCTGGTGTTCGCCGTCTGGCGCATACTTTAGGACACCCACACACTTTGATCTGTCTTTCTCTTGATGAAGCGGATCCTAGATCTGCAGATTTTGGTTTCATCCAATGTTCCGAGGAGCGTCCTCTTCATGCGAATATTTTTACAGACCAAGGTTAGTGTCACTTAAATCAGTTCAGGTAAGAATTAGTTTTAAACGGGCTCAGTGTCAGAATCACGAGGTTTCCCTTACTTAGGAAAAATTGCAGGTTCGATACTTCTCTCACTATGACAGTTCTTGGTCACACCACAATTAGTCAAAAATGTCGGAATGTTAATGATTTGTAATTTTTCTCGCCACATGGCTGCATGTACATGAGAGTTTGGGAAGAAATATAATCTGGCTCAAAGGCCCAGTATAGGCATTTAGTCTTTACAACCGTTAGTGAGATTTGTACTCTGTCTATTTCTGGAGGCACACACACTGCCAGACAGGTGTTAACTTGTAAACCCCCGTGGTTAAAGATAAAAATGTTTCTTCTCTCAGTTGTACTAAAACCGCTGGTAAAAGTTGGGCTGACCCAAAACTGTATAAGGAAGAGAAAAGTACAAAATACTTAACCATAATATTCGCTTCGGTTTTAACTTACATTATAACTGCAAGCGTAGAGCTTGTCTTAACGTTAAAACTTTCGTGAAATAATTATGATCGTTTAAAAAAATCAATCATCATGAATTAGAAATACCTACGTATTCCGTCAATACTCAATGATGACTCAGTGCAGTTATAAGTTAGTTACAATATACTCGGACTGGTTACTAGCAATTTAATTAAATTTTATTTACAACTGCATGAATTTAAGCTAGAAATAATAATTTATTCTGCTTTCCACTGTAACACGTCAACTAGAGAATATAACAGATTTGTAATTTAATCCCTCTGCACAGAAATCTAACTAGTGAAAATAAAATAGGCGATTTACCACTTAAATCACTCACAAAATACTAGATATATAATATTACCTTACTTAGTCGTTCCCCTTCTACCGTGAGGTGTAGAGGTAATAATATTACTTCCAAACAGAACTACGGCGATCACCACGAAACTAGAATTTATTCATTAGATAGGTATTCTAGAAGCTCGGCAAAAATTGACGAGAAAACTAAGAACTTCGTTATACAAGCTTATACTCTAGCACGAGCGATCCGTCTACTGCAACTTAGGAGTACTGAATGCCTGAAGTCTAACTACTGGGGTTTATATCTTATGAAAAGAAATGATTTCCTAATTCTCAAAAACCCGAAATAGTTCCCGTCTTAACACCTACATAAAACTCAGACGACGGCACTGAAACTGCCAGACGCGTTTCCCACTTGCAGCTACCTATGGTCATTTCCCCGCGATGCATGTTGGCGCCTCTCACACCTAACACCGAGAAACTTAACCGTAGAAGCTTCGTGTCAGATGAAAATGCTAGACGATATGTCTGCCCTCATGTCTGCCGAGAACGAATTTCACACTATTCGGTCTCCTCAAGAACTTTGCTAAACAGCAATAAAAATGCGTTGCTAAATAAGAAAAGAGACAGGCGAAGGTATGAATGGGAGAGTTTTATTTTTCACAATCAGACGAATGCGAAAAAAAAGAAAGGATAAAAGAGCGATAATAAAGTATAAGACACGGGTAGAATAAAGAAAAGATATAGAAATTTATTAATCATAAATCTCTCTGCGACAACAGCGTATACTACATTTCTTCCTTTCCAACTACAATCACTACAAAAACTGCTACAACAGCGTATGCTACTTTCCATTCTCTTCAGTTACCATCACTACTAAATCTGCTACGACAGCGTCTGCTACTTGTCTTACTCTCCTACTACCATGATTACAAAATCTGCTACAACAGCATCTGGTAATTTTATTTCTTTTTTTCTACCATCACTACAAAAACTGCAACAACAGCGTATGCTACTTTCCTTTTTCTCATTCTACCATCACTACTAAATCTGCTACAACAGCGTCTGCTACTTATCTTGCTCTCGTACTACCAACACTACAAAATCTGCTACAACATCGTCTTGTAATTTTATTTCTCTTCTACTACCATCTGTCACATAATTTGGGTAGGTCTCTTTTCCTCTCCGTTAGTATTGATCCACCTTTGTTTTGCGTAATAATTATGTGCGCCATTCGATTATCGGCACATTCTATTTTCCTACCTCCGAAAGTATTTGGTATTTTCGTGTCAATGTTTACACTTCTTCCATTCATACGTGTCATGTTTGCCTGCCCATCCCCGCGGAGACGAGTTACAGTTAAACTCAGACTGGCGACCAGGCATTTTCGAGTAATGACGCCCGGTGTTTGTTTGCATAGGGAGTGCCGGTCAATTATCGATCTGGTGGCATATTACAGACACACCTGAGACGTCGGAAATGCGGTAATAAACTTCCGGACAGGCTTGTTATAAGCAAGATAAATGTAAGTGGTAATCATTACCAAGAATTGACGGAAATACCGATTCCATATACTGAGAGTGACTGTTTGAATTTTACAAACGCGTGAGTCATGCAGAAAAGTCCATGAGGAAAGTTATCATAACATGCACTTTCGAGTGCTATTGGATTAGCAGTTTAGAGGCTAATATACATTTACGTTGATTTGAAGTTTTGTTGGAAACGCCAGATGTGAGCGTGGGCAGGAAAACTGCAATATAACGTAGACCATTTTAGACATACAACACTACATTCCAGAATCGTCAAAGAAGATAGCTCGGACTGAAGCCAGGAAAGAGTTGAAGTTAGGATTCTGAACTTATAGGAACGGAAAACAAGTATTGAAGCACCTTTTGAATAATACAATAAGAAAACTCTACCTTTTAATGCGGAAACCGGACTCTTTCGGGACCTACTCACAAAGTCACAGAGGGATTTATTAATAGAAATAATACCCCAGACGCGTGTTCGAGGCATTTTTATCAAGTTGCCAAGACTATTCAATTGAGCAAGAAGCCTATGTTCCAGTTATTGTGGTCACTTGTACAATATTTTATATACCTTGAATTTAACATGTTTGAAATTGCTGATGGTTATACAGGTCCTTACGAGGTTGGCCACCTCAGTATGCGAAAATAATATATTCATGAACCACCACAGCAAAGCGCTGGCGATTGCTTCGTGCAAGTTCTCTCAGGGAACCAAAAGCGGAGGTAACCACAGACTTCAAGTGGAAAAGGGAGTGGATAATGATGACATCATATGTATATATATATATATATATATATATATATATATATATATATATATATATATATATATATATATATATATATATATATATATATATATATGTATATATATATATATATATATATATACACTATCAGGTGTAATAAGTTGTTTTTATATTTAAACATGTCCAACCAGGTACAAGCAACTTGCCGCTGTCCAGTCGAAATTTTCCCAATAAATTAACTAAAAGAATGATGATTTTCATCATATCCCTCGAGTTATATGATATACGTTCAGGGAGAGTAAACATTCAGAGAAAAGAATCGGTTGACGGCCAGAGAGAAAGACGCCTGATTAATATCAGGAAAACAAAGACTTAGCAGCGGAATTTGTTCTTTCATTCCCTCTAAAGTTTGTGGTACGAGTTTTCAAGACCATTTGAGGTTTGATTCTACGATTCCAGCTGTACTGTGGTGCAAAGCTTGCGACCGACACTTGAAACCTTCATTCAGCGGGTTGTGAAGATACCTACCTTGACCAGGAGACGTGCCCTCGCCACAGAGACGAATTGACGGAAACAGCAGCATCAACACTACAGCAGTTTGGAAGCTAAGTGACATTTTTAGCAGGTCAGTGCAACAGGACTTATTGATCTTTATTCCACAACTAAGCTTCCTAAATCCGATTCCAGTTTCATTGACGAAACCTATTTCTTTGTAATCACCAGTTCATATTTATTTACATTTGTTCCAAAGTAATAAATCATTTAATTTGTTATATATTGTTTTTTTTACAAATTCATTGTTGATTTAGTTATTACAGAGAGAGGTCACACGGATGAATCAGCATCTTTAATATATCTATATTTACATCTATAGAGCCAAATAATAATAAGAATTTCACTGTTAATTCAGTTGGGGGCTTGAAAGAGCTAAATTAAATTATATAATACCTCTTCACAAAAGTTGTCGGGCAAATAAAAGTTAACATTGCTAAGACATATTCAGCATAGTTCCTGACTTCTGAAATATCTTGTGAAAACTCCCTCGAGGTAGAAGCATCATCATCCTTCTATCTGTATCTCTGCCAAGAGTAATCTTGTGCGAAGGTAGATACCTTTGAAGACCCGCATTAGATACTCTAGGTTTTGGCCATTGTTGGATCATCACTGCAGAGCAAAGAGGATGCAACCCGTGACAGACATGTATATTAAGTGTTGATATGTATGTTAATCGTTGACATGTATATTAATTGTGGATACATAAGTTTAATATTCACATGCATGTTAAGTGATTACATATGTGTTATGTATTGACATGAAAGTTAAGTGTAGACACATATGTTAAGTATGACATTGTATGTAATTTAAGTGTTGACATTTCCTTCAGCTCCCCAAGGCACTGACCTTCAACCAACATATGCTAAGTCTTCCTGTCACGTGCCATCAGGTCAAGGTCCTTTTTTGTCTTGTTCATCCCGTTCACGTCTGTCTCCAGTTTTCTTCTTCGTGTGTTCATTTTAATCTCCCTAAACCTCTCTTATCTTAGTGTTTCCAACATTAGCACTGCCTTGTACTACTCTCAACATGTTTCCTCAATGTGTCTTTTACGATCAAACTCCAGCGACTTCTTCTCATCTCATGTTCCACGGACACTTGGATGGTTCTGTCATCAGTTCCACATTGGTGACTTTGTCATCCCATTTTAATCCTGCAATTCTGCACAAGCACACATTTACGAAAATCTGTAAATCTGTCTATATCGTCAAGCGTTTTTGTGGCCTACAGTTTCTGCAGTGTGGCTAGCCAGCCTCATGCCCAACTTTCCAAACTCGCTAACAGTGTTAGTAATTTTTTATTTTTTGGATTCAGTAATATAAGGATCAAGAATATTCGGGTGACATTAATTGTCGTAAAGTTGTTTGTAAGCCCGCTGCTTAGTTAAATACACTATGGCGATTCACAAATATGCACAGCCAATCCACGCATAATGATTCACGCAAGACTGAGACAGAATAAATTACGCGAAGTCACGAATTGACTCAAGATGGCGGCAGACAGAATAAATTGTGCAAAAAACACTGTTGGTTCGGAACTCTGAAAAACGAAAAGTACTAAAACGCAACTAACCAATCGGCGGTGTCCCGGGAAACGAAAAAGACTAAAATGCAGCGAACCAATCAACAGGTTCCCATACGCATTCGCATCTACCTGCGTCTACCTATATATATATATATATCATCTATAGACTTAAAAATCCATTGCATTCCATCTTCCAACATCCACCCTTCAGCACAAGAGTAGATAGTGTATATACTTAATAAATAAGGAAATTGTGTTTGAACGACTTTTCAAGTTTATAATTAAGTGAAATCTGTTTCCTTGTTTTAATATCACAGTTAGTTACCCAGCGGGGTGGCATTTTATGACTGTCTCCACTCTACGAATTTTTCGAGATCAGATCATTCACAGCCTTAACTAAGTTGTGATACCAGTAGTTCTCTCATACACTGGGACTTCACCATTTTTCTGCAGAAATTCTATTTCTGTATTGTCAGTACTATACTGATCCTATATACAATAAAAACATCACGCTACATTAATGACAAGTTATATTTCTTAGCTCGTATTTCCATAGTTGGATATTTTATATTAGCTTGCCTTTTTTTAGTGATCATGTTTTGCATTCGCACAGTTTCACAGAGATGGCATTTGTGTGCATTAATTTTATCTTAGATTTAAGAACAATTTTGTTCTGTCTTTCTGAAATGTCTGCCATTATCTGAAGCGCTTGAACGATATTTACTCGTGCTAAGTGCAGAAATGAAGAGGGCTTGACTTCTTAATATTTCAGATGTCTATTTTTTTTAAATTTTGTTAAGTGATTCTTCTTCTTGATTTGTATTTCTGATCAGTTTTTAATGCAGCTGTTTTTCTGACTTTAAAAAAAAATGTTTTATCAGTGGGCAAGAGAAGGAGAGAGGGAGAGGGAGAGAGAGAGAGAGAGAGAGAGAGAGAGAGAGAGAGAGAACGAACGAACGAACGAACGAACTTTATTTTCGAAGGGTTGAGAATTGGGCGCGCAGGCCCGTCTAACATTCTGCCCTTTCACTCTCATTAATCTTGCATACTATATCCTTTTATTCCCACATATTACTTTAAGCATTAATTTAAAGGCATGCAACATTATAAAGTTAACATAACAGCATTCATTTACAGTATACAATCATAATAAAAAATGAGTAAGTTAAAAAAAAAAAAAAAAAAAACAAGATAGTGACTAAAGAAAAATAATAATAATAAAAATAAAATAATATAAACAAAACAATAAATAAATAAGTTATGTATACCGACACTCACTTATGCGGTCAAAACGTCTAATCTGTAGTATTTTTGAATGTGTCATCAATCCTCAATACAAAAATTACAAAAACACATTCTCGCTTACATCCATACATTCTTAGCGGAAATTGAAATAATAATAATAACACTTTCTTGCGCACTTCTGTAGCAGAAAAAGTCTTTCAGCAGTTTAAAAAAAAATAAATAAATAAATAAATAAATTATAGCTGCATGTACATCACCCATTTAAGCAAACGGAAACATTCACATCTCTAAAGTACAGTGGTATGCGGGTACATTCTCACATACATTACATTATATAATAGTATTACATGGATATAAAACAAATTATTCCCATTAAAAACGAGCGGAAGAGGAAAAGAAATGTTGACCTATGGATGAGATGTTGACAGGCAAATGATGTTTCTATGGGGGTAGATAATCAGTGTTTAGGAAGTGTTTGAAAAGTGCTTTGTTAAATGAATATTGTGTAGGCAGGCTTTTTAGGTGGTGTGGAAGACTGTTCCATAAGTAGGCTCCAGAGTAGGCTAGACTCTGTTTGAACAGGTCGATCCTAGGTTTGGGCAGACGTAACTGATGTAATTGTAGTCCCTCTCTTCTACTGGTTTGAAACAATGATCGTAGGTACGGCGGAGCATTGTTTGATAGAATTGCGTGAGTCAGCTTGGCTTTGTTGTAGAGAAGACGTTTTTTCAGGGACAGTATTGTGGGTTCTTTTCCTGTCCTTGTGTGTGATGTAGTGCGATTATCGGTGATCAGACGTATAGCTCTCTTATGCAGGGAGTGCAGTCTCTTTGAGGTGGAAGCAGGGCAACCATCCCATAGTGTAGAGCAGTAATCTAGATGTGTCTGTATATGTGAGGTGTAGAACAATAGTCTAGTGTCTGCGTCTAAGAAGTGTTTTATTTTGGCTAGCTGGTACGTCTTTTGAGCTAAGTGTTTGGTTAAATTCCGTACATGGGAGTTCCACGTTAAGTGCTGGTCAATCGTGATTCCTAGAACTTTGTGTTCTGTTACATGTTCAATTTGTATTGATTCCGCGTGTACCTGTAGCGATCTTTTGGTGCAGTTTAGGAGTTTCTGTCTGGTGGTAATCAACATAGATTTCGTTCTTGCTGTGTTTAATGGCATACGATTCATATTACTCCATTTTGTTAGATTGTCTACATCGCTTTGAAGAGTCATTTCAAGTGCCACGCAGTCATTGTCACTAGTGTAGATAGTACAATCATCTGCAAAGAGGTCACATGTTGAATATTTTAGATGTAGTGGTAGGTCGTTGATGAACATTGCGAAGAGTAGAGGCCCAAGAATAGAACCCTGCGGTACTCCTGTATCTATCTTCGAGAAACCTGATGTCGAGTTGTTGTGAAGCACTAACTGTTGTCGATCTCCCAGGAATGATTTGATGATGTTTAGTGGATTAGGGCCTATTCTGAGGGTTTCCAACTTTTGAACCAAGATAGTGTGGTCAATCATGTCAAATGCTTTTTTGAAGTCAACAAAAACAGCACCACCTAATTTTCCATCATTTACGTTCGACAGCCAGTTATCTGCCATTTTGGTGAGAGCTGTGTGACAGGAATGTTTGGGTCTGAAACCTGACTGGCTCTCAATGAGCAGTTTGTTTGTTGTTAAGTGTTGAAATGTGGTGTTGTAAATGTGTTTCTCTAGTGGTTTTGAAAGAGATGATAGAAGGGATATTGGTCTGTAACTGTTGGGATCGCTATGTGAGCCAGATTTATAGAGAGGATACACTTTGGCAGATTTAAATGCTGTGGGAAAGTAGTTGTGTGCAATACATTGATTGTACACATAGGTTAAGGAGTCGCAAATGATGGGTGCAGCGTAACGTAGAATCTTATTGCTGATACCATCCAGACCAGATGAAGAAGACTGATTGTTGTTTTTTTTAATGCCAAGATATATTTGAGAACTTCGTGTACTGTTAGAAAAGGTATATCTCTAAGATCTGTTATGGTATGTTCAGTGTTGCAGAAGGCGGTCAATTTACTAATATCGCAGTCCATTGGCTTTAGTGTCGATTTGAGATGGTTAATTTCTGTTTTGAAGTGGTTACTAAAATGAGTAGCCGTGAGGGAGCAGCTTTTTGGTAAAGAGTTTAGTGACTTTGTTTTGTGTGTTAGTGTTCTAATGGCTGCCCAGACTTCTTTACTGTTTGCTTTGTCTTGAATCATCTTTCTGAAATGTAGTTTCTTTTCCTGACGAATGAGGTATTGTACTTTGTTTCTAAGCATCCGATACCTGCTGAAATCTTTGAGCTTATGTGCTTCGTCCCGCTCTCTCATTGTTGATAATATTTCGTTTGTTATCCATGGGGTCTTTCTGATATTTTTAACACGAACTTGCTTTATAGGAACATGTTTGTCGAATACATTGTTAAAAGTTTGTGTCCAGTATGTTATGGCTTCTTCTGGATGGGGAAGTTGGTACACGTATGAGAGAGGGGATATTTGTAGGTCTTGTATGAATAATTGAAGGTTAAAGTTTTTGAAATTCCTGTAATGGACTGTGATATGTTCCGTTTTAGGTGCTTTGAACCCTTTTCTCGTCCAGGTACAGCAAATAGGATAGTGGTCACTTAATGCTGTCCGTGTAACTGTGCATTCTACAATGTTTTCTGGGCAGGTCGTATAGATATGATCAATTAGTGTAGATGATGAATCTGTTACTCTCGTGGGTTGATTGACTAACTGTGTGAGGTTGTATGAGATGGTGATATCATTCCACGTGTTGTTCGATTTGTGAAGGTCAATATTGAAATCCCCCAGTAGAATAATTTCCTTCGAAGAAGCCCAAACGTTGTCCATCATTCGTGAGAATGTGTCAAACCATACAGCAGAAGAGCTAGGGTTTCAGTACAGGTAACCAATTAAAACGGGGGTCAGGTTGGGGAGTTTTATTTCCAGCCATATACATTCAATGCCAGTATGTTCTAGGTCATCATGGCGTCTGTACTGAAGAGATGTTGAGATGTATATGACTAGCCCTGTTTCATGTTGTCTGTTAGAATCCTTGCGAATGGTGGTAAATCCATTAATCCTAATTTCTTCATCTGTAATTTTGTCATTGAGACGGGTTTCAGAAAAACCAAATATGTGGAAGTTTTGTTGGAGAGAGGTGGAGACTTCAGGAAGCTTACCTAGCAGGTGGTAAATGTTTAAATGACCAATTTTAAGCCCTGATAGTTTAAGCCATGAATTAGTGATATTGCCTATATTTTGATTTGAGTTTTTGCAATCGGACATGATAATAGTCAATAGGAAAGAAAGAATGAGGGGAGTAGGAATGAGTAAGAAGCAATAAAATTAGTACACAATGGTTAATACAAAATTGTAAACAAGTTATAAAATATACACTGCAATAGATTTCTCTAATGTCCGTGGACACTGTTTACCGTATCTTAATCTTTGCAAAAAGTGCGGCACACAGGAATTTTTATTACAAATAAGGGAGGGAAACCTGAGGCCTGTAAACAGTAAATTAATATGAAACAAATATAAAGGTATGTTATCAGGCACTCGCAGGAAATAAAGAAGTAGAACACCAGACAACAGAAAAACAACAGACATGAGTGGCTTACCCAGGATTTGAACGTAATTCAGTGTTCAAATCCTGGGTAAGCCACACAGGAATATTTTGACTTCAACCACAGTCAATGTAGAGAATTCATCTTTTCGGGACAGTTAAAGGTCCACGCTTGTTAATTTTATGAGGATTTCCTAATTTTCCTCAACACAAATAAACAAAGGTGCAGTCGGAGAGAAGGCGTCAATCTGGGAACTAAGCTCCAAGCTGGTTTGAAATACAGCTTTTAAGTGAGTTTATCTGCAACAGCTTGGTGTTTGTGCGCTGAATTTTGTTCTGAAAAGTCGTATAAAGACATCTGAAATGCCTGCATCAATACTTTTGGGCTATACTGCCTAAGCTGATGTAGCACAGACGAACTATGAGAGTGGCATTCTTGGCGGCTAGAGACAGGATGAAGAAAGTCCAATTTCCTAGCTGTAGTTCCTGTGTTATGGTTACTTGATGTAGAGGTAGAACGGGTCATACTTGTAGCCCAGTCTTTCCATCTGTCCAGTTGTGCCTGTCGAGCAGGTAGTGGCGGGGGTGTCTGTAGTGTGGGTAATGGGGGAAACATTTGGTCATAAAGATTAGGGTGGAGGATGGGAGTAGGTGTAGCTTTGCTAGATAAATGAGTATTACCTGAGGATGACGATGAGTGGTTATGAGGGGTTCTGCGTGGATTCACTGAGTTTAGTGTGTAATTTGTGTCACTGACTGACGAATATGTGTGTTTGTGGTGAGTCCTCTCGGGGAACTTTAAATTTTTGGCTAGGTAGCTCGTCCCTAGCTTAGAAGTGTGGACTTGATCTATATATAGCATCTTTTTTGGTGCACCTGACTTTGATGTGAAAAAAGGTGTGTTGTTTATGAAAGAAATGTGATGTTTAGTGCAGAAATTATATATCACCTTGTTGTTGATATCAACAGTTTGGCGTGCTTGACCATAGCTGGGTGGAATTATTGACGAGATAAATATGGAGGTGTTTGGGAATTTTTGTTTTATGTTGTCAATCATTCTGGAGATGTCTAATGGGTTAATGGTGTATCCATTTGTGCTATCGTTTATCCCTACGTGTACTGTTGTTTTCCTTATGTTAGTATTTCTGTTGAGGTGGCTGATTTCATTGGTTGTTTTCACTATTCCAGCTCCTGGTAGTGGTATTACTGTGACAATGTCCTCTGGCGTTGTTGACATTCTGTCACTGTGAATACCTTTTAGCAGTGAGTCCCCAATAATGATGTGATGCGTGTTGTGAGGTATGTGTCGATGGTGCTGTGGCTGAGGTCGTGCACGACGTTGTTGTTGGTGTCATTGATGTTCTTCTTGCTGGAGGTCTTCAGCGGATTTTTGTGTCAGTTGTTGTGTTCTTTCATGTTCCGTTGCCTTTGTTGCTTCGGGATCTACTTGTGTGGGTTGTCTTGGTAGGTTTTCAGTACGATGACTAATTTTTACCTCAATCGGGTAAGTCTTATTTGGTGATGTTTCTTTTCGTTCTTTGTTTTTAATATTCTGTTGCCTGTTTTCAAGCTTGTGATGTCGTGGGCATATTTTGTCTTCAGGAACGGGTGTTTGAGGTTGAGAGGGTAAAGGAGCAGGTGATGTTTGTGGTGTAATTGGATGACTCAATATTTGAGGGTTTTGGACACCACCGTTCTTGTTTTTACTGTCTGAAGCTTCTTGTATTTGGTCTATTCTATTTATCAGCATTGTGTTTTCTTGTCTGAGAGACTTGACCTCATGCCTGAGTGCGTCAAGTTCTCTTTTGAATGAGCTGTCCAGGTCTTGTTTGAGTTCAGCAATGATGTTTCTCACTAAACTTTCAAGGACGGTAATCATCGCCTGACAGCAGCGCTTCTCTGTTCCCTCTACTAGACTTCGCACTTCGGGGCTGTCTTGAGAGAGAGAGAGAGCGAGAGAGAGAGAGAGAGAGAGAGAGAGAGAGAGAGAGAGAACGGAAAATACTAATTCTTGTGGAGTCTTGAAGATCTAGAACAAGGGCAGGAACACAACTAGAGGAGTAAAATACTAACTTACTTATACTTAATTAGTCGTTCCTCTTCTATCCTGGGATGTAGGGGATTTCCAGAGAGAACGCCATGCTAGTCTATCCGCTGTATTTCTCCAGGCTTGGTTCCAATCTAGTCCTCGTTCCTTCAGAGATTATCTAATGTTGTCCTCCCATCGAACACTGAGTTGCCTTGGAGATCTCGATCCCTGGTTCTTTGTTACCATATCTGTCATGGTAGCCGATCTTCTTCCATTCCGCATACATCGTCAAATTACGCTACCTTTGTCATGTCCGCTGGAAGTAAGATGGGGGCATCCCCAATGATATTTTATCATGGCGCCTTTTCTGGACAAGGAACTCAATTGTGCGCCTGTTGACACGACGCGCATATTGTTCCGAATATACTTCATGCCGCTGGACGTGCTTTAAGAAATAATTCTTCCTCGGGTGATTTTCAGTGACAAAATTCTGGACATTTCTCTCATTTATATTACGCAGTTGAGATAAGTATTGAATAAGTGTCTCCAATATGGTAATATAAATGGGGGGGGGGGGGGGGGGGAATTTCGAAGACTTTGTCATTACATGGTGGGTGATCAATTCCCTTCCTCGCTGCCTTTTGCCTTCCCTAACTCTAGAGCAAAGTCAGGTACCTATTTACAGCTTGGCAGATTGGAGCGTTACAATACCAGATTTTGCTCCAGTGGACAGAGAAAGAAAAGGGTGCGATTCGGAAAAATCGCAATAAAATCAATACAAAATGTACCGATTACTGCCGTAGTGAAACAGATTAAGAAGAAGCTCTAACCGCTTTGCCAATCGAACGTTCAGAATATGTACATATACAGTATGCAATTCTAAAAATAAAATAAATCAAGCATGTCACCTAACCCTACATACATCATCATCATCATTATCATCATCATCATCATAATCATCATCATCTTCATCGTCTCTTTTTCTGTTACTCACTATGAAGTCATCACTGCAGATGGTCCCCCCTGCATGAAGCCTGTACCAAGCATTAACATGCAATTGCAGCTGTGGTTTTTATAGCAACATGTTTCACACGATGAGATTTCCAGCCCATGCATAAATGGAGATTAATCTCCTTGTACGACAGGCCCGTGCTGTCACGTGCTAGCCATCAAAGCACGTATGCACTGATTAGACAGTGCAGATTACACTGCCTTGGCCATGTCCGCCGCATGGAAGATGGTCACATCCTCAAGGTCATTTTATTCTTTGGACAACTGAGGTTCAACCACGTGTGCAAGAGAGACATGAAGGCACTGGGCATAAATCCAGCAGCCTGGGAGGATGGAGCCGATCGCATTAAGTGGAGATACTCCTTGTCGTGAAATATTCTAATCCACACATATAAATTAAAACGTAAATGTAAAGCCTAACAAATAAATTTAATAAAAGGAAAGAAGAATGGTAAAGAACAGTGCTGTCACAATGAATGTACGCGAAATCCCCCTTGTTTTCTCCTGCGTCTGCAAATTGTAACGTTTCACATTGATAGTAAAAGCCTACTGCTTCAATACCCGCCTTCTACGATAAAACATGTGCTGCATTTCTAAGAAAAACCTTGAGATACGCAGGTTGACCTAGATTTAAAATTGCATTCATGTCTTTTTATACACTACGTTACCTAAAACGAAAGACAGATGGACTAAAGATAGAAAGAAGGGAGGGCTGAAAGCAGGGACACATGCAACACTAAACACGCGTCGCGCGATACACATTTGCTGCCATCACGCGTGTAAGGCCACATGCACTAGTTTTTTTCAAATCGACAGTGATAAAAACACTACCCATACCAGAGTTAGGTTTTAAAAACTTACAAAATTCTTATTAGGAAATATGACATTATACTGGTTTACGTTTGAAAACATGACAGTACCCAGACACCCTAAAGTTTGGAAGTGAGGAGGTAGTAACAGCACGACTATCCTAGAAGAAAATGCATATTGGCTCCATTAAATATATATATATTTGGGTTCCTTAGGACTTGCTGACAAATAATATGTTAAACGTTATGCAAATAGTCTAGGAATTAACAAATTATAGCCAAAAGAAAATAGTGAGGGTGTCAGACAACACCAAATTCAGAATCGCTCAGTGGCAGATTTTCACCCCACCATTGTACGAGAAATAGGCTGACATGTTACCTCCTATTTGATTGGCGGAAAATAAATGTAAGGCTAAACACGATTAGTCGGACTATAAATACTACTTCTTTGTTGTTAGGGGAAACGTGAGTAGGAGTACTTTTTTGAAAAGCTGTGTAAACATGGCATGATTGGTTAGACCTGCCAATATAGTCAATTAGAGGCGTCAGGTCAACACCACATTTGCAAAAAACTTACTACAGAATCAGTGCGTTGAGCACCAGTGCATATTTTGCTAAATAAAAGCCTGGGACATCGGCAGATCGAAATTGTGCTATATTCATTGCCGGTCAACGTAATTCTGTGTTATTTCCATGAATTGTGGGACTGTGGTCCTAAAGCTATTGAGCAGTACCTGGTCAGAGCTTTGCTGAATCCAGAGGCGGACAGCATACTCCTTGGTCCATATAGCAAACAGTGAGGTGTCTCCAGAACACAGGGGAGCAATCGAGCAGAGGAGTCTTTTCCTGCCGCCATCACGAAAGTTAAGCCTATGTGGCCAGCTGAGCTCAACATTATGTATCCCCATCCTAAACTGACATTGTATAAAATTAAGAGGGGAAATTAATTGTTTTAATGAACGGAACTGAGAACATCTCCAATACTAGTTCCAACAGAAATAAACACTTGAAGTCATGATGACAAATACCAACATAGCTTGAAAAAAACAACACCAGTATTACCTCATATTACCACTACACAACTGACACACATAGGATAAGATTAATAAAATATGTCACTACAAGATTCATATTGATAAATTCTGTACATATAACTTGTAATTAAAATTAATTGTGATTCCTGGTTCACTTTGTATTTGAATCAGGACACATATATATTAATGAAAAGTGCTTAATACATATTGATATTTGAAAATTTACCAGTGACTCATCCAAGATAGTCTTATAGAATGTTACATGTGCGTGAGTGTCACAGTGTTGTCAAGTGTGGTGGAATAAATTGACTTGTTTATCTGTCTGTTGTTGTTGTGACTTACACTTCATCATATACATACCCTAGACATTCAACGTAGTCATCACTATATTCAAGAATAATTCTGACTGAGGTATAAATATGTGGTAGCAAGTAAGGTCATCTATAATACACTACCCTTATTAGATATAGATACCTTCACAGCTGATCTCAGTCAGTACACTAAGTCCCCTATAAATATTTATATATCCCACTTTACCACACTCCTCAAGGGCGCATCATCCACAAAGTCAGTTATGACTGGAGGAAGTTACTACTACTATTACTACTACTACTACTATTACTACTACTACTACCATACCTAGGTTGATTAGTAACACCAGACGGCGGAACGAGAAAAGACATTAACAACAGAATGAATAAAGCAAGAACTGCCTTTGCTAGTCTAAACAACATCTGGAAGTCCTCTCAGTACAGCATAAACCCCAAATTAAGATTATATGAGAGCTGTGTACTTTCTGTGCTTCTCTATGGTGCGGAGTGCTGGAGAGTAACAGAGAGGAAAAATGTCGAAATTTCCTCTTTCCACACAATGTGCCTAAGGAAAATTCTCCGAATATTTTGGTGGAATACCATCATCAATCACGAACTGCTTACTCAGAGCAAGCAAGAGGACATGCACACCATCATAGCTGGAAGACGCTGGAGTTGGGTTGGCCATGTAATCAGAAGTGATCCTGATGCCATCACAAGAACAGCTATGCTATAGACCCCTGAAGGAAAGCAACAGAGAGGCCGACCAAAAACAATTATGCGGAGAACTGTGGGGGCCGAAATGCAAAGAATGAACCAGAGCTGGGGCACTGTACGACGGATGGACGCCGACCGAGCAAAGTGGAAGACGTTTCTAGCTGCCCTACAATATGCCACCAGGCGTGATGACCACTGACTGCTTTGACAGCCGGCGGCTAAGGATCAAAGAAGAAGAACAGACTCCTACTATTACTACTACTGCTACTACTACTACTACTACTACTACTACTACTACTACTACTACTACTACTACGACATTACCAAATGAGCAGTAATTTTATTTAATCTTTGTCTCATCAGATACCACTACATAGGCAAGCTCTACTTAGACTTCATTAGGTACTGATTGGAAACATAATCAATAGCTTGAGGTAACATATAATCAGCGCACGTGAACAAGATAGATGAAGATGATATGTGGGATTTTACACTTCCCCTTCTGTGCTTCCGGACTGTCAAGAAAATACACTAATAAAAAAATAGAAAAGGATATCGCTATTCGTCAAAAGAATATTCAATATCATTATTTTATTTTTTTTGCACTCCGTATGGAGCAAAGTGCAATGACTGTAGATGGTCCTCTTGAATGAAGCCTGCACCAAACATTCACATTCTCTTACAGTGGTGGTTTCTGCGGTAGTTAATTCTACATTATAAGATTGCCAGCCACATGAACAACCTCATATTAGTCGCTGTGTATAACATTCCTTACAATGTAGTAGTCATATTTGGCGAAAGTGGATATGCCCATTAAATGCTTTTCTTCAAAAAAGTTAGGTCAACGAGTCTTTTTTGTTTTCAGCAAAGTTCTAGTAATGACGAACTTCCTCTTGAGATTTGTATGAGGTGTTTATGCTTAATAAGGTACGTTTTATTCAAAAATAAATTTCAAAAGATGGAGGTGACACCAACGGTTTCAGACAAAGTAATATTCAGTTGTGATTTACATAGCTATCACAAGTAAAGGAAGAAATAACTTCTATAGACCAATTTTATTGTTCTTACAAAATTCACTAACAAAAAGTCAGAAACATATTTTCCGTTCATTCTATTTCATCATTGTCATCCGTTCATTCTATTTCATCATTGTCATCCGTTCATTCTATTTCATCATTGTCATCATTTTTGTTGTCGATCCACGTGGAGCATTGAGCAAGCACTACAGTTAGCCCACTTTGCAGGAAAAATTCACAAAAAGGTAAAAGATAAAGCATCCCGTTACACACCCATTGAGGAATATTGGGAATACGGTGTTAGGCCCGTATTTTCTTGACCACCGGCACACTAGGGGTGTTGTGGTCAGCATCATTCCGGCCGTCTTAACCTTCGCAGAGTTGTTCTGGTACCCAATTCACGAGGCTGGGTCGACACCGGAGCTGTTTGCGGTCTAAAAAATCCCACCTCAACTGGGGATCGAACCGTGGACCACCGAGCTAGGAAGCCAGTGCACTAACCACAGCGTTACCGCGGCTCCACAGCGGGGGTTTCTGTAGCAATTAGTTTGACATGATGACTTTGCCAGCATAAAAACACAAATTCATATTAGTCGCTTCGTTCGGCAGGCCAGAGAGAGCAGAGGGAGGAAAAATAAAAATAAGAGGTAATGCGTCTTACTTGGACAATAAACGAGAAAAGCCTATGTTGCAGCTACAAGGCCTTCGTCAGGGACGAACAAACAAAAACAGAAAGGAAAGTGAGCAGTAAAAACATGAAAAACAAAAGCGAAAACACCTGATTAGGATCACATGGCTGAATCAAAATGGCTGCCGCTGATCCATGGGATAGCAGTAGTAATACTTTTTCTCTGTATAGTAAGAGATCCACGGGATATACACGGGACATACATTCTATTGTATAGAATAAACTTGGATGGTTAGTTGTTATGAATCAGTAATTCTTCATTCAAATACCTGGGCACATTAATAACAATGGATGGAAGATGCATCTCAGAAGTGAAGAGCAGAATAGCTCAGGCAACAAACAGTATTCTGTAAAATGAAGAGTATTTTATGCAACATTTTTTTGTCAATGGAAGTAAGAAAAAGAGTTCTTCAGTGTTATATAGAACCAATTCTAGCGTATGGGAGTGAGTTATGGACAATTAGTAAAAAGTAGGGAAGGCACTAGAGGCCACAGAGATGTGGTTTTACAGAAGAATGCTAAAAATACCATGGACAGCCACAAATATTAATGAGGATGTCCTGAAAGAGGCCAATGCGCAAAGGAAACTTATTTCACAAGTTAAAAAAAAAGCAATCCACTTTTTTAAGGCATGTTATAAGAAGAGGAAAGCTGGAATATATCGTAACAGCAGGTAAGAGTGAAGGAAAAAGAAACAAAGATAACAAATACTGGACAGTTTGACATAGTGGCATGTGACGGAATTCTAAATACAATATCTAAATTATAATATAACAAGATAGTGCGTAAAGTCAAAATAAGATAGAAAATAAAAATTGAGTCCAGCGTCTTGTTCGCCCACGCCAGTTAATATACGGGTTTTGCTAAGCCTTATAGCCGAATGGAGGGTACTGTATTTTTCAAATTTGACCTTGGATAAAAACTAACACTTTTTCCCAAGGTTCAAACAATAATTGCCTCGGTGATAGAATATATAGTAAAAGGGGGAGAGAGAGAGGGTGATAAATGGCCTCAAATGCTAATCGCGACTAACATCGTTTCTAAAAATAAAACCAACGCGCAAAAGCCTTGCCTAGGGCGATTCCTAAAATACGAGGAAAAAGTTAGAACATGTAGACAACTCGTGTCACAAAAACAACCTTAGCTCTTATTTCAAAGGACGTAATTATCACGTAAATAGAGAAGACAGCACATGGAAAAGAATTGTACGGGTAGTAGACTAAAAATAAAAAAACTAACATAGAAAAAACAAAACTGTGTACTTCTGAACCAAGCCAACTAGTCCCATATAAATTATATATTCGTGTACCTTAGGACTTGCTGACAAAGAATATGGTAGTAGTTACGCAAATAGTCCATTAATTAACTAATTATAGCCATAATACTATAGTGGATCCGGCCAGACTGTCAGGAAAGATCATACCTGCTTATATTTTTTATGGCATGTTTTGAAAAAACGACTTTGGGTAAATGAGGTTAAAAGGTACGGGATATTTGATTGGTTGGATTTTAAAGGAAGGCGAAGTATGATTGGTTGACCTAAAACTAAAAATATATTTGCCTTGGAAACATATTGGGAGTTGTTATTTGAAACGATAGATTCAAAAATAAATGTAAACATGGTCCCATTGGACAAAGCAGTTTATATTGACACGAAACGGGGACTGTTCACTGCCATTTCAAGAAAATTATGTGTAAAGCAAGATCGACGAGAGCAGGCGGAGAATTTTCTAACATAGGAAAAGCCTGGACATAGGGCAGATCGAAAATGTGTCATATTCTATTGCCTAGTCATCGTTTACTTGTGTTATTTCCTTGCATCTGTGAGGTTTTTGGTGGCTGTCAATAACTGGTGCCAGACTACAGTGGGCCGATATATTCATGCCACAGTCTTGCCTTTTGCGGAGACAACTGTAGACCACCATCATTCTTGAAGAAGTGGGAGCTGAAGGTTGTCGTTCAGCGAAGTGCAGGAAGATTCCTACATCATATTACAAAGATAGGTGCATGTTCGGCACCTGATCGCTCAACTAACATTATATTAAAATTAAGAGACTGGGAATAGTGATATAAACATTCCATCAGTGTCCACAGAAACTTACAAACAACTTGCAGAGATGATGATAATAAACAATCTACCAGTGTATACTAGAAGTCACCTCAGTTAGAAAATACAACTACACCCTTATATAATAATAATATGTGTATTATGGACAGAAGATCCATTGTATAAATTGATTGATGTAATTAATTTCTATGATTTCACTTTTGATTGACAGTCCTGATTCCAAATAAATTAGATTCAGGACAATAAATTAAAAAAACATTAACTTTACCAAACTTTAAACCACTGACTTACTAAAGATAGTCTTTTAAAGTGTAGTTCGTATGTGATTGTCGTGGTACTGTTGTGTTGTATTAGATAATAAAATAATTGTGTAATTGTTTATATGTTTATATGTTTAGTTGGTTAATGCAACCTTACACTAACATTTCATAACCCTAGACACCAAACGTAGTCATCTTACAGTCTATCTAGAATAAGTCTGAATGAGATCATAGTGGTGGTAGTAGAAAGGTGCCCTGGAAATTTACTCTAATATTTATTATATTCAGGGACCTTCACAGCTGACCTCATTCAGTACACTAAAATTTCTTAACAACAAACTGTATTAACATCAAACCCACCACATGGCATGGAAAGAGGTCAACAAGAGAATTGATAAATTGCACTAGAGACAGGAAGTTGTGGAGAGACATGATCTCCTACGCCACTAGGCCCGGTACTTGAAGAACAAAAGAGGTCTTCCTAGAAATTTTCATTTCTGTCTCCAGTTCTCTTCTCCGAGTCTACCTTTACTTCTCCTACACTGAGGATTCCAAAACTAGGACTACCTGGTGATGCTACCAACAGGTTTCCTCAATGTGTGTCCTATTCATCGCCAGATCCATCTTCTCATCTCTTGATCCACTGGCTCGTGTCTGGTTCTTATCATCAGTTCAATATTTGTGACCGTGTCGTACTATTCCAATCCTTCTTTTCTATGCAAGCAACCATTTATGAAAGTCTGTAACTTCTTGGTTAATTTTTGTTTTGTTCTTTATAGTCTCCACGTATCAGAGCCATACAACAGGCCTAACTTGACATGAGAGTCGAACATTCTTAATAGTGAAGAGGTCCAAGACAGAAATAAGAATCCTGATATTTTCCGATGTGTCAAACGTTAACTTCAAGATAACTTTAAAACACAACTACATCTCTGGTATGCCTGTCCAGGTGTGTGTTTGTTTTTTTTTTATTTTTTTACATTTTAGTTTAAAAAGTACGTTGGTTAACATTGTCAAAACAGACTTCCGTTCTTATTACTTTGTAGAGCGTTAGCTATGTGTAGCGAAATCTGCTGATGTTTTGTACGTTTGTGGAACTGTATTTTAAAACCTTATGATTTAATTTCTCCAGGGACTTTCGAATAAGCTTCTTGCGACATTGGTTGTCCAAAAAGCAGAATGAGAATTCAGTTACTGTCTGCTAAACTAAAATCTCATTGGACAATTTGGTATTCAAGGATATGTCCTAAACATACGTGGGCAAGCACGCACTTTTGTGTGCGCACACATAGTAATCCTTAACCTTCCAATATATACTTATTTTGTATATCATTCTTCCTTAATACATCTAAATTTTAATTTTATTTTTTGTACAATAGTTTATTCAAATAATGACATCAGAAAAATGTTAGGAATTACATAAAGCATTAAATATACAGAGAGACAAAAAGTAAAGTGGTTTGGCCTTCTCATGAGAATCGAACCTGATAAATTACCACTGTGTGCCTACGACGTTAGAAAGACTAGTTCATGACACGCGGAATATCATAAGGCGTGATTGACAATATTACAGAAATCCTACAACAACACGGGCTCACAACTGCCAGCGTGACACACTTGACTCAGAACTAAAACGTTAGCCACCTACGAAATTTCACATCAACAGTCGACAGAAACAAAAATAATGAAGTTTATTCAGCATACATAACATAACTTGTATCCAAAGACATGTCTTCATCTTCGTCCACTCGCAGACGTTTCCTTGACTCCGTGTAATAATTTCTGGTAAACCTTTACAAATTGGTTGGTGATTTGAAAATTGAATCCAGCAGAAGATGAAGCAAAAAAGAAACAGGAAAAAATATGCACACACACAGAGACACACAGAGAGAGAGAGAGAGAGAGAGAGAGAGAGAGAGAGAGAGAGAGAGAGAGATATTAACCCCAAATAAGTAAAACAAACGTATACAAACAAAGAATAATCGATAATCTCATCATTATTACCCTTCAGCTCCACAAGGAGCATAGGCCTTCAACAAACTTACGCCAAGTCTTCCTGTCACGTGCCATCAGCTCAAGGTCTTTCTGTCTTCTTCATGCTTTTCATGTCTATTTCCAGTTCTCTTCCCCACGTGATCCTTGGTCTCTCTCTACGCCCCTTACCCTGTGGATTCCAGAACAAGGACTGCATTGTAATGCTATCAACAGGTTTCTTCCATGTGTGTCCTATCCATCGCCAGCGTCTTCTTCTCAACTCTTGTTCCACTGGCACTTGTCTGGTTCTTGTCATTCGTTCCACATTAGCGATCTTGTCATAGCATTTCAATCCTTCTATTTCACGCAAGCACCCATTTATGAAAGTCTGTAGCTTTTTATTTGCTGTTCTCCATGTTTCACAGCCATACAATAGGACTGACTTGACATTTGAATTGAATGTATTGATGTTTGTGTTGGTCTTGATTTCTTTTGATCTCCACATACTTTACAATGCAATGAAAGCTCCTCTAACCTTTTTGAACTATACGTTCTATCCTTGTTTGTTCCTACAGTAGTATCTATATTGCGGCCACGGTATATGTATGCTTCTACGTCTTGTAGTGGTATCTCTCCACGTGTAATAATGTTTGTCGTTTCCTGCATTTATTCTCATTACTGGAGCCCGAAAGGGGAGCAAAGAATGGTAACACCGCAACCTACCACTAATCTTGTATGAGACTAAGGAGGGTTGGACATGGAGCCGGTTATCCTGTCCTGTAGTAAAGTTTTTAAAACGACAAAAAACTTCAACAAACAAAAAATCAAATAAGCCTTCCTGAAAATACAAAGGGAGAAAACAAAGATAATAACAATTGATAATTTAAGAATGCGTTATTCTGTTCAATGTTTAAAAACCTTTACTAATCACTGGATGTAGATCTTTTTTTTTTTTAATCTCTCTTTTAAGACTAACATTGATTTTTTTTTGTTTAGTTTTCAACCCCCGCTGTTCTGTGATTATCGGCGAGATATCTGGACCATGTGAAAATTGCTCACCATTCGTGGAGATGGCAAGAGGTCTGATCAGATACTTGACGGCGACCGAGCACTTGTTCCAAGAGCTCTTCAGTCTTATTACAGCGTCTTCATAGCGTGCTTTGATTGTCTAGCCTGGTCGTAGGTGGAGCAAATCACCGACAGTTGCGCCAAACTTGAACACTCAAATCCTGTTTCAATTACTCTGTGAATAGTTAACCCTAGCAGGGTTGAGGTTGCCTTCATTGTCTGTTATTTGAAAATTAAATAAGTCAAAACTTGAACCCTGGGGATGGTTTAATGACTTTTTGAGTTGCGTTCTTGGCAGAGGTGAACGTTCAGTTGAAAATGATTTTTTTTTGGGGGGTCGACATTCGTTCATTCAGTCATTTTCTATTTTTTTTTCGCTCCGTACGGAGCATGTAGTCATTACTACTGCTGGTTTACTTACACATGATTCTGAAGTAGTTTTTTTTTCTGCAGCGATTTGTTTTACCTCATGATGTTGCCAGCCCAATGCACAATCTCACATTCTCACCTTTTCCGACATGTCTGAAGGAGTAAATTTTGCTTTTCAGTAACAACAACACCCCCCCCCCCCCCCCCCCTTTTCCGGGACTACGCGGGAAGTTAAGTCATGCAGCATTGCCATTTTTTATAGTTGGGAATGAAGATGCAAATGTGGTTTTTATATTTTCTACACTTCTTTATTTTATTTATAGGTTACGTGTTGTCTGACTAGACATGTTATTTGTTTGTTTTCTTTTGTCAAACACACTTGAGGATTGCCTGTTGTAGTTTAGCCCTGAGGTAGAGCTTGTTGGAGGATTTTATTCCTCAGTACTTTTGTTCAGGTGGCAGTGAAAGAGCTCAGTATGTTTAGTTAGGAGTAAAACTTGTTTTGATATTTCGCATTTTCATTTAAAAATGAACAATTGCTATGAGTAGTGCTAGTTAAAGGTAAAGGCAAAGGTAAAGGTAATCCGATAACAGATACTACAGTAGATGATTGAAGAGTTAGAACTTAAGCTTATATAAGATCTTTGTTACGTCCTGTCTGCCTGTTCCTTCCCTAACTCAAAAAGCAGCGTCAAGTACCCACTTTTACAGTAAATAAATATTAGACAAACATAAAGGTGTTTTCAGGCACTCGTAAGAAATAAAGAAGTAGAAAAATAGACAACAGAAAAACAACAGACGTGAGTAGCTTACCCAAGACTCGAACCCAGGACCTTCCGTGCGACAACCCCGCCTAGCTATGCAAGCGAATCACACTATCCTCCCCACTTACAGCTGAGTGGAGTGAATCATTATGCAACCTCGTTTTCTTTTTCTTCGTTCGTCCTGAAAAGGACGTTGGTTGCGTTGTGTCCGTTTACAGCGAACCTGCGATATTTGCGCCTTTCGGCCGACACATCCGACTTCAGCATGGCACTTTTGGGACCGGGTTAGCCTTCCCTCTTCGATCCCTACCAACTCAGCCAGACCGCAGTGATGCAGCCTGTTTCCAGGGCCACCAGTTGGAGGTGGAGTAGGGTCTTGGTCAGCTCTGGTTCGCTGACACTGACGCAAGCAGTCTAGGTATGTGTCGTTAACTGCATTCATCACTGTTGACGCGTCTTAGGTCCCAACCTCGTTTTGAACCAAGGCCATAAGCTTCGAGAAGCAAGCTCTAACAACTCTGTCAAGTGGACACTCTAAAGCGTGTTAACATCCCATCTTTTCTTGTTCTATCTAGAACTCTTTTCAGCAATCGTTTAAAATCTATTCTTGTTAAATACTTGTACTGTACTTAGAATGCGAGCGTTCGATTGACAGAGTGGTTAGAGCTCCGGTCTCTCCCGGCAAACGTGCCGGGTTTGATTCACGATATCGATACGCGCCAGTCTACCCAGCTGTAAATGGTTATCTGACTTTGCTCTTGAATTAGAGAAGGAAAAATTGCAGCAAGGAAGGGAACCCGTCACCCCACCTATCGATGCTGGACCTAGTATAGTGAAATCTCTAACATTTCACTCCCATACGGCAGTATCATCTGTGAGACTACCTTTATATTTACCTTTTATTAAGAAAGCCAGTTATCGGAATACTTCCCTCTTCTTGTAACATGATTATAAATGCAGACACATGTTCGTTCACCTTCAGACGTCAACTTGAATATGTTCAAAGAGAGCAGTGGTCAGTCTGAGGCTGTTGACATCTCCGTAGAGCTTTTCTAGGAATGGCCCTGGTGATGGTGATATGTGCTGTCTCTGTTCCTTATATGTTGGGCTCCTTTGAAGTAGATACTCAGCAGTCATTATATCAGTGCCACAGTTACACTCATCAGTAGTTCATATCTTTAACTTGTTGAATAGATGGTATCTCAATCTGTTGTGACCTGTGCGAAGTCTGGAGATTACCACTTGTTCACTTCTACTGAGCTGGTAATATGCATCAATTTTTATTTATTTTTGGTGGGCTGAATATTCTGCTTCCCACTTGTTCATGCATCTGCGCCTGATACAAATGCAAAAACAAATATACGCATTAACATCAAAAGTGTTTGCTGCAAGGGAATTTAAGTTCGTCCAGCAATAACAAAAACATCAATTAAAATTCTCCTTTATTGTTCAGTCCTGTATACTTCATGTATGTCATAATTTGGGTGACCCGTCACAGGCGTCTCCCTCAGGGGTTGGTCAAGGCCGAGCTCATTTTGTCAGACTAACTCTGAAAGGGTTTCCCAGCCATCTCTTAACTGGATCTATTCTTCACCTTTCAACTTCCAAAGGAGCATAGATCTTCAAGAAACTTCCTGCAAAGTCTTCCTGTCATGTGCCGTCTGCTCAAGGTTTTTCTTTGTCTCCTTCATCCCTTTTATATATGTCTTCAGTTCTCCTCTCTATGTGATCTTTGGTTATCCTCTACCTCTCTTAACCTAGGGATGTCAGGACGAGGATTGTCTGGTAATGCTATCAACAGGTTTTCTCAGTGTGTGTCCCATCCATCTCCAGTGTCTTAATCTCATCTCTTGTTCCACTAGCGTTTGTCTGGTTCTTGTCATCAGTTCCACTGCCACTTGTCTGGTTTTTGTCATCAGTTCCACTGGCACTTGTCTGGTTCTTGTCATCAGTTCCACATTAGTAACCTTGTCATACCACTTCAATCCTCCTATTCTACGCGAACATCCACTTATGAAAGTCAGTAGCTTTTTTTGGTTCTTGTTTTTGTTGTTCTCTGTGTTTCAGAGTCAACAAATAAAACTGCCTTGACATTTCAATTGAAAGTTCTGACTTTTGCGTTGGACCTGATTTCTTTTGAACATATATTTCTCAATGCAATGAAAGCTCTTATAGCCTCTGGTATTCTTGTTTTGATATCATTGTCTTTATCTTCAACTGCGTCTATATTGTTGCCAAGGTGTAATTATGATTATATATGTTCATATCAAACCACAGGATCTTTTATGTTTGGAATGCGACCAAATACAACCGACGGACCCTGTGCCTATGTTGAACGAGGCAGACCTCGCAAAAACGAAGCAAAATCGTTTTTTTTTCTTCAAATGTATATTTCTACACCTTATAGTGGTGTTTCTTCCTGTACTATCAATTGGAGTGGCCATTTTATTTATTCCGGTAATCAACGACCCGACACCAGGTTCTTCCTTTTCCGGATCATATCATTTAAAATAATTGTTTACGTATATAACTCAGTTCTCGTTTTCTTTCTCGCCTGTTTACGTTTATTTGTCATTGACGAAAGTCTTGGACCCGTAACGTTGGTAATTTTCTTTGTTCTTTGTTCCTGTAGGACACGTTAACTATTTCCGTTTAATCTGACTCTGACGTGGAGCTAACAATCTTTATAACACGTTTTACTCTTTGATTTTTGTTCCCCAGCTAATCCGTTTCTTTTTCTTACCTGTGGCATATATCAAGTTTAAGCGATCATTACACTCCAGATGTTCGATCACTTCTTCTACGTAGGTTTTTTTTTTTTTTTTTTAAATTTGTTGTACTTCATGTTACATCAACGGCATCGACTTTTCTTTGTTTCAGTTTATCCAGTTGGTAACAATTTAATTTCTTCTTTGTATGTTGTGACTTTATGATTGAAATGATACACATATTTAACTGGTATTTTGAGGGTATAATAATGTAATTATATTATTTTTTTCGTTCCACGGGGAGGGAAATAAACAACTTTATTTTCTGTACATGGCGATTGAAAAGTAACCTATCTTAAAATTTAAAATTCTTCACTACTATCCAACTAATGTATATGAAACTAACACTAAAATAAAGAAAATTAAATGCCATTTCATTACATAATATATTACAGCATATTAACATTATTGTTGGTGGCGAGTTTTTGCCTGATTATCACATGGCTTCATAGCGGGCAGACATTTTTGCTTCCTATTGTAACGGACAATAAATAATAAATAAAACTTACTGTAAAATGGCGACGAATGTTCCTTCTTCTGCACTTGTTTTATTTATATCCGATTGATACAAGTGAAGATTTCAAAACTGAAACAGGGGTAGTTATTCGTCTGCTTCTGCGTTCAGTTTGTAGTCATGCTAAATCTGAGGGACCTGAGGCCAGGACGAAGTCCATAGTCTTTTCCAGGTCAGCGCGGCAGCCCCATAGCTTCTGCTTGAGCTCAGCACCCCATGGCCAGGTCAGACGTCGTGGGTCATCATGGATTGGGCAGTTTTGGAGAATGTGTTCAGGGGTCTGGATTCCAGTTCCACCTTCGTTTATATCAGATATCCTGATGCGATACAGATGACCCAGTAATCTGAGGTGTCCAATAAAATAAAAAAAGAGATAGTGACTTTTCAAACATCCTGTACACATGCATTTATGACGTGTCCCGTTTTGCTAAGCAAAACTTCTGACATCATCAGCCTGCCATCTGCACAACCAATGTCGGCTGTAATGGATCTCCAACGTCTTCTGTTTCTTGTCTTGATGGTGCGCTCTGATAGATTCTTGCCTGCCCATCTCTTGATGCTATCTTCCTATTTTAGCGATGTTTTCCTCTTGCACGTTCGCCTTCAACTCTGCCTTTTATTATGGTCTTCAGCAAGGAAACTTCCGGAGTGAACAATAGTACTAGTGTCGTCACAATACCAGTAATCTATTAGCCGTTACCAATGTTGTTACAGAGCCACGGTAGCGCAGTGGGCCATGGCTCGATCCTTAGTTGAGGTGGGATTTATTAGACCGCAAACGGCTCCGGAGTCGACCAAGCCCCATGAATTGGGTACCAGCTGCTGTCCACATCACCCCTAGTGTGCCGTATAGTCAAGAAAATATGGGCCTAACCCCATATTCCCAATATGCCGCAATGGGCGTGTAACTGGATCCAAAAAATAAATGTTGTTACTGTGTTTGTTCTTTGTTAGAGTCCGCATTCTCAAGCGTGTCGTAATGTAGATTGCAAATTCCAACTGAGTAAATTATCATCATCATTTTTCTTTGCTTTCCGTATGGGGCATTGAGCCACCACAGCAGCTGTACCTTTGCGGGAAGCCAGCGTTAAATATTCATACGCTCCCGTAGTTGTGAATTAATGAAGCAATTTGTTGTACATGATTTGGTTGCCAGCCTCACGCACAATCTCATATTAATCGCCATGTACGACACGCTTGAGTGTGCAGTTGTCATATTCTTTCTTTGATTCTTCTACAAGAGGAAAACTGAGTATATATTTGAATACAAATCAAACCTTTCGGAACTGATATGGATCTACTTTCCTGGTCAGGCTACCCTTCCGAGCACCAATTGTAAGGAGGTTGGATATAGATAAGGGAGAGACACTAAAGGTAAATAACAATAGCCTGTTAGAGAACGACACTACAATCGATAAATCAACAATACAAGGGGATGAAGTCAATCAATCAATTAATACCCTTTAGCTCCCCGGGGAGCATAGGCCTTCAACAAACACATGCCAAGTCTTCCTGTCTCGTACCATCCACTCAAGTTCTTTCCATGTTTTCCTCATCATTTTCACCTCTGTATCCAGCTCTCTTCTCCATGTGTTTTTTTTTAATTATCTACCTCTGCCTCTCTTTCCCTGGGGATTCCAGAACAAGGACTACCTTGTAATGCTATCAACAGGTTTCCTCAATGTATGTCCTATCCATCGCCAGCGTCTTCTTCTCAAGTCTTGTTCCACTGGCACTTGTCATCAATTCCACATTTGTGACTTTGTCATACCATTTCAGTCCTTCTATTCTACGCAAGCACCCGTTTATAAAAGTCTGTAGCTTTTTAGTTGTTGTTTTTGTTGCTCTCCATGTCTCAGAGCCATACAATAGGACTGACTTGACATTTGAGTTGAAGATTCTTATTTTCGTGTTGGACTTGATTTCTCTTGGCCTCCATATGTTTCCCAGTGCAATGAAAGCGCCTCTTATTTTTGTATTCTTATTTTGATATCATTGTCTGTCCCTCCAACTTTGTCTATATTACTACCAAGATATGTGTACGATTCTAAATCCTTTAGTGGTGTTTCTTTAAGTTCAATCTTGTTATCATTTCTTGTATTTCTTCTCACAATCTTTGTCTTTTCCCTGTGTATTTTTAGGTCCACTTGTTGTGACCTCTCATCGAGAATTTTAATTTTCTCTTGCATCTGATTATGGTTATGGGACAGAAGAGCCAAGTCATCTGCAAAATCCAATCATCAAGCTGTTTAGTCAGATTTCATTGGATTCCATTTCTGTTGTGTGATGTCGATGTTTTCATAACCCAATCTGTTGCTAGTAAGAAAAGAAATGGAGACAAGAGACATCCCTGTCTCACTCTCGTTCTTATCCTAAACGGTTTTGTAAGTTGTCCTTCATGAAGAACTCTGCATGTCATGTCTTCACAGGTCTTCATTGTTAAGTTAATGATCTTCATGGGAGCTCCATAATTGTCCTCATGAGTTTCCAAAGTGATTCTCTGTCTACACTGTCAAATGCCTTTTCATAGTCCACGAATTCGATGTAAAGCGGTAAATTCCATTCCAGACTTTGTTCAACTATTATTCTCAATGTGGCTATCTGGTCTGTACAGGATCTGTTTTGTCGAAAACCTGCTTGTTCATCTCTCAGTTGCTTGTCTATGGACTCTTTTAATCTCTCAAGGATGATTCTGTTTAATACTTTTCCTGGCACTGATAGTAACATTATTCCTCTATAATTTGTGCACTCTTCTAAATTTCTCTTCTTAGGCAACTTGACCAGATAACCTTCCTCCCATTCTGCTGTTATTTCCTCTCTCTCCCAGAATTTGCCAACTAGTTTGTATAATATCTCTGTAGAGGTATCAATATCTGATTTGATGGCCTCGGCTGGAATCCATCTGGGCCAGTTGCTTTTCCATCTTTCAGAAGCTTTATGGCTTTCTTTATTTCTTCTCTACTTGGTCGTTCACAGCTAATTTGTAGCTCCTCTTCTGCTGGCTGGATGTCTGGGGGATTAGTTAGAGCTGGTCTATTGAGAAGTTCCTCAAAAGTTTCTGTCCATCTCTTCATTTGTTCTTGTATATTACTAAACAATTTTCCATTCTTATCTTTTATGAGGCTATTTGCTTGCTTATATTTCTCTGTTAGCTTCTTTGTGTTGTTGTACAGGTCCCTCATTTTTCTTTGGCTGCAGCTTCTTCTGCTTCCCTTGTCAACTCTTCAATATACTTCCTCTTGTCTCTTTTGATGTTTCTTCTTATTTCTTTGTTTGCTTCTATGTACACTTCATGAGCCTTGGCTTTGGAGCTTCTGGTTTTGCTCCTGTTTAAATCTGCTTTCTTGTTTTTCCTGTCTTCTATTCTGCTAATGGTTTCTGTTGTTATCCATGCTTTGTGCCGATGTTCTCTTTTTCTCAGTACTTCTTCACGTGTCTCGTTCCATATATATTTTACTTGTTGCCAGTGGTCTTTCGTATCTGCTTCATCTTCCAGCTGTTGGAGTACTTGGTATTTGTTGGATACTATGATATAAAACTTTTCTCTTATTTCCTGATTTCTTAGATATCCCACATTGTACTGTTGTCTATAGCTATACGCTGTTGTAAATTTCTTGAGTTTTAATTTTGTTTTAGCCAACAGAAGAAGGTGGTCTGATACCACATCTGCTCCTCTACATACTTTTACATCATGCAATGATGACCTAAACTTCTTACTTATGCATATGTGATCAATCTGACTCTCAGTTCTGTGGTCTGGTGATATCCATGTTGCTTTATGTATTCTTTTATGTGGAAATATGCTTCCTCATATAGCTAGTTGATTTGAAGCACAGAAGTTAGCCAATAGTTCCCCATTCTCGTTCATCATACCTAATCCATGCTTTTCCTTGATTTCTTCAAAGCCGGTGTTGTCTGTACCTATTTTCGCGTTTAGGTCCCCCATCAAAATTGTGATGTCCTTTCTTTTCTTTTTGCCCAAGACATTTTGCAATCTGGTGTAAAAGTCCTCTTTCTCAGATTCTTCTTTATCATTTGTTGGTGCATAACATTGGATGATGTTTATATTTACTTTCTTTAAACCTTGCTGTTATAATTCGGGGTCCCATTCCTTCCCATTCTATAAGTGCATTCTGTGGTTCCTTAGACAGCATTAGAGCCACCCCTTCACTGTGGTGGGCTCTTTCCTCCTCGTGTCCTGAGGATAACACCATTTGTCCTGTGATCAATCTCCTCCTCTCTTTGCTCTTCCACCGTGTCTCGCAGAGACCCAGGATATCAATCCTGTAATTTTACATTTCTGCTGCTACCTGTGCAGTTTTTCCTTGTTCATAAAGAATGCGAACATTCCAGGTGCCAATCTTGAAGATTTTCCTGGACGAAAAAAGGTTAGTCGGCAACCCAGACTCCTTTAGGCTTTCTCTGGGTTGCTTCATGCGCCCCCTTTCCAGAGGACCTTCTTCTGTCCTGGGTGGCTGCATTGATTTATATTCTGTATTTGACTTGTCCATTAATGTTGAAGTTTTTGTGGTAAAACGTTTTTTACGGGATGGCGTAACCAGCCCCATGCCCAACCCTCCTTAGTCGATTTTTACGAACTGCATGTTAGGGTGCAGTGTTACTATTCTTTGTATAACTATCTTATTGGCCTTAAAGATAATAGCTCATCAGGGCTTGACGGAATTAGTAATCGAATACTGCGTTACGCCGCACCAGCTATTAGTGATTCACTAACTTATATATATAATCAATGTATCGCTAAAAGTTATTTTCCTTCGGTCTTTAAGATTGCCAAAGTATATCCTCTTTTCAAACCTGGCTCGTCAGATAACAGTAACCTTGGTAACTATAGTCCAATTTCTCTTTTATCATCGCTTTCTAAACCACTAGAAAAACACATACATAAAGCAACACTACAGTACCTGGTTAGTATTGACTTGCTAATTGACAGTCAGTCAGGGTTTAGACAAAAGCATTCCACCACACAGCTCTAACTAAGATGATAGACAACTTGCACCTAAACATCAATAACGATAACATATGTGGAGCAATATTTGTAGACTTTAGGAAAGCATTTGACATGTTAGATCACGCTGTTTCAATAAGAAAATTAGAAACAATGAAAGTTAACTTTAAACTAGTGACATTACTTAAATCATTCCTGTCCGACAGACAGCAAGTAGTGTGGTACAATGACTCCTTGTCAAACCCAGCTATTATTGACACCGGTGTTCCTCAGGGTTCTATTCTCGGCCCTCTACTTTTTTCCATTTACATAAATGACCTTCCACTACACATCAAGCACTCATCCTGCGACCTATCTGCCGATGACAGTACTATTTATACCAGTGGTAAAAGTTGCAACACGCTAGAAAGATTATTACAAAGCGACACAGACAATCTTATTAAGTGGAGCAATGAAAATTGCATGCAAATAAATATCATTAAAACAAAATGTATGATAATATCAACTAGACAAAAATTACAAAACTCACAGAAAACAACAATTTAGCTCTACATTTGTACCTCTTTAATTGAAAATGTAAATGAAAATAAAACACTAGGACTCATAATTGACCAACATTTAAGTTGGAATTTGCATGTACAAGCACTGACCAAACAAACGGCACAAAAAGTTTACCAGCTAAAATCAAACATTTCCTAGATGAGAAGACACGAAAAATGTTCTATACATCAAAAATACAAACACATCTAGACTATTGTTCCACAATTTGGGATTGCTGCACCATGTCCAAGACTAAAAGACTCTATTCATTACAAAAACGTGCAGTGCGCCTAATTTCAGACAAAAACCTCACACAGTGTAGACCCATATACATATCTTAACATATTACCACTAAAAAAAGCGCCTTCTCTTCAACAAAGCCAAATTTATTCACAAAATCTTATCACAGAATGCTCCAAAGTATCTGTGGCCTATTTTCAAATACAGCGGAAGACGCAGTCAACGCTTAAATAAATTACACATGCCCAACCCTAGGCTCGACTTATTCAAAAAAAGTTTAGCTTTTTCTGCTGCTCATCTGTGGAATAATCTTCCACACGACTTAAAAACACGCTTAGTCCATATTCATTCAATCACAGACTTTTCAAATACATCATGAGTGCAGATTATATGCCACCCTAATTTAGTTATGTTCTTAAATAATTACATAACATCATATGTAGGTTTTAAAGATAATTTTGTCCTATTTAGTATTAATTATGATAAGGTACTGTAAATCTGTGTAACTGTTATTGTACTGTTACAATGTTGGGATTTTATTTTATTGTATTTTATTGTTATTTTATTATTTAAGTATTATTTAAGATACATGTGAGAATAAATGGATTCAGTATGGAAGACGAGAGAAAGGAAGGGCAGAAAGTTAGACGGGCCTGCGTGCCCAATTCTAAACCCTTTGAAAATAAAGTTCGTTCGTTCGTTCCCCTTTCGGTCCCCGGTAACACACGGATGAAGGGGATGAAGAAGAAATGGAAATACCTTGAGATGATGGCACGGGACATGAAGATCTGGCATACGTTTGTTGAAGATCTATGCTCTTTGGTTAGTTGAAACACGATGAGTGAACGAAAATGAACATTGAGATCCCAAATCTTCGTTACGTCATGGAAATACCACGGAATGAAGATCTGGCATACGTTTGTTGAAGATCTATGCTCTTTGGTTAGTTGAAACACGATGAGTGAACGAAAATGAACATTGAGATCCCAGTTTGATAAAAAGCTTGATATTTCAGACATCACAAATGTCTTATCATATCTTCGTTACGTCATGAAACTAAGCTTGCTGTCAACAAGCATATCTGAACACAATATATCTCTCATTATTTTCGTTTGAAAGTGAAAATTAGAAACAGAATTAGCAGCTATCATATTTTTGTTTGTCGTTGAGTGGCTTAAACAAATGTATTCCTATTTATTCATCACATTTTCGTAGTTGTGGTTGTTCTATGTTATGCACACACGCAGATGTTGTCTTTCAGTAATAGATGGCAGGATTTGTTTCCTTTTGACATTGTTACATATTACAAACAAGTGGGAGAAAATCAATAACTGTATATCTGTCAATCTTCTTCCTCGTACACTCTCAGACGTCAACTTGAATATGTTCATAGAAAGTAGTGGTCTGCTTGGAGCTATTTCTATCTCCATAGAGCTTATCCAGGAATAGCACTGGTGACTGCCATATGTGCTTTTTTTTGTTGCTCATACGTTGGGCATCTTTGAAGCAGAGGTTCAGCAGTCATTTTATCGGTGCCGCCGCTGCACTCATTGGTGGTTCCTATCTTTAGCTTGTTGAATAGGTGGTATCCTAATCTGTTGTGGCCCGTGCGGCGTCTCAAGACTACCACTTGTTCTCTTCTGGTGAGCTGATGATATGCATCTGTCAATACGAATTATCACTATTTGTTGTTGTTATATACTGGGAGTGGAGGAGGTTAAAGTCTGATTATCAAAACGCCAATTATCCAAACTGGCAAATAATCGAATTGCTAAAGCCAAAGGACGCGGGTATTCTCTGTAGCGAATTTGAAAGTTGAAGGTCACTGGAGGGAACATCCTCCTGCGCATTTAGACAACTCTTAAAGACAATTAACATCGACCTGTGTATGACTTGATACTTCTCCATTCTCCTGGTCAAATAATGAATTTATCTTCTCCTGTTTCGACTTTCAACTATTATCTTCTACAAAGTCTGATCTTAATTTATCTGCTGTGTCTGGCGCATCTGCTTGGGTATATGAAAACTAGCCTGGCCGCCAAAGTTATTATGATTTATCCTTCTTCTTCTTCTTCCTCGTTCCCCCTCAGACTTCTACATTAATGACTCTTATAAAGACAGTAGCCAGTTTTTCGTTGAGAGAAGTGGGTTGTTGCTTTATACCACTCCGTTCACTGGTGTAAGTTCGACAGGACTGGAGCATATGTTCGGCTGTCATGAGGCTGGTGCCACAGAAGCAGAGATCTGTTGGACCAGTCCTGTACTTGTGATATAGATGGTACCTCAACCTATTGATTATAATTTATCCAAAAATATGATACTTCACCATTATCTTGACTTGCTTCACTAGTATCTCTAATAATGTCACCGACCAAACACATGGCCCTTTCTATCACATTCTGCTTACAAAAAGTCATGTGGTTATTCTAATGTCTTTCATAAACACGAGGTGCGTGGTTTTCTTTTCTAAACTGTCATGGGTCATAATGTAATACACTCTGTAGATGTCGATGTACCATGGTGTTCATCACTGTTAATATAAACTTTGTTCTTGTTCTTCTTCTTCTTCCTCGTTCGCCCTGAAAAGGACAGTGGTTACGTTGTGTCTGTTTGCGCCTAAGCTGTGATATCTGCACCTTTCGGTCGACACATCCGACTTCTGCACGGCATTTTTTAGGGACCGGGTTTGCCTTCCCATTTCGATCCGTACTCGCTCAGCCAGACTGCACTGCTGCAGACTGTTTCCAGGACCACCACGTGGAGGTGGAGTACGGTCTTGATCAGCTCTGGTTTGCTGATCCTGATGCAAGCAGTCAAGCTATGGGTCGCTGACTGCATTCACTATTGCTGCTTCTTGGGGTCCCACTTTGTTGTTCCAAAAAGACAATTTTTCTTGTAGTTTCTATATCAGTATGGACACAGCAGACCATGGCTTGAGTATAAGCCATGAGAAACTATCTGTGCTCTACGTATTCTACTGTCAGCTACAATATCGGAGCGTGAGTGTTAGGGAGAGACCGTTCGTGGCTTCTACCCTTTATAAACCTGTCCTGGGAGCTTCTTGTCCTTTGTTATCTCGTGTCACTTTCGGAAATGATCGTCACTACGTCACTACATATCCTCGTATGTTTTCATAGGAGCGTTTCATAGTGTCCACTAACTCGTGACCGTCTACATATTCCTATATAATTATAAAGGCATTCCTTAGTCTCCTACGCTAACAGAAGTGTATTGCGTTTCACTTTCAAACCCATTATAATTTTCATGAAAGCTGAACAATTTACAAAATCGGGTAAACGAAAACGTGTTCCTCTGACAATAGCGGGGCAAAGTTGAGATAATTAATTTGTTGCAAAAAGCGAGAAAAATATGATGTCGAGGCGGCCACAATTTGTCACATTAATGAAGAGTAACGAGTCTGTTCTTCAGTTGGTTTTTTTATTGTTTTCTTTTTAAATTTGTACATGAAAGTGATATGACTTGTGGAATAACAATGGAAAAGGCTGATAAGGCGGTCACAATTTGTAACATTAAACAAGAATAATGCGTATTTTCTTCTGTTCCTTTTTTTAAATTTTAAATTAGTAAATGAAGATGATAGTACTGGTGGAATAACAATGGAAAATGCTGATAAAGTTAAGGTAGACGCAGCCAAAATCACATTGTTCACAATTTGTCGTTTTAATTTGTTATTGTAAGGTAAAAAGGTAAAGGATCCCGATTACACGCCCATTGAGGCATCTTGGGAATATGGTGTTAGGCCCATATTTTATAGACCATCGGCACACTAGGGGTGACGTGGTCAGCATCACGCCGGCCGCCTTAACCTTCCCAGAGTTGCTCTGGTACCCAATTCTTGAGGCTGGATCCACCCCAGAGCCGTTTGCGGTCTAAAAATATCCCACCTCAACTGGGGATTAAACCATGAACCACCGAGCTAGGAAGCCAGTGCACTAACCTGTTATTGTGATTACTCTAAAAGAGTACATAGTCATATTAAGTCATGTATTTAAATGTGTACTTATTAATCATTCGCTTTTTGTGAATAAGAGTGTTTTCCCCCTTATTTCCTTTATCCAACATTTCTATTACCCGAACAACTCTTGTAATTAATTAATTCGGATAATCTGAGATATACTGTAACTGGTGCATGTTACAGTAGGGCTCTAAAGAGACAATAAGTGAATGTCAAAGTGACAGATGGATACTAAGAGGCCACTAAAGAGACAATTATCTTCAATGCAAATGTCAACTCATTCTTATTGTATGGCTCTGAAACATGGAGAGCAGTAGAAACAATAATTAAAAAGTTGAAGACTTTCACAAATTGTTGCTTACGTAGAATACGGTAGGAGGATATGAAAAAAACCATTGAAGAAAAGTGATTCGTCTTACAAAAGACAAAGAAAAACAAAACAACGTTGCGGCTACCAGGCCTTCGTCAGGGAAAGGAAAGAATGTGTACGGCACATTTAAAAAATGGGTACTACCCGTTGTCGTAATTTTTCTCTGAGAGAGTTCTGATGGATATTGGTCCCTTTAGAGTGTAGAATGATAGTGAAGGCTCTGTGGGAATAAGGATTTAGGAAAGTCAGGTAGTAGATTCACAAGTGCTGGGAAGAGTAAGGACAGTCTCTTATTACGACAATATTTGTCTCTCAAAAACTATTCCTACCACTCTTCTGAACAAACAATTGTTTGTCAGGTCCAGTCGCTCAGGCGCACACACCGATTGCCGACACCAATGCTAATAAAGTTTAATACTTTTATTATCATAAAAATCAAGTCACAAATAATTATCAATTTACAGTCAGAAATCAAAGGTTACAGAATACAAATATGACAAGGGGGAGGGGGGTTTTGAGGAGAAGTACCCCATACACCTTTTCCCGCTTGTATTTACTAACAGAAAAGACCCAGTCCCAAAGACAAGGAGGGGGGAGGGGTGATGATGATGATCAGAGATAGGCAATTTAACCCAATGGTAAATATATTACTCTGAGGCAAGGGGTTACAGTGATAAGGGGGTAGAGCAAAAGCTAGGGTTCTCAAATGTTTTCCTTTATCCAACAAATTTTACGGGAGGGGGAAATGAACACAGTTAAACAATCCCGCTAGGAGAAATCCCGTACAATGAATACAGTACACCTTAATACTAGATCGAACTAATTATAAGGGTAAAAAAAGATTAAATCTCCTTTCATTCAAAAACACACTTGGCTGGCCAGCACACAGGCACACACACAGACTTACCAAATGGTGAATTCTGGCACTTCCTAGGAATTTTACAACAGCAGATAATACCGTAGAACAATAGAAATTGTCTTTTTATTTCTTCTGTGTCAGGCCCCAGATTTATCGAGGTGGGCTGGTAGCTAATAGTCTCAAAAATTGCAGAACGGTGAAGCGTAAAGGCTACTGTTGGTTTTTTTTTTAATTATAAAAGTTCCTAATGAATGGCACAGGCACTTGGCTAAGTGTGAGGTATGGTGTGGTTTCTAAGATGGGCACAGCTGGTGGAGATAACTTTCTTTTGCCGTAATGTCACAACTACAAAACACTGAGATAGGTTCTTCTTCGGGAGGGGGAGGGGGGAGGGGGGAGGGGGGGTTAAAATCCACTGAATATACTTGACAGACAGTGTTCAGGTAAATCTATGTTCTTCTTCACAAAAAGAGAGCATGAGTAGAATATTGCTACAGGCGACTGTTCTGCTTCCAGTTTTAACGACTTTATGAATTAGTATTTTAAAAGTGTTTCTTGGGTGGCTTTGTTCTCAGTTAAATTCAGAGGAGCGAGACCCGCAACAGCTCGCCACAAGTTTAGCTTTAAAAAAGTTCATATGTCACTGGAGTAATCGAACTGGGTCGGCAAGGCTCTATATATATTCTATTGCTGCGTAATGGCTGCTTAAATGCTGCCTAATTGCTGGGATGCGAGGTTCAAAAGATCACTCGTCTGCACAGAAAAGAATTCACTATAATAGCCAACAATTTAGATGAAATCTAGCAGGAATTTAACTATATGCTAGTGAATCTTAGAATGCTGTCAGAACGAATGATAAAGTTGCCCTTTTCAGATTCTGTATATATCTAACGGGAATGTAAGTTAAATGGGTCGTGTGAAAATTTCGCGCCTCTTCAGATCCCAGGGAAAGTCGAAGTTATTTAGCCGCCATGCTAACCGCGATGGCCCGACTGGCTTCCGATCTTCGTTCGTCTCAGGCTGCTCGCGCGAGGATGTGAAATTTCTGCGAGACTAGCCTCGTTCGCGGTGAGTTTCCTGATTCCTCAGATCGTATCCGCTACGCTGAGCGCTCCGTCTCTCCCGTTCCATAGTCTTTCGGGCAAGCCTGCCGGTTGCCACAGAGGTGCGAAGTCTGCAAGCAGCTTTCTTCTGACCGCTCGTGTCCATCTTGCGAACGGTTCAGTGTTCGCACGGAGATGCTAAATTTCTGCTTCTCTATTCTGGGGATCGTCTTTGACTGCTTTGGTCATAGCCGCTACTCTTCGTTGATGAAAAGTTACAACAATACTGATGTTCAGGGGTTCTAATGTTATGAAAAGCTAAAGTCCCTTTAATCATCCATCAAATCAGGGAAAATTCACTTGTCAAACTAGACGTACGTCACACCCGTGAAAGCGGCTAAGACCTAGAATGCCTGTCAAAAAAGAGAGCGCGCCACGAAAACATGAAATGGCTGCCACGTCCGGTGTAAACATTAGAATCTAATAAGGTAAACGGGACCAACAAAAAAAAACAATCCACATATAATAATAATGAGTAATGGGTTTAGAAGATGTTTTATGAGGTAGAAGAAAAATAAAATGTAGGGGGGGGGAGATTAAGTTTTTTTTAATGGCGCTCGCACGGGGAAATAGAATAGGAGTGGGAAAGGTCACCTCAGACTAAGGAAATGGTACCTAACACGCGCCAACAGTAAGGAATGCAGTTAGCGACCCATAGCTAGACTGCTTGCGTCAGGGTCAGCGAACCAGAGCTGACCAAGACTCTACTCCACCCCCACGTGGTGGACCTGGAAACAGGCTGCATCACTGCATGCAGTCTGGCTGAGTGACTAGGGATCTAAGAGGGAAGGCTAAGCCGGTCCCAAAAATGCCGTGCTAAAGTCGGATGTGTCGGCCGAAAGGCGCAAATATCGCAGCTTCGCTGTAAACGGACACAACGTAACCAACGTCCTTTTCAGGACGAACAAAGAAGAAGCAGAAGAAGACTAAGGAATTTAAGGTGTTAAGACCGCTTGGTTTGAGACAACCCATACGGTGAATGAGACGTTGTTCAAGCTGGACTCGCCTGGCATTATCAGAAGAATATGGTCTGTCACAGTGACGTGGATATCGATAGGTCCTATTTAATGATTACTGGCGTGGATTCCAACCGGGAGATATCATAGATGTGCTTGTTGAATATGTTCCCAAGTCGTTTACCTGTTTGGCCAATATAGCTTTTACTGCAATGTTTACATATGATTGTGTAAATGCGTAAAATAGAAGGATTGAAGTGGTATGACAAATTCACTAATATGGAAGTTATGACACAAACCAGACACGTGTTATAGGAACAAGAGTTGAGAAGAGGTTATCTGGAGATGAATTTGACACACAGTGAGGAAACCTATTGATAGTATTACAAGACAGTACTTCTTCTTGAATCCGCTAGGTAAAGGAGGTAAAGAAAGACAGAGAAATACCTGGAGAGATTTGGAGACATGAAAGGAATGAAGAAGACACGGAAAGTCCTTTATCTGATGGCACGAAGATAAAGACTTGGCATACGTTTACTGAAGACCTATGCTTCTTTGAGAACTGAAGGGTGATGATGATAATGATGAAAGAGACAATATGTTAATTAGTATATGTCACTGTGATACAAGGATGTTAAGTGGCTACTTGGGAGACAGCATGTGTAAGTCAAAGAGGCCCTGAATGGACAAACTTACGTGCATGTGTGTGTGTGTGTGTGTGTTTGGAGAAGAGAGAACTAGACAGGGGCGATCAAGATGTGAGGATTGAATGTGTGGTAAAGTGGGATGATATTAATATTATAGGGGACTTAGTGTACTGACTGAGATCAGCTGTGAAGGTATCTGTATCTAAGAAGTGTGGTGTATTACAGATGACCTTACTTGCTACCACATTTATACCTCAGTCAGAATTATTCTGGAATATTGTGATGACTACGTTTAATGTCTAATTCACCGCATTTTTGGCCGGATACCATCACCAACCAAGATCTGCTTACTCGTAGCAAGCAAGAGGACATGCACATCATCATAGCTGGCAGACGCTGGAGCTGGGTTGGTCATGTCCTCAGAAGAGACCCCGATGACATCACAAGAACAGCTATGCTTTGGACCCCTGAAGGAAAGCGAAAGAGAGGCCGACTAAAAACAACTTGGCGGAGGACTGTGGAGGCTGAGATGCAAAGAATGAACCAGAGTTGGGGCACTGTACGAAGGATGGCCACCGACCGTGCAAAGTGGAATCAATTTGTTGTTGCCCTACAAGACGCCACTAGGCGTGATGGCCACTGACTGCTTTGACGGTCGGTGGTTAAGGATCGAAGAAGAAGAAGACGTTGAATGTCTAGGGTTATGAAAATGATAAAGTGTAAGTCACAACAACAACAGACAGATAAACAATTTAATTTATTCCACAACACTTACAACACTATGACACTCACACACATATAACACTCTATAAGACTATCTTAAATGAGTCAAGTGTTTAAGTTTCAAATATATATGTATTAATTCCTTTCAATAATAGATATCCTGATTCAACTACACAGTGAACCAGGAATCACAATCACATGTAATTACAAGTAGTATGTACACAGTTTATATATGTGATCTTTGTATTGACATATTTTATTAGTATTATCCTATGTGTGTGTCGTGAAACATTCTAAATCCACATATATAAATTAAAAGGTAAATGTAAAGCCTAACACATAAATTCAATAAAAGGAAAGAGAAATGGTTAAAGACCCGTGCTTTCCAATAGCGTACGCCTGTGTTAATAGAACGTCATGCTAGTTGAACAATAAAAACCCTTGTTTTCTACTTCGTCTGCAAATTGTAACGTTTCACGTTGATAGTAAAGCCTACTGCATCACTACACGCTTTCTACAATAAAACGTGTACTGCATTTCTAAGAAAACCTTGAGATACACAAGCTGATTAATGACCTAAATTAATACTAGCATTAATTACACTACGTTAACATAAACGAAAGGACAGATGGACTTAGGATAGAAAGAGAGAGTGAGGGCTGAAAGCAGGAACGCATGCAACCCTAACACGCGTCTCGCGATATACAATTAATGCCACCCTCCCCAAGCGAAAGGCCAGAAGCAATACTTTTTTCAAATGGACAGTGATAAAAAACACTACCCATACGAGAGTTAGGTATAAAAACCTGAAAAATGCTTATTGGGAAACATGGCATTATACTGGTTTACGTTTGAAAGCCTGACAGTACCCAGACACCACATCGTATCGAAGTGAACAGGAGGTAGAAGAAAATGCACATTTTGAACGCAGCCACCTAGCTCCCTTAAATTTATATAATTGGGTTCCTTAGGACTTGCTGACAAAGAATATGTTAAACGTTACGCAAATAGTCTAGGAATTAACAAATTATAGCCAAAATAAAATGGTGGTGCTGTCAGACAACACCAAAATCAGAATTGCGCAGTGGCAGGTTTTGAAACCACCATTTTACGGGAAATGGGCCACCATGTAAAATCCTATTTGATTGGATAGAAGTAAATGTAAGGCTAAACACGATTAGTCGGGCTACAAATACTAATTCTTTGTCGTTAGGGAAACGTGAGTAGGAGTACTTTTTTGAAAAGCTGTGTAAACATGGCCCGATTGGTTAGACCCGCCAATATAGGCAATTAGGAGCGTCAGTTCAGTTCCACATGTTAAAATAAACTTACTAAGAAACAGTGCGTTGAGAGCCAGATCATATTTTTCTAAATAAAAGCCTGGGACAGAGGCGGATCGGAATTTGTGCAATAATTTGTGCCATTATTCATCGCCAGTCAACGTATCTGTGTAATATTTCCATGAATTGTGGTAAGCTTGATATATTCAATATCTTTTAATGAAAATTGAATGTAAATTGATAATTTATGTCTGTATATGTGTGTGGTTCGGTAGCAAACATGAGGCAAGGCCTAAATATTGCTCCAACCTGAACAGGAGGTGTCGGAGAAAAGTAAAACTGCATGGAATTGCCAAACAGTACACTGACACCTATCTTATTGACTAGAAGGAAATAAGGCTGGAATTGCAGAGGCGTAGTAACCATTTAGGAGGAGAATACTGGTGTAAATTGTTTCAGATGAAGATAGCAGTTGGCCTACCGCTCTGAACTCAGTGTTTGTTCTGTATTGTGTTCAGTGTAGAAATAGATTATAAACTAGATCTGAAGTAGGAGGTACAACCTTCTTGTTTCAGGGACTGTGATCCTAGTTATTGAAGCAGCACCTGGTCTGGGTTTTGCTGAATCCAGAGGCTGACAGCATACTCCTGGGTCCAGATAGCGACCAGTGAGGTGTCTCTCAGAACACAGGAAGCAATCGAGCAGAGGAGTCTTTTCCTGCCGCCATCACGAGAGATAAGCTTCTGTGGCCAGAGTAGCTCAACATTATGTGCCCCCTCAAAAATTGACATTTTGTTAACCACAGAGGGACAATTAATTGGTTCAAATGACAGGAACTGTGAAAGTTTCCCAATACTATTTCCCCGATAATCAAACACTTGAAGTCATGATGAAAAACAACAACCAAGCTTGAACAAAACCAGTATTACCTCATATTACTACTGCACAAATTACACACATAGAATAATAATAATAAACTATGTCAATACAAAGTTCATATATATAAACTGTGTAAATAATACTTGTAATTACATTTGATTGTGATTCCTGGTTCACTGTGTAGTTGAATCAGGATATCCATTATTGACAAGAATTAATACATATATTTTTTAAACTTAAACACTTGACTCATTTAAGATAGTCTTATAGAGTGTTACATGTGTGTGAGTGTCACAGTGTTGTAAAGTGTTGTAGAATAAATTAAATTGTTTATCTGTCTGTTGTTGTTGTGACTTACACTTCATCATTTTCATAACCCTAGACATTTAACGTAGTCATCACAATATTCCAGAATAATTCTGACTGAGGCATAAATGTGGTAGCAAGTAAGGTCATCTGTAATACACCACACTTATTAGATACAGATACCTTCACAGCTGATCTCAGTCAGTACACTAAGTCCCCTATAAATATTTATAACATCCCACTTTACCACATATATTGGGGTCCTGTCCGGGATTTTGAATCTTTCCCTATTATAAATATTGGGGGTAATTCACTTCAGGGAATAATAAAAATTAAAAAGGTATCCTTGGGTGAAAATAAATAACGTTGAGCTCTCAGTGCCTGTGGTTGTCATTGGATATTTAGTTAGAAATTGTATTGTTTAAGTTAGACATTGTTTACATTTACCTGTTAGAAAATGGCGGACCTGGCCAAATTTCGATCTGCTGCTGTGCAGACTGCGAAAGAGTTAGGAATGGACGGGCAAATTATGATTGCTTATGTCACTGCTGAATGTGACAAATATATTGAACGTGAGGAAAGAAGATTTGAGGCTGAAAGAAAGTTAGAGGCTGACAAAGAAATTAAGAGGTTGCAGATTGAGGCTGAGGCTAAGAGGTTGCAGATTGAGGCTGACAAAGAGGCTAAGAAATTGGAAGCCGAGGAAAGAAGACAGACTGCAGAGAGGGAAGCAGAAAAGGAGGAGAAGAGATTACAAAGGGAACATGAGTTACGACTAAGGGAGTTTGAGTTTCAAGGCCATGCTCCTGAAAATGGTGCCAGTCCCTTTGCCTCCGATGCTACTGCTAGTCAGGGAGCCTCAACCTCAGCTATGAACTTTCATTTAGATCATTTTGTTGAGAAAGACGATGATATTGAGAGCTATCTAAATAGATATGAACTATTAGCTACCACGTATGGGTTAGAGAGAGAAAGGTGGAGCTTAAAGTTATCTCAAGGGCTTCGTGGGGCAGCTTATGAAGTTTTTGCCAAAATGAGCAGAGGTGATCAAGAAAATTATGACATGCTAAAGCAGGCGCTTTTGTTAAGATATGAAAAGAACGCAGAATTTTATAGGGAAAAATTTAGGAATGCTAAACTACTGTCAGGTGAAACCTATCACCAGTTCTCTGCACGGTTAGAGACATACTTGGAGAAATGGACTTCTCTGGGGAAAACCAAAGATCTTAAGGAAATGGTCCTTATAGAACAATTAAGAGAGTCCATGGCTCCAGACCTGAGAAAGTTTCTCATGGAACAAGGTGCAGAGAGGCTGGGTGAGTTGCTAAATGTTGCAGAAAGGTATCAAGCAGCTCAGGCAGAGGTATCGGGTAATAAAAAGAAACAGGTAGATAATTTTAGGGCACCACAGAACTTTAATAAATTTGATCCTAGAGATCAAAACAAAGGTAAGCCCCAGTTTGATAGGCCACGGTATGACAATAAAAATAAAACCCCACGCTTCGATGAAAGGAAATATGATGAAAGAAAATCTTTCAACCAAGGAAGGAGGTGGTGTAAAAATTGTAAGATGAACAATCATGACACTGACCATTGCAGAAGAACCCTATAGTTATGGCCACCCTTCAGGTCAGGTCGACCTCAAGAAAGGAGGAGGATATTCTGATAGATACCACTCCAGATGAGATGAGGAAGGCACAGGCTGGGGATAAGACCCTCAAGCCTTGTTTCAGGAAATTGTCAACTTGTCATACCACTCCAGGCAAGGGAGATTTTTACATGAAAAACAAGTTGATTTACAGGAAGGCCGGAACTAGATCCCATGGTCACGAAAGTTGGTTCTTCCAAAGAGATATAGGGCAGACTTAATAAGGAGCCTACATGTGAAACAAGATGGGGACCATGAGAAAATAGGTCAAAAGGTGGCTCCCAATTATTATTGGCCCAAGGCAAGGTGGGACATTGAGAATTTTGTAGAAAGGTGTAGCATAGCACATGAGGGAACACCCACAAGTGGGAACATTGATCAGGACCTGGACACGCCACGGGGCAACCTTAGGCCTGATAATACAAAGAAAAATAAATTTGATAAAGTGGACCAAATGGAATGGGAAGCCCCTTTTCACGGAAGGGCTTCAATTAACTGTTTTACAATGGCCACTATGCAGAGAGTGCAAAAAGATGTCTTACCCCAGGATAAGCCGAAAATCCCTCAATCGGACTTAAACAATCTGGAGGAAGAGGATGTAGAGAGGGAATCTCTCATCAAGAATTCTAAGTGGGGAGAAAGCCCCAAGAGAAGAATTGGTAGCTGTCGTTTTGTGCATGATAATTCTGGGAAGAAAAATCATCACTATAGCGCTTCGAGTGGAAGAGACCATACCGGTGCATGGACAAATAGGTCCACAAAATTAAAGGTCCATATGTAACGCTGTTAAGAACGTGGACTGATGAAAAGGCAGAGGAAAATGTTACATCCTCATACCAATATGTGAATGAGCTGACCACTCGTTTAAAAACTGGCTGGAAACTTGCCAATGAAAATTTGAGACAAGCCAGGAAGAAACATGCTGCCTATTTCAACAGGAAGGCTAAAGACAGAGATTTGGCTGTGGGAGAGAAGGTACTGCTTCTTCTACCCGGTAGTCAGAATAAGTTACAAATTGGATGGCAAGGTCCATATACAGTTCTAGAAAAGGTGTCTAGAACCAATTATAAGATAGACAAGAAGGGGAAAGAAAAAATCTATCATGTGAATCTCCTGAAGAAATATTTGGAAAGAGAACATCAGGAAGAGACACACTTGTTGACCTTGTCCATTGCAATGGAGATGAAAAAGGAACCACTTTCATCATTTGAATATCCATTACATCCCTGTGAGACAGCGGCACAGGTGAAAATCAGTACACATTTAACGAAAAATCAGAAAGAGAGAGTGCAACAGGTTCTAGAAAATCATACAGAGGTGTTAACGGACCGACCGGGGCATACAAACTTATTAGAATATGATCTGAAACTGATAGACCCCACACCTGTCTGTATGAAACCCTATTCGATTTCTTTTGCTAAGGAGAAAGCTTTAAAGGAAGAGATAGACTATTTGTTGAAGGAAGGAATTATTTCACACAGTGAATCTTCGTATAGTTCCAGTGTTGTACTCTTAAGGAAACCCTCTGGAGAACATAGACTCTGTATAGATTACAGGAGACTGAATGCTATCACAGAAGGACAGGTGGATCCATTGCCGGATACAAATCAGTTGTTTGCCAGGCTAAATAAAGCTAAATATTTCTCAAAAGTGGATCTGAGTAAAGGATACTATCAGATTCCAGTAAAGCCTGAGGTTAGACCATACCTAGCTTTTAGTACCTCAGAGGGACACTATGAGTTTAACAGATTGCCATTTGGATTGAAGAATGCGCCTAGTGTCTTCTCTAGAATGATGAGAAAATTATTGGACCCTCTGAATAACCCATGCATCACAAATTTCATGGATGATATCCTTATAGCAACAGAAACATTTGAGGAACACATTGACTCTCTGAACATGCTGTTTAATCGACTTAGAGAAGCGAATTTAACAGCCCGACCAACCAAATGTTGCGTTGGATGTAAAGAATTAGAATTTTTGGGACACACAATCCATCAGGGAAACATGACCCCTGACCCCAAGAATTTAAAGAAACTAAAGAAAGCCCCGAGACCACAAACCAAGAAAGACGTGAGATCCTTTGTCTCATTATGTGGTTTCTACCAAAAGTATATCAAAAACTTTAATTCCATATGTGCACCGTTAACTGAGTTGACCCGTAAAGGAAATCCAGATCGAATTACATGGACACCACAATGGGAATTAGCTTACCAGGAATTGAAGGAAAAGCTCACAAGCAAAACTATTTTGAAACTACCTGACTTAAGTCAAGAATTCATTGTAAGGACGGATGCCAGTAATATTGGGTTAGGTGCGACACTGCTACAGAAATCAGATGCATTGGATGGGGAATTAAGCCCAGTGGCATATGCTAGCAGAAAGTTGAATAAAGCTGAAACCAACTACTCAACTAGCGAAAAAGAATGTCTTGCAGTAATATGGGCGATAAAGAAATTCAATATTTATCTGTATGGGAAGGCATTTAAGTTGCAAACGGATCACAAACCCTTGTCGTTTCTAGCGCAGGCTAGACATGAATATTCTAGATTACTCCGTTGGTCATTACTGATGCAGCCATTTGAGTTTAGCATAGAGTATATATCTGGAAAGACAAATCTGGGAGCGGATTTTTTAAGCCGCCATCCGTGTGATGAGAATCACCGTAAGCCCCAGAACTAATAATAAATTTCTCTATGTGTATATAGAATTATAGACTGACATATAACGTCTGTTTTAAGAGGGGAGAATTTGTCGTGAAACATTCTAAATCCACATATATAAATTAAAAGGTAAATGTAAAGCCTAACACATAAATTCAATAAAAGGAAAGAGAAATGGTTAAAGACCCGTGCTTTCCAATAGCGTACGCCTGTGTTAATAGAACGTCATGCTAGTTGAACAATAAAAACCCTTGTTTTCTACTTCGTCTGCAAATTGTAACGTTTCACTTTGATAGTAAAGCCTACTGCATCACTACACGATTTCTACAATAAAACGTGTACTGCATTTCTAAGAAAACCTTGAGATACGCAAGCTGATTAATGACCTAAATTAATACTAGCATTAATTACACTACGTTAACATAAACGAAAGGACAGATGGACTTAGGATAGAAAGAGAGAGTGAGGGCTGAAAGCAGGAACGCATGCAACCCTAACACGCGTCTCGCGATATACAATTAATGCCACCCTCCCCAAGCGAAAGGCCAGAAGCAATACTTTTTTTAAATGGACAGTGATAAAAAACACTACCCATACGAGAGTTAGGTATAAAAACCTGAAAAATGCTTATTGGGAAACATGACATTATACTGGTTTACGTTTGAAAGCCTGACAGTACCCAGACACCACATCGTTCGAAGTGAACAGGAGGTAGAAGAAAATGCACATTTTGAACGCAGCCACCTAGCTCCCTTAAATTTATATAATTGGGTTCCTTAGGACTTGCTGACAAAGAATATGTTAAACGTTACGCAAATAGTCTAGGAATTAACAAATTATAGCCAAAATAAAATGGTGGTGCTGTCACACACAACCAAAATCAGAAATGCGCAGTGGCAGGTTTTGAAACCACCATTTTACGGGAAATGGGCCACCATGTAAAATCCTATTTGATTGGATAGAAGTAAATGTAAGGCTAAACACGATTAGTCGGGCTACAAATACTAATTCTTTGTCGTTAGGGAAACGTGAGTAGGAGTACTTTTTTTGAAAAGCTGTGTAAACATGGCCCGATTGGTTAGACCCGCCAATATAGGCAATTAGGAGCGTCAGTTCAGTGCCACACATTAAAATAAACTTACTAAGAAACAGTGCGTTGAGAGCCAGATCATATTTTTCTAAATTAAAGCCTGGGACAGAGGCGGATCGGAATTTGTGCAATAATTTGTGCCATTATTCATCGCCAGTCAACGTATCTGTGTAATATTTCCATGAATTGTGGTAAGCTTGATATATTCAATATCTTTTAATGAAAATTGAATGTAAATTGATAATTTATGACTGTATATGTGTGTGGTTCGGTAGCAAACATGAGGCAAGGCCTAAATATTGCTCCAACCTGAACAGGAGGTGTCGGAGAAAAGTAAAACTGCATGGAATTGCCAAACAGTACACTGACACCTATCTTATTGACTAGAAGGAACTAAGGCTGGAATTGCAGAGGCGTAGTAACCATTTAGGAGGAGAATACTGGTGTAAATTGTTTCAGATGAAGATAGCAGTTGGCCTACCGCTCTGAACTCAGTGTTTGTTCTGTATTGTGTTCAGTGTAGAAATAGATTATAAATTAGATCTGAAGTAGGAGGTACAACCTTCTTGTTTCAGGGACTGTGGTCCTAGTTATTGAAGCAGCACCTGGTCTGGGTTTTGCTGAATCCAGAGGCTGACAGCATACTCCTGGGTCCAGATAGCGACCAGTGAGGTGTCTCTAGAACACAGGAAGCAATCGAGCAGAGGAGTCTTTTCCTGCCGCCATCACGAGAGATAAGCTTCTGTGGTCAGAGTAGCTCAACATTATGTGCCCCCTCAAAAATTGACATTTTGTTAACCACAGAGGGACAATTAATTGGTTCAAATGACAGGAACTGTGAAAGTTTCCCAATACTATTTCCCCGATAATAAAACACTTGAAGTCATGATGAAAAACAACAACCAAGCTTGAACAAAACCAGTATTACCTCATATTACTACTGCACAAATTACACACATAGAATAATAATAATAAACTATGTCAATACAAAGTTCATATATATAAACTGTGTAAATAATACTTGTAATTACATTTGATTGTGATTCCTGGTTCACTGTGTAGTTGAATCAGGATATCCATTATTGACAAGAATTAATACATATATTTTTAAACTTAAACACTTGACTCATTTAAGATAGTCTTATAGAGTGTTATATGTGTGTGAGTGTCACAGTGTTGTAAAGTGTTGTAGAATAAATTAAATTGTTTATCTGTCTGTTGTTGTTGTGACTTACACTTCATCATTTTCATAACCCTAGACATTTAACGTAGTCATCACAATATTCCAGAATAATTCTGACTGAGGCATAAATGTGGTAGCAAGTAAGGTCATCTGTAATACACCACACTTATTAGATACAGATACCTTCACAGCTGATCTCAGTCAGTACACTAAGTCCCCTATAAATATTTTTAACATCCCACTTTACCACAGTGTGTAAGTTGTGAAGTAGTACTATGAGGTAATACTGGTTTTGTTTTTCAAGCTAGATTGTTGTTTGTCATCATGACTTCAAGTGTTTGATTATCGTGGAAATAGTATTGGGAAAAGTTCACAGGTCCTGTCATTTGAAACAATTTATTGTCCCTCTGTGTTTAATATAATGTCAATTTCAGAGGGGGGGGCACATAATGTAGAGCTGCTCTGGCCACAGAAGCTTATCTTTCGTGATGGCGGCAGAAAAAGACTCCTCTGCTCGATTGCTTCACTGTGTTCTGGAGACACCTCACTGGTCGCTATCTGGACCAAGGAGTATGCTGTCAGCCTCTGGATTCAGCAAAACTCAGACCAGGTGCTGCTTCAATAACTTAGGACCACGGTCCCTGAAACAAGAAGGTTGTACTTCCTACTTCAGAACTAATTTATAATCTATTTCCACACTGAACACAATACATAACAAACACTGAGTTCAGAGCGGTAGGCCAACTGCTAGCTTCATCTGAAACAATTTACACCAGTATAATCCTCCCTAATGGTTACTACGCCTCTGCAATTCCAGCATTAGTTCTATCTAGTCAATAAGATAGGTGTCAGTGTACTGTTTAGCAATTCCATGCAGTTTTACTTTTCTCCGACACGTCCTGTTCAGGTTGGAGCACTATCTAGGCCTTGCCTCATGTTTGCTACTGAACCACGCACATATACAGACATAAATTATCAATTTACATTCAATTTTTATTAAAAAGATATCAAATATGTCAAGCTTACCACAATTCATGGAAATAATACACAAATACGTTGACTGGCGATGAATATGGCACAAATTCCGATCTGCCTCTGTCCCAGGCTTTTATTTAGAAAAAAATATAAGCTGGTTCTCAAAGCACTGTTTCTGAGTAAGTTTATTTTAAAATGTGGCACTGAACAGACGCTCCTCATTGACTATATCAGCGGGTCTAACCAATCGGGCCATGTTTACACAGCTTTTCAAAAGATTTTACCCTTCTCACGTTTCCCCTAACAACCAAAATTAGTATTTGTAGTCCGACTAATCGTGTTTAGCCTTACATATCATTCCCGCCAATCAAATAGGATTTAACATGGTGACCTATTTCCCGTAAAATGGTGGTTTCAAAACATGCCACTGTGCGATTATTATTTGGTGTTGTCTGACACCCTCACTATTTTCTTTTGGCTATAATTTGTTAATTCCTAGACTATTTGCGTAACACTTAACATATTCTTTGTCAGCAAGTCCTAAGGAACCCAAATATATAAGTTTTAAGGGAGCTAAGTGGCGGCGTTCAAAATATGTATTTTCTTCTAGGATAGTCGTGCTGTTACCACCTCCTCACTTCCAAACTTTATGGTGTCTGCTGTACTGTCAGACTAATGTCAGGAGTTTAGACATAAAACAGTAGAATGTCATGTTTCCTAATAAGCATTTTACAGGTTTTTAAAACCTTACCGTGTATTGGTAGTGTTTTTTGTATCACTGTCTATTTGAAAAAAAGTTAGTGCTTCATGCGTTTCGCGTTGGTGGTGGCATTAATTGTATATCGCGAGACGCGTGTTAGTGTTGCATGCGTTCCTGCTTTCAGCCCTCCCTCTCTCTATCCTAATTCCATCAGTCTTTTCATTACGCAGTGTATAAAATGAAATTAATGCTAGTATTAATTTAGGTCATTAAGCAGCTTGCGTATCTCAAGGTTTTCTAAGAAATACAGTACACGTTTTATTGTTTTGTTGAAACGCGTGTATGCTGCTGTAGGCTTTACTAGTAAACGTGAACGTGAGAATATGCAGACGAAGTAGAAAAAGGGGGATCTCGAGTACAGTCATTGTGACAGCACTGTTCTTTACCATTCTTCTTTCCCTGTTATTGAATTTATGTGTTAGGCTTTACATTTACCTTTTAATTTATATATGTGGATTTAGAATGTTTCACGACAAATTCTCCCCTCTTAAAACAGACGTTATATGTCAGTCTATACTTCTATATACACATAGAGAAATTTATTATTATTTCTGGGGCTTACGGTGATTCTCATCACACGGATGGCGGCTTAAAAAATCCGCTCCCAGATTTGTTTTTCCAGATATATACTCTATGCTAAACTCAAATGGCTGCATCAGTAATGACCATCTGAGTAACCTAGAATTTTCATGCCTAGCCTGCGCTAGAAACGACAAGGGTTTGTGATGCGTCTGCAACTTAAATGCCTTCCCATACAGATAAATATTGAATTTCTTTATCGCCCATATTACTGCAAGACATTCTTTTTCGCTAGTTGAGTAGTTGGTTTCAGCTTTATTCAACTTTCTGCTAGCATATGCCACTGGTCTTAATTCCCCATCCAATGCATCTGATTTCTGTAACAGGGTCGCACCTAACCCGATATTACTGGCATCCGTTCTTACAATGAATTCTTGACTTAAGTCAGGTAATTTCAAAATAGGTTTGCTTGTGAGCTTTTCCTTCAATTCCTGGTAAGCCAATTCACATTGTGCTGTCCAGGTAATTCGATCTGGATGTCCTTTGCGTGTCAAATCAGTTAGCGGTGAACATATGGAATTAAAGTTTTTGATATACTTTTGGTAGAAACCACATAATGAGACAAAGGATCTCACGTCTTTCTTGGTTTGTGGTCTCGGGACTTTCTTTAGTTTCTCTAAATTCTTGGGGTCAGGGGTCATGTTTCCCTGATGAACTGTGTGTCCCAAGAATTCTAATTCTTTACATCCAACGCAACATTTGGTTGGTCGGGCTGTTAAATTCGCTTCTCTAAGTCGATTAAACAGCATGTTCAGAGAGTCAATGTGTTCCTCAAATGTTTCTGTTGCTATAAGGATATCATCCATGAAATTTGTGATGCATGGGTTATTCAGAGGGTCCAATAATTTTCTCATCATTCTAGAGAAGACACTAGGCGCATTCTTCAATCCAAATGGCAATCTGTTAAACTCATAGTGTCCCTCTGAGGTACTAAAAGCTAGGTATGGTCTAACCTCATGCTTTACTGGAATCTGATAGTATCCTTTATTCAGATCCACTTTTGAGAAATATTTAGCTTTATTTAGCCTGGCAAACAACTGATTTGTATCCGGCAATGGATCCACCTGTCCTTCTGTGATAGCATTCAGTCTCCTGTAATCTATACAGAGTCTATGTTCTCCAGAGGGTTTCCTTAAGAGCACCACACTGGAACTATACGAAGATTCACTGTGTGAAATAATTCCTTCCTTCAACAAATAGTCTATCTCTTCCTTCAAAGCTTTCTCCTTAGCAAAACGAATCGAATAGGGTTTCATACAGACAGGTGTGGGGTCTATCAGTTTTATATCATATTCCAATAAGTTTGTATGCCCCGGTCGGTCTGTTAACACCTCTGTATGATTATCTAGAACCTGTTGCACTCTCTCTTTCTGATTTTTCGTTAAATGTGTACTGATTTTCACCTGTGCCGCTGTCTCACAGGGGTGTAATGGATATTCAAATGATGAAAGTGGTTCCTTTTTCATCTCCATTGCAATGGACAAGGTCAATAAGTGTGTCTCTTCCTGATTTTCTCTTTCCAAGTATTTCTTCAGGAGATTCACATGATAGATTTTTTCTTTCCCCTTCTTATCTATCTTATAATTGGTTCTAGACACCTTCTCTAGAACTGTATATGGACCTTGCCATCCAATTTGTAACTTATTCTGACTACCGGGTAGAAGAAGCAGTACCTTCTCTCCCACAGCCAAATCTCTGTCTTTAGCCTTCCTGTTGAAATAGGCAGCATGTTTCTTCCTGGCTTGTCTCAAATTTTCATTGGCAAGTTTCCAGCCAGTTTTTAAACGAGTGGTCAGCTCATTCACATATTGGTATAGGATGTAATATTTTCCTTTGCCTTTTCATCAGTCCACGTTCTTAACAGCGCTTCTAGTGGACCTTTTATTGGCCTTCCAAATAATAATGTTGCCGGGGCCATACCGGTTGAACTATGGGGTACCTCCCGATAAGCAAAGAGGGCGGCGTGAAGGTACTGGTCCCGTGTATCTGGTTTTTCGTGTGCCAACTTTCTCAGGATCGACATCAACGTGCCATTAAATCTTTCCACTTGGCCGTTCCCTTGGGGATGGTACACATTACAATGGAAGTGTTTGGCCTGGAAGATCCTGAAAACTTCTTCTGTTAGTTTCCCCTTGAACTGAGAGCCATTATCAGTCAAGATTTGATTGGGAAAGCCTAACCTTGTGAAAATTGTGAGTAATGCCTCTGCCACATGCTTAGAATCAATCGATGACAGGGCTACCGCCTCTCCCCACATAGAACAAGTGTCCACCAGAGTCAGAATGTAGCTGTTCCTTCTCTTGGTTCGGGTGAGAGGTCCCACAAGATCCACGGCATCTCTCTCAAAGGGTGTTCCCACTATGGGCATTTCCCCCAGAGTTGCTGGTGCAGTCCAATGTTTAGGTGCTACTCGTTGGCACTCTGGACAGGATTTTACATATCGTTTGATATCTTCAGTTATCCCTGGCCAGAAATAGTGACAAGCTATTCGCTGTCCTGTTGCGCTGATCCCCATATGACCACTGAAGGGAATCGCATGCCCTAGTTCCAACACTTTAGTCCTATATGAAGTGGGAAGGACCAGCTGTCCGTGACCATTGGATTCAGATCCAGCCTTCCTATAAATCAGTTTGTTCTTCATATAAAATTCTCCCTTGCCTGGAGGTGTATGAGATTTGGGCAACTTCTTGAAACACGGCTTGAGTGTCTTGTCCTCCGCCTGTGCTTTCCTCATCTCATCTGGATGAGTATTTATTGGATTATCCTCCTCCTTTTTAGACTGTGATCTGGTCTGCACTGTTGCCAATATCACAGGTCTCTTGGGATTCCCCAAGAAGACATATCTATACCCCAATATCAGAGGGTAGATTGGCTCATTTATCACTGCTGCTTTTAAAATTCCTTCCACATATCGCGTTTTCACCTTTATCCGGGCGACGGGAAGTGTCATGGTAGCTGCATCCTTGGTTGCAGTTTGAATCTCCACTGTTTCTGTGGTGTATTGATCTGCCTGCACCAGGTGAGAACTCACAACGGAATCATAATCTAAACCTGTATCATATAAACACCTTATAGTGACACCATTACAGATGACATCTTCACACACTGGGAGGTGGTATGGTTCCTGTAGTTCCGCAGGTTTGACCTTTTTTCCCTTTTTTCCAGATGTCATAGCAGCACAATGAGGAGGTTTCCTTCTACAATGGTCAGTGTCATGATTGTTCATCTTACAATTTTTACACCATCTCTTTCCTTGGTTGAAATATTTTCATTCATCATATTTCCTTTCATCGAATTGTGGGGTTTTATTTTTATTGTCATACCGTGGCCTATCAAACTGGTGCTTACTTTTGTTTTGATCTCTAGGATCAAATTTATTAAAGTTCTGTGGTGCCCTAAAATTATCTACCTGTTTCTTTTTATTACCTGATACCTCTTCCTGAGCTGCTTGATACCTTTCTGCAACATTTAGTAACTCACCCAGTCTCTCTGCACCTTGTTCCATGAGAAACTTTCTCAGGTCTGGAGCCATGGACTCTCTTAATTGTTCTATAAGGACCATTTCCTTAAGATCTTGGGTTTTCCCCAGAGAAGTCCATTTCTCCAAGTATGTCTCTAACCGTGCAGAGAACTGGTGATAGGTTTCACCTGACAGTAGTTTAGCATTCCTCAATTTTTTCCTAAAATTCTGCGTTCTTTTCATATCTTAACAAAAGAGCCTGCTTTAGCATGTCATAATTTTCTTGATCACCTCTGCTCATTTTGGCAAAAACTTCATAAGCTGCCCCACGAAGCCCTTGAGATAACTTTAAGCTCCACCTTTCTCTCTCTAACCCATACGTGGTAGCTAATAGTTCATATCTATTTAGATAGCTCTCAATATCATCGTCCTTCTCAACAAAATGATCTAAATGAAAATTCATAGCTGAGGTTGAGGCTCCCTGACTAGCAGTAGCATCGGAGGTAAAGGGACTGGCACCATTTTCAGGAGCATGGCCTTGAAACTCAAACTCCCTTAGTCGTAACTCATGTTCCCTTTGTAATCTCTTCTCCTCCTTTTCTGCTTCCCTCTCTACAGCCAATCTTTTTCCTCTCTTTCTGCTTCCCTCTCTGCAGCCAATCTTCTTTCCTCTCTTTCTGCTTTTTGTTCTTCTAATTAGAGCCTTTTGATCTTCCTATCTGCCTCCAATGCTTTAGCCTCAGCCTCAATCTGCAACCTCTTAATTTCTTTTTCAGCCTCTAACTTTCTTTCAGCCTCTTTTTCTAATCTTCTTTCCTCACGTTCAATATATTTGTCACATTCAGCAGTGACATAAGCAATCATAAATTGCCCGTCCATTCCTAACTCTTTAGCAGTCTGCACAGCAGCAGATCGAAATTTGGCCAGGTCCGCCATTTTCTAACAGGTAAATTTATATAATGTCTAATTAAACAATACAATCTGTAATTAATTATCCAAGGACAACCACAGGCACTGAGAGCTCAACCTTATTTATTTTCACCCAAGGATACCTTTTAACTTTTTATTATTCCCAATATATATAATAGGAGAAAGTTCAATATCCCGGACGAGCCCCAAATATATGTGGTAAAGTGGGATGATATTAATATTTATAGGGGACTTAGTGTACTGACTGAGATCAGCTGTGAAGGTATCTGTATCTAATAAGTGTGGTGTATTACAGATGACCTTACTTGCTACCACATTTATACCTCAGTCAGAATTATTCTGGAATATTGTGATGACTACGTTGAATGTCTAGGGTTATGAAAATGCTGAAGTGTAAGTCACAACAACAACAGACAGATAAACAATTTAATTTATTCCACAACACTTACAACACTATGACACTCACACACATATAACACTCTATAAGACTATCTTAAATGAGTCAAGTGTTTAAGTTTAAAAATATATGTATTAATTCTTGTCAATAATAGATATCCTGATTCAACTACACAGTGAACCAGGAATCACAATCAAATGTAATTACAAGTAGTATGTACACAGTTTATATATGTGATCTTTGTATTGACATATTTTATTAGTATTATCCTATGTGTGTAAGTTGTGAAGTAGTACTATGAGGTAATACTGGTTTTGTTTTTCAAGCTAGATTGTTGTTTGTCATCATGACTTCAAGTGTTTGATTATCGTGGAAATAGTATTGGGAAAAGTTCACAGGTCCTGTCATTTGAAACAATTTATTGTCCCTCTGTGTTTAATATAATGTCAATTTTAGAGGGGGGGGGCACATAATGTTGAGCTGCTCTGGCCACAGAAGCTTATCTTTCGTGATGGCGGCAGGAAAAGACTCCTCTGCTCGATTGCTTCACTGTGTTCTGGAGACACCTCACTGGTCGCTATCTGGACCAAGGAGTATGCTGTCAGCCTCTGGATTCAGCAAAACTCAGACCAGGTGCTGCTTCAATAACTTAGGACCACTGTCCCTGAAACAAGAAGGTTGTACCTCCTACTTCAGAACTAATTTATAATCTATTTCCACACTGAACACAATACATAACAAACACTGAGTTCAGAGCGGTAGGCCAACTGCTAGCTTCATCTGAAACAATTTACACCAGTATACTCCTCCCTAATGGTTACTACGCCTCTGCAATTCCAGCATTAGTTCTATCTAGTCAATAAGATAGGTGTCAGTGTACTGTTTGGCAATTCCATGCAGTTTTACTTTTCTCCGACACGTCCTGTTCAGGTTGGAGCACTATCTAAGCCTTGCCTCGTGTTTGCTACTGAACCACGCACATATACAGACATAAATTATCAATTTACATTCAATTTTCATTAAAAAGATATCAAATATGTCAAGCTTACCACAATTCATGGAAATAATACACAAATACGTTGACTGGCGATGAATATGGCACAAATTCCGATCTGCCTCTGTGCCCGGCTTTTCGTTGGAAAGGAATACAAGCTAGTTCTCAACGCACTGTTTCTGAGTAAGTTTATTTTAAAATGTGGCACTGAACAGACGCTCCTCATTGACTATATCAGCGGGTCTAACCAATCGGGCCATGTTTACACAGCTTTTCAAAAATGTTTACCCTTCTCACGTTTCCCCTAACAACCAAAATTAGTATTTGTAGTCCAACTAATCGTGTTTAGCCTTACATATCATTCCCGCCAATCAAATAGGATTTAACATGGTGACCTATTTCCCGTAAAATGGTGGTTTCAAAACATGCCACTGTGCGATTATTATTTGGTGTTGTCTGACACCCTCACTATTTTCTTTTGGCTATAATTTGTTAATTCCTAGACTATTTGCGTAACACTTAACATATTCTTTGTCAGCAAGTCCTAAGGAACCCAAATATATAAGTTTTAAGGGAGCTTAGTGGCGGCGTTCAAAATATGTATTTTCTTCTAGGATAGTCGTGCTGTTACCACCTCCTCACTTCCAAACTTTATGGTGTCTGCTGTACTGTCAGACTAATGTCAGGAGTTTAGACATAAAACAGTAGAATGTCATGTTTCCTAATAAGCATTTTACAGGTTTTTAAAACCTTACCGTGTATTGGTAGTGTTTTTTGTATCACTGTCTATTTGAAAAAAAGTTAGTGCTTCATGCGTTTCGCGTTGGTGGTGGCATTAATTGTATATCGCGAGACGCGTGTTAGTGTTGCATGCGTTCCTGCTTTCAGCCCTCCCTCTCTCTATCCTAATTCCATCTGTCTTTTCATTACGCAGTGTATAAAATGAAATTAATGCTAGTATTAATTTAGGTCATTAAGCAGCTTGCGTATCTCAAGGTTTTCTAAGAAATACAGTACACGTGTTATTGTTTTGTTGAAACGCGTGTATGCTGCTGTAGGCTTTACTAGTAAACGTGAAAACGTGAGAATATGCAGACGAAGCAGAAAAAGGGGGATCTCGAGTACAGTCATTGTGACAGCACTGTTCTTTACCATTCTTCTTTCCCTGTTATTGAATTTATGTGTTAGGCTTTACATTTACCTTTTAATTTATATATGTGGATTTAGAATGTTTCACGACAGAATGACAAAGCCTCATCTGCTATGCTCTGCTCTTTCGTTTCTACGCCTCCATTTCTACGCCTCATTTCATCACCCAATCTGCAGCCGAAGTATAGTTATAGGTTATATATCTTTTTGCCATTTCTTAATTCAATAGACGATGTGGCCGAGTGGACGAGAAAGATAAAGGAGAACATAACATTTGGTTCTTCCTGACTGAAACTTCTGTAGCTTGAAGGGTCTACAGACTCGGTGGCCGGCCCCCGTATCCAACCATTCTTTGTCGCCTCTTGCGACAAGCATGGTATTAATGAGGAAGGAAAGATAGTCTTTAAAACGTATATACATACATATCAGAATCGTTATTGTCTATAAAATACATTGACATGTACTGATATGATATAGCAAATACATCATGCCAAATAGGAGAATAATTAGAATTTAGAATAGTGTGGAATGCGTCTCATGTAGTTCTATCTTGGTGTTGTGTGTGTGTTTTTTTTTTACATCGACTACAGCTCTTTCCTATATATATACATATTATCATTTTTATTATCTGTAACATGTATAAACATTTAGCGGTGTGATACATTAAATACTCGCACAATATAACGCAAATACACGCATACATACACATATATGAACACGCTTACATATACATATCAGAATCTTTATTCTCCAGAAAATACATTGATATGTACTGACATGATATAATAAAATACAACATGGCATATAGGAGAATCATTAGATAAAGTAAATTTACATAAATTCATACAGCGTTAATGAGGGCTGTTACCACATATCAGAATCTTTATTCTCCATAAAATACATTAATATGTACAGACATGATATAATAGATACAACATGGCATATATGAGAATCATTAGAATTTACATAAAGTGTTGAAGACGTCTCAAGTAGTTCTATGTGGGTGTTTTTACATCGAATCTTTGTGTTACACATACATAACAATGTTTAAGCTTTCTAAAAGACATTGACATATAATGATATGATATAACCTGCCAAAAATTTGTATTATTGAAATTTACAAAATGTGTGGAATACCATTCAAGTAGAGCAATATGGGTGTTTTTACATGGGGGTGTTATCAGAATTTTTATTGCCATAAAATACATACATACATACATACATACATAAATCATACATACATACTATCATACATACACACATAAACACTTACACACACATACACATGACATACATACTTCTTCTTCGTTCGTCCTGAAAAGGACGTTGGTTGCGTTGTGTCCGTTTACAGCAAAGCTGCAATATTTGCGCCTTTCGGCCGATACATCCGACTTCAGCATGACATTTTTTGGGACCGGGTTTGCCTTCCCACTTCGATCCCAACTCTCTCAGCCAGACTGCAGTGATGCAGCTTGTTTCCAGGACCAACACTTGGAGGTGGAGTAGTGTCGCGAGGTGTTTTGAGGAGATAGGACAGCTTGAATGAACGGAATGGAAGAATACAGATAATAATGTCTTATTGATAGCTTCCAAGTTTATAATAGAACTGCCTCTCCTCGGGAAATAGTGTACTAGAAATTTACTTAAAAGAGAATTCTGGTACCTAAACAAGATATTTTCTGGACGATAAATTCTTCCTCAGGAATCCTACAAAAGGACTGTGTAAAGCACACAAGGGTGAGAAAGAGATTTGGTGTCCAGCCACAATTAAAATATCCCGACCCAATAGAAATTAATTGAATTATGGCTGAGCCCCCAGGGTGTAGATTTATATTTAAAACAAAATACAACCCAAATAAAGTTAACAAGAAAAATAACAACAGACTCTGTTATGTAAAGTTGGATAAAAGGGTATAGAATCTTTCATTTCTTTTTATACATATAATATGAAAAAAAGTTTAGCTCTACTGTTTATAAAAAAAAAAATCAACTACTGTGGTCATCACTTGGACCAGAGATCTTTTCTATGGTAGTGTTGCTGGTAGGTATTATACTCAACTCTCCGAAGGCCTGTAGTAGCTGCGGAGATGATTTTGGTTCGGACTCTCTTGGTTTGGTCTGCCCCAGCAGGTTGGTCTTATAACAGTTAATGGGTTCAGAGGGTGTCAGAGTTTGCTTCCCTGGACTCAGTGCACATCACAGATAAGGATGGGGTAAGTCACCTCTGCTGAATACCTCTTCTGCTTATGGGATGTGTGGTATGGTTACTGGGTGACAGGATGTGGTTTGGTATGGTAACCTATTTGATAGGGTATGGTGGGTAAGGGTAATCTTTGGTACCATGGACTTGTACCCTGGTTTTTACCCTGGACCTGTTTTAGGTATCTGGTAACCACAACCTGGTTTAGTACTGGGTAACCGCAACCTGGGCTTTTGCTGTGTACCCGGATCCTGGGTTTGTACCTGGTAACCTCAACCTGGGTGGACTGGAAACAATTGAAGTACCATTAGTGGTTCCAAGAGCAGTCATCTCCTAAGTCTGATAGCCGGTAAGCGTCCATCAGAAATTAAATTAACACAAGGTTAACTACTATTTAGTAACTGTGTTATCTATTAGATATGAACTACCACTTCTTAACTGACATTATAGTGTATCTTGAGTTCTCAGTCTCTATCTGGCTGTCTGCTTATTTACAGCAGTGGTTTTCCCCATGTGGCTGGGGTCATCAAATGGTTGAGAACCACTGGTTCACCTAGTGCCCATAGAGCAGTATTTTAATTCCGGGGTCACTGTCAACAATGATTTGAGAACCACTGGGTAATAGTTTCCTATGCTGCTTTAACTTGGTGGGGTGTCATTGCGGCCAAGGTCTGAGAACCAATGATTTACATTCTTGCTTACTCAAGCAGTAAATCATTTGGAGGGTAGTCATGGTCTCAAGGCTTGAGAACTGCTGACTTACATTTTGTCAGTCAAGTGGTAAATTCATTAAATAGCTAAATAATTTCAAGCATTCTTAAAGTCCTGGTTCCTGTAGCAAATAACATTCATGTACTGATAATAAAATAGTTCTTCAATCATACATAAAATAGTTCTTCAATCATACAACATGGTATATGCATAGGATTGCATTAAATACATGTAAAGAACCTTCCATAATGAAAAAACACATTAATGTCCCTTATGTGACAAAGTGAGAAGAAGTGATTGAGAACACTGTTATCAAGTTTGTAGTCTTGGCAGAGAACACAGAAGCCTTATAAGAAAATAGAAAATAGAAGGACCACTAATACACTTCTGTTTAGCTTGGGTCAATATGCAAATCTCAAAGTAACAACAATAATAAACATCATATTATGTAACCCTGTCTTATCTGACAGGCTGTGAGATAAAGATCAGGAGTTAATTAGGTTTAGGAACTTTGCAAACTCATACATTAGTTTGAGTGATCTGTAAAGATGCAAATAATAGTTATTGTCACTGAAAATGAAATGCATTTAAACTTTAACAAAAAGTTACTGCAATAGCAAGCTGTTGATAAACATATGATTATTCATGTTATAAAATCAGCAGTATTAGATCTACTTACTTCGCTCAACGAATTCACTACAACTATTTCACAACATGAAATGCCCACTTGGGCCCAGAGTCTGTCTGCTCCGAATGATGGTTACAAGAAGAATGCAGAAAATTCCCTCCAATATTCCAGGATCTGTTCCGGGCAGGGGTGGGTTGTGTGCAAATTCTGTTCTGGTCCCAGGGGTATAAAGTTACCTTCATTTCAACTCGCACTAGCGTCCATCGTTTCCGGCTGTTTTACATGCGTCCAGTTCGTGAACAACAAAGACGGTCGACTTCCTGTTCGAATCGTTGTACCGTGTTCCACCTTCGACTTTCGCTGGTGGGGGAATAATTTATTACTTTGGACAGTGAGAATCCTGAGCTAGTAAAATACTGTTAAAGAGAGAGAGAGACTCTTTCATTATAAGAATGAAAAAGTCAACTGAAGGGAATAAAGTTTTTCAATCTCACGATAGAGATTTTAGTAGAGATATAAAATAATAGACAGAAGAAAAGAATCGGTGAGAAGTCGTTCCACGACAAGTAGGGTCTTGGTCTGCTCTGGTTCGCTGACCCTTACGCAAGCAGTCAAGCTATGAGTTGCTGACTGCATTCATCTCTCTTACTGCGTCTTTGGTCCCACATACAAACTATCATACATACACACATACACACTCACACTCACACATACACATGTATGTCGTAACTTCGAGAAGATAGGACTGAGGTAATTATGGTCCATTTCTAGTAGAGGTGATGATGACAGCTGTGTAAAAGGAAGGTGTAAGAAGTAGTGTCTGTTTCACGAGGAGGGTGATAGTGTAGAGAGAAAAAAGCAGTCTTGGATTGAGTAATTGCTCTAATCCAGCCTATCTTTTATGACCCTATTTAACTTTCAGACGCCCTTACTCTCCTTGTACAACGTACAAGTTACACAACACTTAAGTACACAAAATTCTGTGACATATAACCCTACGTGCAGACGTGAAAACAAACTATGAATAACATATATAAAGGACAGGGGTTTGACCAAAACTATAGCTTAAGGTTTATTATGTTTATTATCGCTGAAATATCACAACACCAAGAAAAAAGCATTATCATTTGCATCAATAGATTTACAGACGAGAAATGAAAATATAGTCTAATAGGCCTTCCCTCTTGTATAGGAAAACTAGGAAATATCTCAACAGAGGTAATTAACCCAAAGAAAAAGATCAAATTGATTAACAATGGGAGTAGGGAATAGTCAGGACGGGTAAGACTAAGTGTTTAATTTAACCTATCGCGAGAAAAAAATACTCAGATTAGTGAGAGATAAATAAAAGAAGGTTGGTAGGTTAGTTGTAACATAAAATATTAGTACCTTTCTATCCGTTCACTCACACAGACAATACAGTGGCCCACTCTCAGATATGCGTAAAAAATGTTGACGCTGCTTACATTCCTCGGAATTTAAAACACTAGCAGTTATTAGAACTAATCAGTCATATTCAGGGTCAAGTGCAGCCTCAGACTATCCGATGAGCTTGTGGTAAAGTGGGATGTTATAAATATTTATAGGGACTTAGTGTACTGACTGAGATCAGCTGTGAAGGTATCTGTATCTAATAAGTGTGGTGTATTACAGATGACCTTACTTGCTACCACATTTATACCTCAGTCAGAATTATTCTGGAATATTGTGATGACTACGTTGAATGTCTAGGGTTATGAAAATGATGAAGTGTAAGTCACAACAACAACAGACAGATAAACAATTTAATTTATTCCACAACACTTTACAACACTGTGACACTCACACACATATAACACTCTATAAGACTATCTTAAATGAGTCAAGTGTAAAGTTTCAAATATATATGTATTAATTCCTTTCAATAATAGATATCCTGATTCAACTACACAATGAACCAGGAATCACAATCAAATGTAATTACAAGTAGTATGTACACAGTTTATATATATGATCTTTGTATTGACATATTTTATTAGTATTATCCTATGTGTGTAAGTTGTGAAGTAGTACTATGAAGTAATACTGGTTTTGTTTTTTTAGCTAGATTGTTGTTTGCCATCATGACTTCACGTGTTTGATTATCGTGGAAATAGTATTGGGAAAAGTTCACAGTTCCTGTCATTTGAAACAATTTATTGTCCCTCTGTGTTTAATATAATGTCAATTTTAGAGGGGGGGGGGGCACTTAATGTTGAGCTGCTCTGGCCACAGAAGCTTATCTTTCGTGATGGCGGCAGGAAAAGACTCCTCTGCTCGATTGCTTCACTGTGTTCTGGAGACACCTCACTGGTCGCTATCTGGACCAAGGAGTATGCTGTCAGCCTCTGGATTCAGCAAAACTCAGACCAGGTGCTGCTTCAATAACTTAGGACCATGGTCCCTGAAACAAGAAGGTTGTACCTCCTACTTCAGAACTAATTTATAATCTATTTCCACACTGAACACAATACATAACAAACACTGAGTTCAGAGCGGTAGGCCAACTGCTAGCTTCATCTGAAACAATTTACACCAGTATACTCCTCCCTAATGGTTACTACGCCTCTGCAATTCCAACATTAGTTCTTTCTAGTCAATAAGATAGGTGTCAGTGTACTGTGTGGCAATTCCATGCAGTTTTACTTTTCTCCGACACGTCCTGTTCAGGTTGGAGCAATATTTAGGCCTTGCCTCATGTTTGCTACTGAACCACACACATATACAGACATAAATTATCAATTCACATTCAATTTTCATTAAAAAGAAATCAAATATGTCAAGCTTACCACAATTCATGGAAATAATACACAAATACGTTGACTGGGGATGAATATGGCACAAATTCCGATCTGCCTCTGTCCCAGGCTTTTATTTAGAGAAAATATAAGCTGGTTCTCAACGCACTGTTTCTGAGTAAGTTTATTTTAAAATGTGGCACTGAACTGACGCTCCTAATTGACTATATTGGCGGGTCTAACCAATCGATCCATGTTTACACAGCTTTTCAAAAAAAGTACCCCTACTACCGTTTCCCCTAACAACACAAAATTAGTATTTGTAGTCCGACTAATATTGTTTAGCCTTATATATCATTCCCGCCAATATAATTGGATTTAACATGGTGACCTATTTCCCGTAAAATGGTGGTTTCAAAACAATCCACTGTGCGATTATTATTTGGTGTTGTCTGACACCCTCACTATTTTCTTTTGGCTATAATTTGTTAATTCCTAGACTATTTGCGTAACACTTAACATATTCTTTGTCAGCAAGTCCTAAGGAACCCAAATATATAAGTTTTAAGGGAGCTTAGTGGCGGCGTTCAAAATATGTATTTTCTTCTAGGATAGTCGTGCTGTTACCACCTCCTCACTTCCAAACTTTATGGTGTCTGCTGTACTGTCAGACTAATGTCAGGAGTTTAGACATAAAACAGTAGAATGTCATGTTTCCTAATAAGCATTTTACAGGTTTTTAAACCTAACTCTCGTATGGGTAGTGTTTTTTATCACTGTCTATTTGAAAAAAAAAACTAGTGCTTCATGCCTTTCGCGTTGGGGGTGGCATTAATTGTATATCGCGAGACGCGTGTTAGTGTTGCATGCGTTCCTGCTTTCAGCCCTCCCTCTCTCTATCCTAATTCCATCTGTCTTCATCACGCAGTGTATAAAATGAAATTAATGCTAGTATTAATTTAGGTCATTAAGCAGCTTGCGTATCTCAAGGTTTTCCAAGAAATACAGTACACGTTTTATTGTTTTGTTGAAACGCGTGTATTGATGCAGTAGGCTTTACTAGTGAACGTGAAAGCGTGAGAATATGCAGACGAAGCAGAAAAAGGGGATCTCGAGTACAGTCATTGTGACAGCACTGTTCTTTACCATTCTTCTTTCCCTGTTATTGAATTTATGTGTTAGGCTTTACATTTACCTTTTAATTTATATATGTGGATTTAGAATGTTTCACGACAAATTCTCCCCTCTTAAAACAGACGTTATATGTCAGTCTATACTTCTATATACACATAGAGAAATTTATTATTATTTCTGGGGCTTACGGTGATTCTCATCACACGGATGGCGGCTTAAAAAATCCGCTCCCAGATTTGTTTTTCCAGATATATATACTCTATGCTAAACTCAAATGGCTGCATCAGTAATGACCATCTGAGTAACCTAGAATTTTCATGCCTAGCCTGCGCTAGAAACGACAAGGGTTTGTGATCCGTCTGCAACTTAAATGCCTTCCCATACAGATAAATATTGAATTTCTTTATCGCCCATATTACTGCAAGACATTCTTTTTCGCTAGTTGAGTAGTTGGTTTCAGCTTTATTCAACTTTCTGCTAGCATATGCCACTGGGCTTAATTCCCCATCCAATGCATCTGATTTCTGTAACAGGGTCGCACCTAACCCGATATTACTGGCATCCGTTCTTACAATGAATTCTTGACTTAAGTCAGGTAGTTTCAAAATAGGTTTGCTTGTGAGCTTTTCCTTCAATTCCTGGTAAGCCAATTCACATTGTGGTGTCCATGTAATTCGATCTGGATTTTTTTTACGTGTCAAATCAGTTAACGGTGCACATATGGAATTAAAGTTTTTGATATACTTTTGGTAGAAACCACATAATGAGACAAAGGATCTCACGTCTTTCTTGGTTTGTGGTCTCGGGGCTTTCTTTAGTTTCTCTAAATTCTTGGGGTCAGGGGTCATGTTTCCCTGATGGACTGTGTGTCCCAAAAATTCTAATTCTTTACATCCAACGCAACATTTGGTTGGTCGGGCTGTTAAATTCGCTTCTCTAAGTCGATTAAACAGCATGTTCAGAGAGTCAATGTGTTCCTCAAATGTTTCTGTTGCTATAAGGATATCATCCATGAAATTTGTAATGCATGGATTATTTAGGGGATCTAACAATTTTCTCATCATTCTAGAGAAGACACTAGGCGCATTCTTCAATCCAAATGGCAATCTGTTAAACTCATAGTGTCCCTCTGAGGTACTAAAAGCTAGGTATGGTCTAACCTCAGGCTTTACTGGAATCTGATAGTATCCTTTACTCAGATCCACTTTTGAGAAATATTTAGCTTTATTTAGCCTGGCAAACAACTGATTTGTATCCGGCAATGGATCCACCTGTCCTTCTGTGATAGCATTCAGTCTCCTGTAATCTATACAGAGTCTATGTTCTCCAGAGGGTTTCCTTAAGAGCACCACACTGGAACTATACGAAGATTCACTGTGTGAAATAATTCCATCCTTCAACAAATAGTCTATCTCTTCCTTCAAAGCTTTCTCCTTAGCAAAAGGAATCGAATAGGGTTTCATACAGACAGGTGTGGGGTCTATCAGCTTCATATCATATTCCAATAAGTTTGTATGCCCCGGTCGGTCTGTGAGCACCTCTGTATGATTATCTAGAACCTGTTGCACTCTCTCTTTCTGATTTTTCGTTAAATGTGTACTGATTTTCACCTGTGCCGCTGTCTCACAGGGATGTAATGGATATTCAAATGATGAAAGTGGTTCCTTTTTCATCTCCATTGCAATGGACAAGGTCAACAAGTGTGTCTCTTCCTGATTTTCTCTTTCCAATTATTTCTTCAGGAGATTCACATGATAGATTTTTTCTTTCCCCTTCTTATCTATCTTATAATTGGTTCTAGACACCTTCTCTAGAACTGTATATGGACCTTGCCATCCAATTTGTAACTTATTCTGACTACCGGGTAGAAGAAGCAGTACCTTCTCTCCCACAGCCAAATCTCTGTCTTTAGCTTTCCTGTTATAATAGGCAGCATGTTTCTTCCTGGCTTGTTTCAAATTTTCATTGGCAAGTTTCCAGCCAGTTTTTAAACGAGTGGTCAGCTCATTCACATATTGGTATGAGGATGTAATATTTTCCTCTGCCTTTTCATCAGTCCACGTTCTTAACAGCGCTTACATATGGACCTTTAATTTTGTGGACCTATTTGTCCATGCACCGGTATGGTCTCTTCCACTCGAAGCGCTATAGTGATGATTTTTCTTCCCAGAATTATCATGCACAAAACGACCGCTACCAATTCTTTTCTTGGGGCTTTCTCCCCACTTAGAATTCTTGATGAGAGATTTCCTCTCTACATCCTCTTCCTCCAGTTTACATAAGTCCGATTGAGGGATTTTCAGCTTATCCTGGGGTAAGACATCTTTTTGCACTCTCTGCATAGTGGCCATTGTAAAACAGTTAATTGAAGCTTGTCCGTGAAAAGGGGCTTCCCATTCCATTTGGTCCACTTTATTATTCTTTCTATTGTCAGGCCTAAGTTTGCCTCGTGGCGTGTCCAGGTCCTGATCAATGTTCCCACTTGTGGGTGTTCCCTCATGTGCTATGCTACACCTTTCTACAAAATTCTCAATGTCCCACCTTGCCTTGGGCCAATAATAATTGTGAGCCACCTTTTGGATGGTGGTACCTATTTTCTCATGGTCCCCATCTTTTTTCACATGTAGGCTCCTTATTAATTCTGCCCTATATGCCTTTGGAAGAACTAACTGTCCGTGACCATTGGATCTAGTTCCGGCCTTCCTGTAAATCAACTTGTTTTTCATGTAAAAATCTCCCTTGCCTGGAGTTGTATGACAAGTTGACAATTTCCTGAAACAAGGCTTGAGGGTCTTATCCCCAGCCTGTGCCTTCCTCATCTCTTCTGGAGTGGTATCTATCAGGATATCCTCCTCCTGTCTTGAGGTTGACCTGACCTGAAGGGTGGCCATATACACAGGTTTCCTTCTGCAACGGTCAGTGTCATGATTGTTCATCTTACAATTTTTACACCACCTCCTTCCTTGGTTGAAAGATTTTCTTTCATCATATTTCCTTTCATCGAATTGTGGGGTTTTATTTTTATTGTCATACCGTGGCCTATCAAACTGGGGCTTACCTTTGTTTTGATCTCTAGGATCAAATTTATTAAAGTTCTGTGGTGCCCTAAAATTATCTACCTGTTTCTTTTTATTACCTGATACCTCTGCCTGAGCTGCTTGATACCTTTCTGTAACATTTAGTAACTCACCCAGTCTCTCTGCACCTTGTTTCATGAGAAACTTTCTCAGGCCTGGAGCCATGGACTCTCTTAATTGTTCTATAAGGACCATTTCCTTAAGATCTTGGGTTTTCCCCAGAGAAGTCCATTTCTCCAAGTATGTCTCTAACCGTGCAGAGAACTGGTGATAGGTTTCACCTGACAGTAGTTTAGCATTCCTAAATTTTTTCCTATAAAATTCTGCGTTCTTTTCATATCTTAACAAAAGAGCCTGCTTTAGCATGTCATAATTTTCTTGATCACCTCTGCTCATTTTGGCAAAAACTTCATAAGCTGCCCAAAGAAGTCCTTGAGATAACTTTAAGCTCCACCTTTCTCTCTCTAACCCATACGTGGTAGCTAATATTTCATATCTATTAAGATAGCTCTCAATATCATCGTCTTTCTCAACAAAATGATCTAAATGAAAGTTCATAGCTGAGGTTGAGGCTCCCTGACTAGCAGTAGCATCGGAGGTAAAGGGACTGGCACCATTTTCAGGAGCATGGCCTTGAAACTAAAACTCCTTTAGTCGTAACTCATGTTCCCTTTGTAATCTCTTCTCTTCCTTTTCTGCTTCCCTCTCTGCAGTCAATCTTCTTTCCTCTGCTTCCTTTTCTGCAGTCAATCTTCTTTCTTCTGCTTCCAATTTCTTAGCCTCAACCTCAATCTGCAACCTCTTAATTTTTTTTCAGCCTCTAACTTTCTTTCAGCCTCTTTTTCTAATCTTCTTTCCTCACGTTCAATATATTTGTCACATTCAGCAGTGACATAAGCAATCATAATTTGCCCGTCCATTCCTAACTCTTTAGCAGTCTGCACAGCAGCAGATCGAAATTTGGCCAGGTCCGCCATTTTCTAACAGGTAAATTTATATAATGTCTAACTAAACAATACAATCTGTAATTAATTATCCAAGGACAACCACAGTCACTGAGAGCTCAACCTTACTTAATTCCACCCAAGGATACCATTTAAATTTTTATTATTCCCAATATATATAATAGGAGAAAGTTCAATATCCCGGGAGCGAGACCCCAATATATGTGGTAAAGTGGGATGTAATAAATATTTATAGGGGACTTAGTGTACTGACTGAGATCAGCTGTGAAGGTATCTGTATCTAATAAGTGTGGTGTATTACAGATGACCTTACTTGCTACCACATTTATACCTCAGTCAGAATTATTCTGGAATATTGTGATGACTACGTTGAATGTCCAGGGTTATGAAAATGATGAAGTGTAAGTCACAACAACAACAGACAGATAAACAATTTAATTTATTCCACAACACTTTACAACACTGTGACACTCACACACATATAACACTCTATAAGACTATCTTAAATGAGTCAAGTGTAAAGTTTCAAATATATATGTATTAATTCCTTTCAATAATAGATATCCTGATTCAACTACACAATGAACCAGGAATCACAATCAAATGTAATTACAAGTAGTATGTACACAGTTTATATATATGATCTTTGTATTGACATATTTTATTAGTATTATCCTATGTGTGTAAGTTGTGAAGTAGTACTATGAGGTAATACTGGTTTTGTTTTTCAAGCTAGATTGTTGTTTGTCATCATGACTTCACGTGTTTGATTATCGTGGAAATAGTATTGGGAAAAGTTCACAGTTCCTGTCATTTGAAACAATTTATTGTCCCTCTGTGTTTAATATAATGTCAATTTTAGAGGGGGGGGGGGGGCACATAATGTTGAGCTGCTCTGGCCACAGAAGCTTATCTTTCGTGATGGCGGCAGGAAAAGACTCCTCTGCTCGATTGCTTCACTGTGTTCTGGAGACACCTCACTGGTCGCTATCTGGACCAAGGAGTATGCTGTCAGCCTCTGGATTCAGCAAAACTCAGACCAGGTGCTGCTTCAATAACTTAGGACCACGGTCCCTGAAACAAGAAGGTTGTACCTCCTACTTCAGAACTAATTTATAATCTATTTCCACACTGAACACAATACATAACAAACACTGAGTTCAGAGCGGTAGGCCAACTGCTAGCTTCATCTGAAACAATTTACACCAGTATACTCCTCCCTAATGGTTACTACGCCTCTGCAATTCCAGCATTAGTTCCTTCTAGTCAATAAGATAGGTGTCAGTGTACTGTTTGGCAATTCCATGCAGTTTTACTTTTCTCCGACACGTCCTGTTCAGGTTGGAGCAATATTTAGGCCTTGCCTCATGTTTGCTACTGAACCACACACATATACAGACATAAATTATCAATTCACATTCAATTTTCATTAAAAAGATTTTAAATATGTCAAGCTTACCACAATTCATGGAAATAATACACAAATACGTTGACTGGCGATGAATATGGCACAAATTCCGATCTGCCTCTGTCCCAGGCTTTTATTTAGAGAAAATATAAGCTGGTTCTCAACGCACTGTTTCTGAGTAAGTTTATTTTAAAATGTGGCACTGAACTGACGCTCCTAATTGACTATATTGGCGGGTCTAACCAATAGGGCCATGTTTACACAGCTTTTCAAAAAAAGTACCCCTACTACCGTTTCCCCTAACAACAAAAAATTAGTATTTGTAGTCCGACTAATCGTGTTTAGCCTTATATATCATTCCCGCCAATCAAATTGGATTTAACATGGTGACCTATTTTCCGTAAAATGGTGGTTTCAAAACATGCCACTGTGCGATTATTATTTGGTGTTGTCTGACACCCTCACTATTTTCTTTTGGCTATAATTTGTTAATTCCTAGACTATTTGCGTAACACTTAACATATTCTTTGTCAGCAAGTCCTAAGGAACCCAAATATATACGTTTTAAGGGAGCTAAGTGGCTGCGTTCAAAATATGTATTTTCTTCTAGGATAGTCGTGCTGTTGCCACCTCCTCACTTCCAAACTTTATGGTGTCTGCTGTACTGTCAGACTAATGTCAGGAGTTTAGACATAAAACAGTAGAATGTCATGTTTCCTAATAAGCATTTTACAGGTTTTTAAACCTAACTCTCGTATGGGTAGTGTTTTTTATCACTGTCTATTTGAAAAAAAAACTAGTGCTTCATGCCTTTCGCGTTGGGGGTGGCATTAATTGTATATCGCGAGACGCGTGTTAGTGTTGCATGCGTTCCTGCTTTCATCCCTCCCTCTCTCTATCCTAATTCCATCTGTCTTTTCATCACGCAGTGTATAAAATGAAATTAATGCTAGTATTAATTTAGGTCATTAAGCAGCTTGCGTATCTCAAGGTTTTCCAAGAAATACAGTCCACGTTTTATTGTTTTGTTGAAACGCGTGTATTGATGCAGTAGGCTTTACTAGTGAACGTGAAAGCGTGAGAATATGCAGACGAAGCAGAAAAAGGGGATCTCGAGTACAGTCATTGTGACAGCACTGTTCTTTACCATTCTTCTTTCCCTGTTATTGAATTTATGTGTTAGGATTTACATTTACCTTTTAATTTATATATGTGGATTTAGAATGTTTCACGACAGAGCTGACTGCTATTTTTCGGGGAGTCGCTGCAATTGATGCGTTAGTATTTGTGCCTGGATATTATTCCTTTTCACTGCAGGTATTTGCTTTGGCTAAGTGTTTCTATTGTGGTGGCACTATCCTGCAAATTAATATGGTAAAATATTGTTCCAGTGCGGTCTAGTCTCAGGTGGCTATAACACTCGGTGACGTGATGGGAAAAAATTGTTAAATGATAATAATCTGCTGTTCGTTGAGGTGGGAGCTGAGTATGAACAGCGAGTTCTCTTGAATAAATCCGATGAAAAAACTCCTGTTAAGGGTCAGATGAAAAGTACTGACTTTCTGCTTCAGCAGACTGATAATATATTATGATATGAAAAAAGTTGTATTCTGGAAATGTTCCGTACCAGTTAAATTTTATCTATTATTGTTTGTTTTCTTGATTTGGCTTCTCGACATAATTAGAGAAGGTGGACCGCGCAGGGGTCACAGCATGAAGATGGTCATAACAATAATTATTTGGATGCTGATAGGAACATCAGATCATAACAAATCCCCCTTGTCATATTTGTATTCTGTAACCTTTGATTTCTGACTGTAAATTGATCAGCCTGGATTATATAGGAAAAAAATATAAACGCTTTAGCAATATTATCAATATCCTAATCTAACACACATTTAGGTATGACTTGTTAAGCACTCCGTTATTAAATTAAATTTAGACCCCACAAGTGTCTAGCTATTCTCGTCGCTCCTAACATGAGATATGAACACTAGTCACTTAAAATTTTACACCAGATGGAAATAGAAAATAAATCGCGTTCTCTAAATTATCCACCGCCTAGCGTCTATTAATTAATTTAAAGCATCTCTTACTGAGGAAATAGCGGGTAATTAATTTTACGTTTATAGCTGGTAAACTTTGCTATACGTTATTTAATTAACACAGACCAAAAAAACCCAGTGAAATATAATGGAAAAACTTTAACAATTAAACCACTAAAAAACTCTAATATATTATTACCGCAGCACAGAAAAAAGAATTAATCTCCACGTATATAAGTAAGTCCAAAATGGTAGTTTGGTTCTCATATGCGAGCTAGGTACTTTCTTCAAAATCTCTGGCGCTACTGATAACTTAGTTTTAAGAGATTGCTATATATATTAAATGGATGAAAATCGTTAGCTACATGTGAGATTTTTCACCTCTGCCCATTTCTGGGGGATTTCTGCGGTCGAATAGCGAATGAAGGGTATTTCTCGCGCCTTAGCTGACCTCAGATTCCGTTCTCGGACGAGCGGCGCCTTTAGATCCCGTCTTCTCGGTGAGCATTTACGTCCCCTGGAACACGAACAAAAAGAAATAAAGTCGGTAAAATGGTTAACGCCCTTTCTGCATTCTGTGCTTACGACCCGTTCTATCTTAGTGACTACAAACCCCGTTGCCTCGCCCCCCTCCCCCGTTTTCAGGGACAAGTCGCTGACGAAATTACGTACCTGACAGCCAACAAACCCCCTTGCCCTTCCCCCTTTTTGAAAGGAAGACAGTTCGAGATATGAATAGCTGTATCAATAGCGCTTGAAACAAAGACAGGTAGGCGTGGCTAAACTAGAAAATAAGACAGATGGCGAAATGCATGGATGTATGCGTGATAACCCTTGCATGCTAATTAGGAAGTCTGTGAGAGAGCACGTTGAGCGGTTATATTGAAGAGTGAGGAGTGCCGGTGCGATTAAAGTGGCTCGATCAGGGTTGCTCAATTTTCATGTCACAATGTACACACTTCACAAATACACACACATACATACATATGCAAGGTGCTGCAAAAATAGGTAAACACTTTAATAAGGTATAATTTATTATCTTTTATTTCATTTATTGTTTCGTTAGCACGTAGATATATACTCTACTGACATGTTATTAATATTTTTCTATATTCTATATTTATTCTACATTTTAAGTATATAATTACTTTGTAATAACGAATAAATAAATGTAAAGAAACTGTACACCTACTTTTGGACCACCCTATACTGTATTCATATGTATATATATATATATATATATATATATATATCTATATATATATATATATATATATATATATATATATATATATATATATATATATATATATAGCATATGATTTCTCACGTTTTTGTACCTAATTAGACCGCTAAAAATCGTGAAGACGTAATCCGTTACCTTATATGGTAAGCTCTCCGTGGTACCAATTTAGCCTCGAATGAGTAGAGGATTTCACAAACTTAGCGTGTCTAGTCGTTGTCGGCTTATGACATACGTAAAAGCGCTCTCACACGCGACACAATATAGTTCCGTTTATTGAAGGAAGTCGCAGGTTGCAGTCGTAACGCCTCTACGCGAAGACAAAGAAATCTGAGAGTGGTTGGCTCCCATCTTTAGCAGAACAGAACACTGTCATAACCGTGTGTATGTGGCGCAAGAATAAAATTGACAGGTGAAAGATATCTGTCACAACAGCAGGACACAAACTCGTGATTGTGAAGCAGCAATAACGTTTGATATCCCAATCGCAGATCATCGGTACCAAGAAGAGAAGTAGTACTTAGACAGTTGGAACGGAATATAATTTTATAGAATATTACAGGGATTCGAACCCGTTCCAAACCAGGCAGCAACGCTTCACCAGAAAAGAAATTGGATAGTTCAACCTGCTAAAATTTTCTGACGTTATTGCATGGATTATCTACCTTGTTCCTTATCCAGTTAGCCCATATAAGGTGAGAATAAGTTAACTCGTCAGAACGTGTTTTTGAAGACAAAGGAAGTTCGTTTCTAAATTTAATTAATGTATATGTGCTTATCTTTGTTATTGTTTACCTAGGACTGCTGAGCTTCTCGCTCTTTTGCAGCCAATACCAAGTTGAAGACTCCTTGGTATTATCTACACTGTAGATCTAGGTTTTTCCTGTGGCTTTTCTGCTATTCCGAAACTTGCTGAGTTGAAGTCATGAGCTCCAGTTTCTCCCACTTGGTTTGCATTTAAATGATCATTACGTCTGATCCCAAACTAGGAGGAAGAGTGCATGGCATACTGTACATTCCCTGCCATCAATGGGGCTCTCCAAATATGCATTGCTAAAATACTGTGCTCTGGTTCTGGGCCCTCCCAAGGAATTGTCACGTCTTACACAGAACCCCTTTTCAGCTCCCTCTGCCTATCATGGGTCCACAGTGAGATCCTCCTGTATGCAGCCAACCAGGTAAAAGCCAGAGTTACGTACTGGGATTCAAGTGACTCCTCCAAGCTTAGTGTGCAATACTGAGTTCTCAGCACGTTTCATCACAGGGAGACTTCAAGAGTCAATGAGGGTGTAATAAGCCTCACAAACAGAGACAATTCCATATCTGTATACTATAGCACTGTGCTTAGCTGGTGGTCATATAAGGATGACTCCAGATATGCCCCCATGCATGTCATGTAGCTGTAAGCATGTGTGAATAGCTTTTGTTCTTTGTGTATGCTTACCTTTGTATTTTATTTTCTTCCAAGTTCATTATTCTTTTGTTTGTCAGCCTTACGGCTTCTCAAGGAACCTGCCACAAACTCATATCAGGTCCTCCTATAGCATTACATCATCTCAAGTCTTTCGGTGTCTTCCTCATAATTTTTTTTTCTGTTCTCCAGGTCCAGGTATTTTTTGGTCTCCATCAACCTCTCTTACGCAGGGGATTCCAGAAACAAAAATGCACTTTAATGCTATCAGCAAATTTCCTCAACTTGTATCATATCCTTTGCCAGCATATTTTTCAAGCTGATTAATATCAATGGAATATTTTTCATTGCCTGCTATGTGAGCATATTAAGTTCCCAAAAAATCAACCGATAAAGAGTACATCTAACGTGGTTTCTGTCGCTACGTGTGGTTATCTTGGGTTTGTGAAGAGGAAAAAGATAATAAGGAATGGAACAACTATTTCCATCAGACATGTTGTAAGAGACGTGTAATGTGAGTTTTTGCATGGAACTAACATTTCCACCATGCAAAATAAAGTGCTTCAGTTACCATCACTGCTTGCGTACTTAAGTGTCTTGGTACATCCTTTCTGCAAGGGGGATACTGCAGCACCTGAACAATGCTCAATAAGAAACAAACAAACAGAGAAGGAAGGAAGTGTTTTCTGTGACCTATATTTCTCTCCTAACAAATATTAATAAGCTAAGTTGCGAGTTTTCACTGCGGATCCGGTGAAAGTACCTTTAAAGCTGAGACATGCGTGCTTTTAAGTGGCGGTGGCACAGGGCTATGTCGAAATTTACCTAGATTAAAAATTCTCTTTTTTTCTCCTCCTTCGCCTAGAGATCTACCAAATAATACCTTGGGATCTATCGGTTGATCAAGACTGACCCGTTGCCGACCCAAGGTTTATTTCATTGCTCAAAATATTTCAAGAACTTTTCTTTAACAAGGGTTACTGACACAGAATTTTCTTAAATTTAGAGTGTTGCCTTAAAATGTGTGGCTTTTTCAATTTTATCGTATGTGCTGCACCTGACCTGGTCGTATAAATAAGATAGTTGTTCTAAATTAGCTATATGTGAGTTATTATTTTTGATAATTATTCACCACCTTTGACAATACCAGACAACATGGTCTTTAATATTTGGTTCCTGCTATTGTGGTTCGGAATTGACATCGTTGCACTCTAGGCAAACCCTTTGGAGGTTAATTTCTCTCCCTGCATGTTTCCAAAAGTATAGATGCTAATTGTTTCTGTAGATCACTGATTGTCTACATTCTTTCTTACGTCCATCCCTGCTAGTTTTACGTTTCAAGCCAAAATCCAGTAGACCAAGCGCGTTGATTCATCCATTACAGTATCGTTCTCTAACAGGCGATCGTTAATTGTCCTCATTATCTCCCTTATTTTATATGTGGATATGCGCCTAATACAACCGACGAACATTATGTCTAGGTTCAACAGAGTGTGCCTCGCCAAAAGAGACAAAACTCCTCGCCCCCCCCCCCCCCCTCCCTTAGTGCGCCACCGCTGCCTTGTAATACTATCAACAGCTTTTTACAATTTTTGTTGTTTTGGGTTTTGCCTTGCTTTTACGAGGCGTGCCTCGCACAACCTAGGTAAAAGGTACGTAGGTTATATTGGGGCGCAAGTCCAAATATAAAAGAGCTTGTAGTCTGGTAGATCGTATACTTTTCTCAAATGTATGTCGTAGCCATCGTCAACGTCTTTCTGTGTAACATTGTTGTAATATTTATTTAATATTTGTTTAGCAAACGTGCAGAGAATTATCCCCAGTATTGCCATAAACAAAAATTTGAAAAATACGTTTCCAATTGTGTTGCTGACTGTAACATTCATTTTTCATCAAACTAGTTAGTCTGTAGCTTTACCAGCTTCCCGCGTAAAGTCTGTAATAGTGCAAAGTGATGCATAACTCCAGATAATCTGATTTCTCTGATAGCCTCTAAGCGATTTAAACCATTAACGCAACAGAGAATCACTGCACAGTTTTCGAGTTAAGCTGTTTAGATACCATAACAAACAATTCAGCGATGTTTAAGCTGTTGCTACTGTCGACTTGTTTAAGGTCGCTTATGATATATTCCAGTTAAATTGCAGGATTCCTGCACTTAAGTCCGCCTGATTTATGGTGCAACCTGCGCCGTTTGAGCAGTGATTACGTTTATTGTCACATTAGATAATTACTAGTTTGTAATAAATCTAAATCATATTACAGTAAGGTCTCTAGTTACGAGCGAGTTGCGTTCTTAATGGCGTTCATAACCGAATAGAACGTAAATCGGAATGTGTACGTCCAGTAAATGTACGTAAGTATTCGTTAATAAGACATCGTGAAAAATAAAGCACTACAACATTTATTAATTGAACTTTAATCGAAATTATTAAACACGAATGGGTATTATGGGCTCGTTCCTATCAGCGGGTTCGTATCAGTCGAGATCGCCGTAACTCGAGACGTTATTGTACATTACTGGTTTTGTTTGTATGGTATAGATGTGTGGCCGTCCGCCCGTGCAAGGGTCTGAATGTTAAAGTGTATCTTGTGTGTATGTGTGTTTGTACGTGCGCGGGCGTGGCATTCATGCGTCTGCAAATACGTGTGTGCACATGTGTGTGTGTGTATGTGTGTGGTCACCGACGTGAAACTGATGACAAGAACCAGACAAGTGCCAGTGGAACAAGAGATGAGAAGAAGAGGCTGGCAATGGATAAGGCACATACTGATGAAACCTGTTGATAGAATTACAAGGCAGTTCTTGCTCTGGAATCAACGGGATAAAAAAAGGATAGGTATATCAAAGTACCTTAAGAAGAGAAGTATAGACAGAATTAAACATGATGTGGAAGACATACACAGACCGGGCGCTAATGGCACGCGGCATGAGGACTTGGTACGTATTTGTTGAAGGCCTATGCTCCTTGGGCGCTGAAGGGTACTGATTCCTTGATATCTGTGTGTGTGTTTGTGTTTGCACCACAAACCTATTTAATGTGTTCAAATATGTAAATATCGTGTATGTATAGGTGTAGTTTTATCAGTGTTGTTAACTCGAGTCAATCGCCTCGAACTTGAGTCGGGCTTAATTCACCGCAACGACTCAACTCCAAAATATCGTATTAGCGACTCGACTCGGGACTTGCTGGTTTACGCAAACCAACTCTTTGTGCTGAGACAGTGTCTCTAAAAAGTAATATAATAATAATAATAATAGCCCCTTCAGTCATAACTGACTATGAGAATGCGCCTCTGAGGTGACAGCCTTCAGCTAGTTATTTTCCTGGTGTTCCTTTCCACGTTTTCTCCTCTCTTCTGCTTGATGTGAGAGCTTCTTTTCTCCCAATCTGGGGTGGCGCCGTAGAGAGCATCGTCACTTGGTACGATCGGCAGCTTCATCCTCCCAGGTTGCTAGATTTATGTCCAGCGCCCTCATGTCTCTCTAGCACACATCTTTGAACCTTAGCTGTGGTCGCCCAACTGTTCTGTTGCCATATGCTAGTGGTCCGTAGAAGATGTCTTTCGAGAAGCGACCATCTTCCTCCCTGCTATGACAACCTTTGGAACCGAATGTCTCTGAAAAGTAATCCTGAAAATTAAATACTTGTCCTGAGAAATTGTGTACAAATATATAAGAAAAATGCTTTGATCAAATACAGGCAGTCGATAAATAAAATACTAAAAACAGAGATTATTATTTTTCAACATTATTATATTTATTAATTGATGTCGTTTTCGAATACTTGCGCATGAGCTATAAACAGTTTTAGATCGAAATGAAACTCAATTTATGACTCGACTAGGAAGCTACTATTGGGGACTTGCGACTCGAATTGTCACAACTGGACTATGAGACTTGCGACTCGACTTGAGAAGTTTTAGAGAAAAACTTGAAGATTACTCTCAGTTTTACTTCTTTGTCCGTATTATGGGCTTCTAGATATGCTAAATTATAATTATAGTATTAGAAATTAAACCAAAGATGCAGCAATAGAGAACGCAGTCAGCGACTCATAGCTTGACTGCCTGCGTCAGGACCAGCGAATCAGAGCTGGTCAAGACCGCACTCCACCACGTGGTGGTCCTGGAAACAGTCTGCAGCAGTGCAGTCTGGCTGAGCGAGTGTGGATCGCAATGGGAAGGCAAACCCGGTCCTAAAAAATGCCGTGCAGAAGTCGGATGTGTCGACCAAAAGGTGCAGATATCACAGCTTAGGCGTAAACAGACACAACGCAACCACCGTCCTTTTCAGGACGAACGAGGAAGAAGAAGAAGAAGAAGAAATTAAACAAACCTAAACATAGTTATCATTTTTTTAAAATAGTTTGTAATAAAACGATTCTTGAACAATATTATCAATTAAAACATCTACAGAGAGGACGCAATTCATTTACTAACACACGTTAAGTACGTGTCTGGTTTAAGATCGTTCGGATGTCGTTCATTTCTATCTTTTCTTTCTTTCCTGCCCTGGTAATTCCATGACTTGTTGCAAGTACGATTTCATTTTAATTTGGGTCCTATTCCGCGAACAGATTACTGCCAGGTATGCTATCAGGGTGGACTTCCACAAGGTGACTATCTACCCCTCGATATTTCTACTTATGGTTCCTTTGTTTCCCGTGAAGCTTCTGTTTTATTAGTATGCCTGTGCCGCTGATTGGCCAGGTTATTTCATCATCATTATTACCAGTGTCCTTTAGCTCGCTATGAAACATAGGCCTTAAGTCAGGTTAGGTCATGCTCTCAGGTTAGGTCATGCTCTCAGCTTAAGTCATGCTCTCATGTTAGGTCATGCTCTCAGGTTAGGTCATGCTCTCAGGTTAGGTCATGCTCTCAGGTTAGGTCATGCTCGTAGGTTAGATTATGCTCTCAGGTTAGGCCATGCTCTCAGCTTAAGTCATGCTCTCATGTTAGGTCATGCTCTCAGGTTAGGTCATGCTCTCAGGTTAGGTCATGCTCTCAGCTTAAGTCATGCTCTCATGATAGGTCATGCTCTCAGGTTAGGTCATGCTCTCAGGTTAAGTCATGCTCTCAGGTTAGGTCATGCTCTCAGGTTAGGTCATGCTCTCATGTTCTGTGCCATCCTTCCTTCTTCTTCTTCGTTCACCCTCAGATGTCAACTTGAATAAGTTCAAAGAAAGCGGTGGTCAGCCTGAGGCTGTTGATATCTCCGTAGATCTTCTCCAGGAATGGTACTGGTGATGGCCATATGCGTCTTCTCCGCTCCTCATATGTTGGGCACCTCTGAAGCAGGTGTTCGGCAGTCATTTTACCAGTGCCACAGTCACACTCATCCGTAGTTCCTATCTTTAATTTGTTGAACAGATGGTATCTCAATCTGTTATGACCAGTGCGAAGTCTGAAGATTACCACTTGTTCACTTCTGCTGAGCTGGTAATACGGATCATTTTTTTGTGTGGCCTGGATGCTCTTCTTCCCACTTGTGCCTGTATCTGCGCTTGATAAAACTCTTGGACTCCTCATAGGTTATATTTGTGTCCAGCTGAGGAAGTTTTCCCCCTTCCTTTGCCAATCTGTCAGCCTCTTCATTTCCAGGGATGTTGCAGTGAGAAGGGATCCACTGTATCACAACTCTTTTGTATTGCTGACATAGTCTGTGAAGTGTTACTCTTAGGTCATCCAGTTCAGCATTTATTTGACTTTTCAGTGTTGTAATCACTGACAGCGCATCTGAGAAGATAACTACTGGTCTCTCTGAGCTTTTTTCTGTCATTAGAATTTCTGATGCAGTTTTTATGGCCTCTGCCTCTGCTCTGAAGTTAGTTGAAAATTTCCCTGTTGCGACAGCTATCTTTTTTTGTGTGCCATTGCTTAAGCTCAGGAAGACTCCTCCACCCCCATCTTCTGTTGCATTTGTTGCTGATCCATCTGTGTACGCATGGATCCAGGTGTTGCTTGGGTAATGTTTCTCTATATATTTTGCGGTTAGGACTCTCCTTTCTGTTTCAGTTTGACTGTTCTTTCTCTCAATACCAGGAACATTTTCTATCATTTCAGGGAAGCACTGTTGTTTCCAAATTGGTAGCTTGTGTGCAGTACATATTGGCGTAGCTGTTGATATTGCATTTATGGGGTCTGCTCTCATCTTTGTTTTTACTGTCTCTACAAAGTTGCTTCGCTTCAGTCTTCCCCTTCCAAGTCCATTTATCCTCTGGTGCATTGGGTGATCTATCAGCCTCCTGAATTTCTCGGCTTGTTGCTGGGCTCTGCTATCTCTTCTATCCTCCATAGGCTGGAGGTGAGTAATCTTTTCCAACTCTTTTATTGGTGTTGATTTCATGCCCCCAGTTATGATTCTCATTGCTTGGTTTTGGGTTCTGTTTATTTTGTCAAAGTTCGACTTAGCGGCTGTTGACCATGCTGCAATGCCATATTCTAAGACTGGTCTCACTCGCCCAGTATATAGATTCTTTAGTACTCTCTCGTCTGCTCCCCAAACCGTGCCAGCAAGTTTTTTCATGATTGCCATTCTCTGCCTTGCTCTTGTCCTGTTTTTCTCAATCTGGGTTTTCCAAGTCAAGCGGCGATCAAAGGTAATGCCTAGGTAGTTTGGGTTTTCATCCAGATGTAGATTTTTCCCATTTAGCACCAACTTGGAGATCTGTGGTTTGTTAGAGAGAGAAAACACTGTGAATGATGTTTTCTCCTCATTTATCTTTACTAGCCATGCCTTGGCCCACTCCTCCAGTGATGTTAGGGCTTGCTGCATCCGAATGCTTGCCGTAGAGATATATTCCTCTGAGATCCACAGGGCTAAGTCGTCTGCAAAGGAGGCATTGTGGGTTCTTCTTGGAATATTCTCTGATATGTCATTTATATATGTGAGGAACAATGTGGGTGACAGGACTCCCCCTTGGGGAACACCCTGCTCCAATACCATCTTCCTACTGGTCTGTCCTTGTAGTTGGACTCTGGCCGTTCTATTTTCAAGATAGTGGCTGATCCATTTGAACATTCTCCCACACACTTCACTTCTTTGCAGTTTGACTTTCAGTCCATCTTTCCACACTTTGTCAAATGCTTTTTCTAGGTCCACCCATACCACCAGTGTGTGCTTTTTTTCTTGGAAAGCATCCTCAATTTTCTGAGTTATATAAGTGATCTGGTCTTCAGTGGATCTGTGTTTCCTGAATCCTGCTTGCTGTGGGGCTAAGAGATGTTTTTCTTCTAGATGCCACATAAGTCGAGTATTTATTATGCGCTCCATCAATTTTCCAACACAACTAAGTAGACTGATAGGTCTGTAGCCATTTAGTTCTGTCTGAACTTTGTCTTTCTTAGGTATTGGAATCAGTATAGCATCTTTCCATGCCTGTGGTACTATTCCTCTTTTCCAGCTGCAGTTTAGGATGGCCAGAAGCTTCTTTTTTGCCTTTGTTCCTGTGGCGAGAGGTTTTATTTGGTTGTAGGATCAGTATAGTACTGAAAATTACAGAAATAGAATTTCTGCAGAAAATGGTGAAGTCCCAGTGTCTAAGAGGACTACTGGTATCACAAATTAGTTACGGCTGTGAATGATCTGATCTCGAAACAATAGTAGAGAGGAGACCGACATAAAGTGCCACCTCCGCTGTGTAACTAACTGTGATATTAAACAAAACAAGGAAACAGATTTTTACTTAACAATGATAAAATTGACAAGTCGTTCAAAATACAATTTCCTTATATTTTATTTAGTATATACACTATCCACTCTTGTGCTGAAGGGTGAATGTTGAAAAAATGGAACGTAATGAATTTGTAAGTTTGCATATATTTTACAAATATTTATATTTATATAGACAACAAGTTTTCCAATTATAGGAACAAAAATTATATCAGCTGTGCTGTTAATTAAGGATATAACACTTCTCAGCTATGCTATTAATTTTGTCTCTTGCTATGTTAAGTCACTTTCTCATCACTGACAGTTTCTATGCTCACAATGCTGACAGAAATGGTACGAATGAGTACTCATCTCTTAAAACGTTCTGTTCTCCTTAGTTTGGTTCACACCACTCCTGCTGAGGCTCGTTACTTTAGCCCACCCAAGACTGAGGGGGACTAAAATGTAGCTTCTGTACAATCTCTATGCTCCTGCAAAGTTCCAGGCAGCGGGATTGACTCGAACATACGACCTCAGGTTTTTAGGACACAAATAAACCTGTAACAAAGCAAAAATAGGGGCTAATTTCTGTCCTCAAGCCCACCTATTTCTAGTGTGAGTGAAATGAGCGTGTCTCAGATGTATGCATGTAGGATGAATGACAACATGGCTCAGTATGATTTAGCAATAGCGAGACAAGACATGTGTCTACTTGCAAAGCATTCTTTCTGATAAACTAATACATGGATACATTCAATAATATAGATTCAATACATGAATACATTTAATACATGAATACATCCCATAATATAAATCAATACATGAATAAATCCAATAATATGTACACCTAGGTGTGATACAACAATGTCCTTCCCCCTATACTATACCACGTCCTCTCTGTCAAGTGCTATACTAGCTGGTAACATATATCCTAACAATATTGTTATGTTCTTATGATAGGAGTATATGAGACGAGGACTGTTTGGTGATATATCAGGTGGGAGTTATAGGAGACAATAGATTGGAGTTAGATGCGACAATAGATTGAGTCCTGACAAGGACTGTTTTGGTTATATTGCAGTTGGAGTTAGATGAGACAATAGATTGAGTCCTAACAAGGACTGTTTTGGTTATATTGCAGTTGGTCTTATCTGAGACAATAGATTGAAGTATAGGAGACAATAGATTGAAGTATGAGTCCTATTAGTCTTCGTCTATTCAATCATATACATTCATAGGGAACCCAAAATATATTAAATATATACAGGTGTAGGTAGTATAATGACACACAACAAATACCAACATTATATGCCTGCTGAAGGCCTATTTTCCTGAAGGTTATCGTAAATTTATAATTACCCTCCAAGATTTAAAAAACGGCCAGTTTGACTCGACTTGTGAAGTAGGTTGCAGGTCGATGCCCTCAGGTAAACAATCAATCAAGGTGACAGCTTCTTCCTCTTCAGTCAGTATCTCTGGCGTCAAGTTCGGGATTGCGTGTTTAGCATAAAATTCCGCCCTATTATATAGGCAGGTAACTGCTTAAGAAAGGCTTTCGGTTGGTTCCTGGCGGAGCAAAATGATTGGTTTCCTCCGGTTTCGTCTTTTGCTCATACAGCCTAATTTTATTCAGTTTTTAGCCGCCATCTTGCGTGAACTGCGTGAACAGTATAATTTATTCTGTCTCAGAGACTGGTGAACGGTGCAAGTTGATTGGTTGAAGCAAATCTGTATCTCGACATAGTGATTAACAAAGTAGTGGGTTACACTTCGTTTCACGACATAGCCCCCTCCTTTCCTAGCTGTGACTTGTCATAGCTGACGTGTAAACCCCTGCTGTGGTTAATCCTTTTGCGTCTGTCCTTCCAGAGTACTAGGGTGTCGACTTAAAAAATCAGCTCCTACATTGTCTCTTCCCGGAATGTAATTCACGGTAAAGGAATAAGGCGCCAGAAGCAGACTCCACCTTAACAATCTCGAATTTAGCTTTTTAGATGCAGCCAAGAATGTTAAAGGTTGGTGATCGCTTTGGACAATGAAGTGTGTCCCATACAGATAAGGTGAAAATTTGTTGATGGACCAAATTAGAGCTAAACATTCCTTCTCTATGGTCGAGTAGTTCAACTCAGCTGCATTCAGCTTCCTACTGGCGTAGGCGACTGGTAAAAGTTCCTCCGGCTGGGCTTTTGATTTCTGCAAGAGAGTTGCACCAATACCTATACTGCTAGCGTCCGTCCTTAATACAAATTCCTGTGTGATATCGGGTAGTGTAAGGATTGGTTTGCTGGTGAGTTTTGCTTTTAGTTCTGTGTAAGCTTTTTCACAATCAGCATTCCATTGGATTTTGTCAGGCTGTTTTTTCTTCGTTAAGTTGGTTAATGGTGCACACAGAGAGTTAAAGTGGGGTATGTACTTCTGATAGAACCCACATAAAGACACGAATGATCTCACATCTTTCTTCGTTTGAGGTCTGGGTGCCTTCTTTAACTTCTCTATATTCTTTGGGTCAGGAGACATATGACCTGTAGAAATAGTGTGACCTAAGAATTCCAACTCCTTACAACCGATATAGCACTTGGTTGGACGTGCAGTCAATCCAGTGGCTCTCAGTCTGTCAAACAACATGGAGAGCGCTACTATATGCTCTTCAAATGTGTTTGTAGCAACAAGAATGTCATCCATAAAGTTAGTGATATGGGGATTTTGTAGAGGTTCCAATAATTTCCTCATCATTCTTGAAAAGATACTGGGAGCATTTTTCAGCCCAAAGGGTAGTACATTAAACTCGTAGTGTCCGTCCGATGTACTAAATGCCAGCATTTTCCTAACTTCTGGTTTCACTGGTATTTGGTAGTATCCCTTGCTTAGATCTACCTTCGATAAATACCTAGCCTTACTCAGTGTAGAGAACAGCTGGTTGGTGTCAGGTAATGGGTCCACCTGAGATTCTGTGATCGCATTAAGCTTCCGGTAGTCAATACATAACCTGTGTTCACCACTCGGTTTTCTCAATAGCACCACACTTGAGCTATAGGGAGAGTCTGACTTCGAGATAATTTTCTCCTTCAACAGATAATCAACTTCCTCCCTTAGTGCTTGGGCTTTCGCATAGGGTATAGGGTATGTTCTCATGCATACTGGGGTAGGGTCGGTAACCTTCATGTCGTACTCTAACAGATTCGTACGACCTGGCTTATCTGTGAGCACATCAGCATGGGTTTCCAACACTTTCTGAACCCTCTTCTTCTGCTCTGGAGTTAAATGTTCACTAATATTTACTTGAACATAATCCTCTGTAGTTGTGAGTGGATACTCCATAGAGTGAAGTGGTTCACCGTGCATTTCTGTTGCAATGGCTAGGGTCATAATATGTGCAACTTCTGATGATTCCTTGTCATAGTATTTTTTAAGAAGATTGACATGATATACCTTCTCCTTCCCTTTCTTGTCAATCTTATAATTGGTCCTGGAAAGTTTCTCCAGTATGACATAGGGTCCCTGCCATCCAATCTGCAATTTATTATTGCTGCTTGGCAACAGTAATAACACCTTTTCACCCACCTCCAGTTCCCTATCCTTTGCTTTTTTGTTGTAGTACGCAGCATGCTTCCTCCTGGCCTGTCTTAAGTTATCATTGGCCAGTTTCCAACCGGCTTTCAATCGAGATGTCAACTCGTTGACGTACTGGTATGAGGAAGTCACTGTTTCCTCTGCCTTTTCATCAGTCCATGTCCGCAGCAATGCTTCCAGTGGACCTTTTATTGGTCTTCCAAACAACAATGTAGCTGGAGCCAATCCAGTTGAATTGTGGGGTACTTCCCTATATGCAAATAGTGCAGCGGGTAAGTATGTATCCCAAGTATCAGGTTTTTCACTCGCCAGCATTCTAAGGATTGAAATTAGCGTACCATTGAACCGCTCTACTTGACCGTTCCCTTGGGCATGGTAGGGACTACAATGATAGTGCCTGGCTTGAAATATCCTGAATACTTCTTGTGTTAGCTTTCCCTTAAACTGAGACCCATTGTCAGTCAATATCTGATGCGGGAAACCTAATCGGGTAAATATTGTCAACAGGGCCTCTGCCACGTGCTTTGAATCTATAGCTGACATGGCCACTGCTTCTCCCCACATAGAGCAAGTATCAACCAAGGTTAAGATGTAAGCATTTCTCTTCTTGGTCCTAGTGAGGGGTCCAACAATATCTACTGCAACACGTTCAAAAGGGGTTCCCATAATAGGCATTTCTCCCAGTGTTGCTGGTGCAGTCCTATGCTTAGGAGCTACTCTTTGGCATTCTGGACAGGATCTTACATATCTTTTTATGTCCTCTGTAATTCCTGGCCAGAAGTAGTGACAGGCTATCCTTTGTCCAGTGGCCCCTATTCCCATATGTCCACTGAAGGGTATAGCATGTACTAGCGTCATAACCTTCTCCCTGTAAGATTTTGGCACTACAAGCTGTCCATGCCCTTTAGGTCCTGTTCCAGCTTTTCTGTATAGTAGGCCATTCTTCATATACAAGTCTCCTTTCTCTGGAGGGTTATGTGCTTTAGGCAATTTGCCAAAACAAGGCTTCAACGTGCTGTCTGCTGCTTGAGCCTTTTTCATCTCTTCTGGATGAGTATTGATAGGATTCTCCTCCATTTTCCTGGAGCTTTCCCTGGTCTGGACTGTTGCCATAACTACGGGTTTTATAGGTTCTCCAAGGAAAACATACCTACACCCCAAAATCAAAGGGTAAATAGGGTCGTCCATCACTGCTGCTTTGATTTCTCCTTCCACATAGCGAGATCTTATGTTGATTCGAGCTATGGGTAGTGTCATGGTTCTTGCTCCCTTGATTGGTCCTCTGATTTCCACTGTTTCTGTGGTTATCTGGTCAGGACTCACTAGAGAAGAGCACACAACTGAATCAAAGTCCAATCCTGTGTCATATAAACACAGTACTTGAGTGCCATTCACGGTCACTTCCTCACAGACAGGGGGATGATGGAAGTCTTTCTGACTTACTGCCATTTCCTTCCTTCCCTGATTCCCTGTTGTAAGACATGCAGCATGATGAGGAGGATTCTTCCTTCTGCAGTCCGCAGTATTGTGGTTACTCATTAGACAAGTTTTACACCACTTTCCTTCCTTCCGGTAAGGTGTCTTATCCGATCTTAGAGGGTTTTTGTCCTTTTGGTCAAATCTTTGTTTGTTCCGTGTGGTATGGTCTTTTTGTTCATATTTGGTATAGTTTTGTGATGATGTGAAGTTTTCATCCTGCTTTTTCCTATTTCCTAATACTTCTGCCTGAGCTGCTTGATATCTCTCAGCAACAGTTACAATATCTTCCAATCTCTCAGCTCCTTGTTCCATGATAAACTTCCTCATTTCTTGAGGCATGGACTCTTTCACTTGCTCCATCATTATCATTTCTTTCAGATCCTGACATTTTCCTAAACTACTCCATTTTTCCAAATAGGTTTCCAGTCTAGCAGAGAATTGGTGATAGTTTTCTCCTGGAAGAAGTTTAGCTGTTCGGAATTTCTTTCTATATGATTCTGAGTTCTTTTCATATCTCACAAGCAGTGCCTGCTTCAGGATTTCATAATCTTCCTGGTCATCTCTTGAGAGCTTCAAATACACATCGTAGGCCACACCTCTCAATCCCTGAGATAGTTTAAGACTCCATTTTTCTTTCACTAAGCCATAGGTAGTGGCTAGTCTTTCGTATCTATCCAGGTACGACTCGATGGCGTCTTCTTTCTCTACAAATGGGTCCAGATGAAAATTCATGGCCCCACTTGAGGTTCTCTGGCTGGAGCTACTCTCAGAGTGAGGTGAGCTACCCCCATTATTGCCAGTATTTGCCTGAATTTCAAGCTCTTTTAATCTCAACTGATGGTCTCTCTCTGCTTGTAATTTCCTTTCCTCAGCTTCAGCCTCCCATTTCTTGGCCTCAATTTCTAATCTTTTGGTTTCTCTCTCAGCTTCCAGTCTTTTGTCTTCTCTCTCAGCTTCCAGTCTTTTGGCTTCTCTTTCAGCTTCCAGCCTTTTGTCTTCTCTCTCAGCTTCCAGTCTTTTGGCTTCTGCTTGCAACCGCCTTTCTTCAGCCTCTAATTGCAACTTTCTTTCTTCCTTATCCATGTGTTTGTCCACTTCTGTTGTGACATACTGAGTAAGAGCATCACCTGTCATATTTAATTCCTTACCCATCTGCATGATCGCAGTCCTGAACTTCACTAGATCAGCCATGGCGTTACTTAGATAGGGTATGTATATTTACTATAACCCAATTATTGTAATTAAAATTAATTAATTTAAATGAACAAAAAATTTCCGTGCACCTTTGTGAGCATCAACTATTTACTGAGTACTAAATGGTACTCCTCCTAAGAAAATAATTTTGTAAAAATCCTATAATGATTTTCTCAACAAAAAAATTTAATTTCTTATGTTACCTATGGTTGGCACAAGTTAGAGTGTAGATAGATGAATAGACTAAGTATGGCTCAAGATATACAGAAATATCCCAGGAACGAGCCCCCAGTGTGGCGAGAGGTTTTATTTGGTTGTAGGATCAGTATAGTACTGAAAATTACAGAAATAGAATTTCTGCAGAAAATGGTGAAGTCCCAGTGTCTGAGAGGACTACTGGTATCACAAATTAGTTACGGCTGTGAATGATCTGATCTCGAAACAATAGTAGAGAGGAGACCGACATAAAGTGCCACATCCGCTGTGTAACTAACTGTGATATTAAACAAAACAAGGAAACAGATTTTTACTTAACAATGATAAAATTGACAAGTCGTTCAAAATACAATTTCCTTATATTTTATTTAGTATATACACTATCAACTCTTGTGCTGAAGGGTGAATGTTGAAAAAATGGAACGTAATGAATTTGTAAGTTTGCATATATTTTACAAATATTTATATTTATATAGACAACAAGTTTTCCAATTATAGGAACAAAAATTATATCAGCTGTGCTGTTAATTAAGGATATAACACTTCTCAGCTATGCTATTAATTTTGTCTCTTGCTATGTTAAGTCACTTTCTCATCACTGACAGTTTCTATGCTCACAATGCTGACAGAAATGGTACGAATGAGTACTCATCTCTTAAAACGTTCTGTTCTCCTTAGTTTGGTTCACACCACTCCTGCTGAGGCTCGTTACTTTAGCCCACCCAAGACTGAGGGGGACTAAAATGTAGCTTCTGTACAATCTCTATGCTCCTGCGAAGTTCCAGGCAGCGGGATTGACTCGAACATACGACCTCAGGTTTTTAGGACACAAATAAACCTGTAACAAAGCAAAAATAGGGGCTAATTTCTGTCCTCAAGCCCACCTATTTCTAGTGTGAGTGAAATGAGCGTGTCTCAGATGTATGCATGTAGGATGAATGACAACATGGCTCAGTATGATTTAGCAATAGCGAGACAAGACATGTGTCTACTGCAAAGCATTCTTTCTGATAAACTAATACATGGATACATTCAATAATATAGATTCAATACATGAATACATTTAATACATGAATACATCCCATAATATAAATCAATACATGAATAAATCCAATAATATGTACACCTAGGTGTGATACAACAATGTCCTTCCCCCTATACTATACCACGTCCTCTCTGTCAAGTGCTATACTAGCTGGTAACATATATCCTAACAATATTGTTATGTTCTTATGATAGGAGTATATGAGACGAGGACTGTTTGGTGATATATCAGGTGGGAGTTATAGGAGACAATAGATTGGAGTTAGATGCGACAATAGATTGAGTCCTGACAAGGACTGTTTTGGTTATATTGCAGTTGGAGTTAGATGAGACAATAGATTGAGTCCTAACAAGGACTGTTTTGGTTATATTGCAGTTGGTCTTATCTGAGACAATAGATTGAAGTATAGGAGACAATAGATTGAAGTATGAGTCCTATTAGTCTTCGTCTATTCAATCATATACATTCATAGGGAACCCAAAATATATTAAATATATACAGGTGTAGGTAGTATAATGACACACAACAAATACCAACATTATATGCCTGCTGAAGGCCTATTTTCCTAAAGGTTATCGTAAATTTATAATTACCCTCCAAGATTTAAAAAACGGCCAGTTTGACTCGACTAGTGAAGTAGGTTGCAGGTCGATGCCCTCAGGTAAACAATCAATCAAGGTGACAGCTTCTTCCTCTTCAGTCAGTATCTCTGGCGTCAAGTTCGGGATTGCGTGTTTAGCATAAAATTCCGCCCTATTATATAGGCAGGTAACTGCTTAAGAAAGGCTTTCGGTTGGTTCCTGGCGGAGCAAAATGATTGGTTTCCTCCGGTTTCGTCTTTTGCACATACAGCCTAATTTTATTCAGTTTTTAGCCGCCATCTTGCGTGAACTGCGTGAACAGTATAATTTATTCTGTCTCAGAGACTGGTGAACGGTGCAAGTTGATTGGTTGAAGCAAATCTGTATCTCGACATAGTGATTAACAAAGTAGTGGGTTACACTTCGTTTCACGACAGTTCCTAGGCCTGTTAGCATTTCATTGGTTATCCCATCTTTTCCGGGTGACTTCTTTTTCTTTAGCGCCCTCATTGCCTCTTCTAATTCTTGCATTGTTAACTTTGCCATCATGTGTTCTTCTGGTGCAAGCTTTTTGTTATCATGATTCCTTTGTTCATCAATGATGGCCTTTCTTCTGTCTATAGGGACATCAATGTGGTTTGCACCAGCATAGTGTTCCATGAGTGCATTTGCAGCTTTTTTTCCCGAGAGCATATTTTCACCTTGTTTGATTGTGATGTGATTTTTGTAAGGTTCTTCGTTGTTCAAAGCTCTAACTAGTTTCCACAGCTTGTTCCCTTCTTTATCTAGGTTGAGATTTTCTGTTGTTTGCTTCCAGCAGTCTCGTGTTGTTTGGTTTAATGTTCTTCTGTACTTTGCAATGGTTGCTTTGAGCAAGATGTTTGCCTCAGTTGTTTGTTCTGTTTCTGCCTTGTCTCTGGCTTGTGCTACCTCATCTTCAAGTTTTTGCAGCTCTTCATTCCAGTATGGTTTATAGTTTTTTCTTGCCCCTCTCGGAATAGTCTCAATAGCTGCTTGAAGTATTGCTCTATTAAAGCTTTCAACCATATTTTTCATGCTGTTGTTTCGTGTGTTGATGGTTTCGCAAAGGCTGTCAGTCAGCACTGCAAAATTGCCCCAGTCAGCTCTTTTGTAATTCCATCGGGGCAATGGTTTCACTTCATGGGGAACATACTCCATATTAACCACTAGCTTTATTGGTCTGTGGTCGCTGCCTGCTAGCTGGCCAAGTACCTGTCGGTCAATTTTGTGAAATATGTCCCCTGTGGCAAAAGCTAGGTCTGGAGTGGAAGTGGTGTGCCATCTTCTAGAGTAGAAACTGGGTTTATCATCTTGCCATCCTTTCAAGTTCTTCTTATGTCTTTTCAATACTTTTTATGTTAGAAACAGGAAAAGAATAAAAAAAATAAAAAAACTGAAGGGAAGACGAAAGGGAAAATAAAAAGGGAGGAAAAGGACAGCGACGAGGAGTGGAAGATGGAACAAATAGTAGGAGAGAAAAAACACGAGGAAAAGAAGAAGAAAATAGCAGAATAAAGAAGTAATATTAGTAGTAACAGTAGTGGGCCTGGTAGAATTAGTGGTAGTAATATTAGTAGTAACAGTAGTGGGCCTGGTAGAATTAGTGGTAGTAATATTAGTAGTAACAGTAGTGGGCCTGGTAGAATTAGTGGTAGTAATATTAGTAGTAACAGTAGTGGGCCTGGTAGAATTAGTGGTAGTAATATTAGTAGTAACAGTAGTGGGCCTGGTAGAATTAGTGGTAGTAATATTAGTAGCCAGCTCCGGGCTTGGAGCATTATGCGCCCGGGGCGAGTGGTTAGGCGTACGCCCCTCCCCCTACACTTCTAGTCATGAAAGTTAATTAAGCGCTACTGGAAAATTAAGAAAGATTCGTAAATAAAATTGCAGTTCAGTTTTAGATAGTTATTACTTACAGAACAAAAGCACGATGACACTTTAAAGCAGTATGTTAAAAATATATCACATTTTGATTGAAGTGTTTTCATACAAAAGATTTACATTGCTTACTTTGATCGGGGCGAATTGTGTAACAACTGAAGAAGAATCGAGCTTTTTGATGTTAACATATTTTTTTTCTCCCTGGCCCTTAGCGCTAAGGACGGGTACCCTGGTCGCCCAGCCTTGGTAGTAGCACTAACTCAACTTCTGCAACAGTTAATCCCACCATGTTATACCATAAAGACTCTCCCACTGAACACCCTTATGATTACGCCCAACCCAAGAATATCAAGGAAGTATTCCTCAACGCCCCTCCTACTCATCTTTTAGCGCGACAAGTAGAGCCAGTTCAAGAACTGTGCAAATTTACTTTAGGTGGCACGTGGATTTTCGATTGTTTTTACGGAGTGAACTTATCACGCTGGGCGAAAGGACAGCGCTATATTTTACACCTTGAAAGTGCCTGCTACCAGCTTTACTAGCGTTAAGTGGAGCAGCCGTTTTTTAACAATTTACAACAGTGAAAGCAGTTTACGCTGGAATTACAGCTGGGTGCAGATATCTCTGGTATTAGTGTAGGATGTTGTGACTATGTGAAGAGTGATAAAAGTTATGTCAATCGGACGTTTATAAGAGAGATAGAGGCGGTTATTTGAGAGCGAACGACGAAGAAGGAGAAGAAGGACGTTTTCGATCTAATTTTGACCTCAGAGTTTGCCTACGGAAGGTTCTGGGGACACCAAGGAAAACGTTTATAACGATAACGCTTTATAGCACGTTGCTGGAATCGTGTTTTGATATATGTCATGCTGGCGTGGAGAAGTTGATACATCGTTAACAACTTAGAATTTTCCTTCATTGCATAGAGCGAGGTAAGTGATACTTGCAGTAAAAATATTGCGTGCTGAAGTTTGAATATTCTTGGGACATATTTTGGACTATTTCGGAATCCAGTCTCTTAATAAATGTTTTTAATTTGTTGGATAGTTCGTGAGGATTTTTAGACTTTGAAAAGTGGTCGCTGTTTTAAAGCCTTGTTTCAGATCAGAATAAATAGGTCATATTTAAGTGAAATTTTGTATGGGATAAAGATTTTAAAAAAAAAATAATAATTATAGTCTCACTGATGTAACAAAAGCAGTGAAATAACAATTACGCAAAATAAACTTAGTTACATTAATATATTTTACATCAAATAAACTTTTACGTTTTTTTACTTTCATTATATTTTATATAACAAAACCCGCCCCGCGTGCCAAATACTTCCTCTCCCCCTGACTGGTAGAGGTATGGGAGATGATTAACTGGATATCAGATAGGACCCGCTGCCATCTGTGACACTGATCGGCTCTAATAGACAGCCAACGTTTTCTGTCTCTTGACTTGAAGGTACACTCTGATAGACTTTTTCCTGTCCCCTTCATGATGCTACCTTCTCACTTATAGCGGAGTTTTCCTCCTGCACGTAAGCCTCCAAATTTTTCTTTCCTTGTAGTTTTCAACAGTGTTATGTCTATTTATGTGCTCGAAATAGTTTATCTAACTTTGATCTCTTACGTATGGTGTTATCTCATACGTATGGTGTTATCTCATACGTATGGTGTTATCTTAAACGTATGGTGTTATCTCATACGTTATTTCTTTTGTCTTTTGTGCTCCTTTCTTTTCTATGACTGTTTTATTTGTTTTCTTGTCTTTCCATGAGATGCTCCAAATTCTTCAATGTATCTCAGACTTTCTTCTGACTTATCGTTCATTGTTCATGTTTCTACAACATCCAGTCATCATCATCATCATCAGGCTTCAGCTACCCAAGGAGTTTAGGGCATCAACAAAGTTATGCCAAGTCATCCTACCCCGTGACATCAGCTCAAGGTCTGTCCATGTCTTGTTTATGCCCGTCACGTCTATCACTAGTTCTTTTCTCCTGCGTGTTGCTTGGTCTTCTTTACACCTTCTTTACAGTGTGGATTCCTGAACATGGACTGTCTGATAATACTATAAACAGGTGTTCTCGAAGTGTATCCTATCGATCTCCAGCGTCTTCTTCTCATCTCTTGTTCCACTGGCGCTTGTCTGGTTCTTGTAATCAGTTCCACAAGAATGATCTTGAAACATCACTTCAATGCTTCTATTCTACGCAATCACCCATTTATGAAAGTCTGTAGCTGTTTTAACTTTTCTTCATATTTCGAAGCCATACAGTAATGAGGAGTATATACAACAATTGATGATTCTCAGTTTTAATTTGTGAATTATTTCTTTAGATGTTAAGCATCTATTTCATGTTGTTGAATCTAGCTTAGACCATTCCTTGTCTCTTCTTCATTCATATTTCACTAATGCCATCATCTATTATTAAATGTCTAAGATATGACAAACTCTTGACTTATGTTCGCATCATTCCATTTATTGTTATTTGCAAATTGGCTTCGATTCTGCGTTACCAATTATCACAGTTTAGATGTCGTTGAATGCGCACAGAAATGATCAGGGAAAAGGGGGTTGCCCACCCTTGTGCTCAGCAATTTGCTTTCTTGATAAGGTTTCTGGAATTTTCCTGTTAGCTTTTTTTTTTTTTTTAAATCGTCAGACCTCGCTAACACATATGCGAAAGTATGTTTTAAACAAATATAATTTTATTAATAAATAAAAAGTTACGTAACACATTGATGGAAAAGACAAGAATACTCAGTACCTTTATTGGGAGCAAACTGCCACAGTAAGTTATGGAAGGACTTATTCACCATACATAGACATAAAAAGAGGTGTCAGACAAGGTTGTGTGCTGTCCCCTTGCCTATTTAATCTATACACTGAAAAAATGTTCAAACAGATAAGAAAATGCCAGGACTGAACATCAGTGGAAGGTCAATAAACAACCTTAGATATGCAGATGATACCGTGTTGTTAGCTGAAGGTGAACAGGATTTACAAGAACTAGTGAAACAAGTGAACAGTATAAGTCATGAATATGGATTGGACATTAATATTTAGAAAAACTATGATAATTAGCAAAACAGACGATAAGCCCACATTAAAGATAGGCATAAATGGGAAAATCCTCGAACAAGTCAAGAGCTGCTCATATCTTGGTCATATAGTAACAGAAGATGGCAGATGTGAAACAGAACTCAAGAAGAGATTAGGAATGGCCAAAGCCACATTCAACAACATGAAAATATACTGACATCTAAACAACTAACTCACACAAAAAAACTGAGAATCATCAAGTGTTATATATATTCCTCATTACTGTATGGTGTAGAAACATGGACAATGAATAAGCAATTGGAAGAACGAATGGAGACTCTTTGAGATGTGGATATATAAAAGAACGGGGCACATCTTATGGAAAGAGAAGAAAACAAATAAGGAGGTCCTAGAAAATCTAGGTATGAAAAGAGAACTAATGAGGGAGATCAAAGTTCGGCAGCTAAAATACTTTGGCCACATTAAAAGGCATAACATCTTGAATAAGACCATAATAGAAGGGAGAGTTAAAGGCAAACGTGCAAGGGGAAGACAGCGCTATAAGTGGGAAGATAACATCAAGAGATGGACAGGAAAGAGTCTATCAGAGTGCACCACCAAGACAAGAGACAGAAGACGTTGGAGATCCATTACAGCCAACCTTCGTTGTGGAGATGGCAGCTGATGATGATGAAAAGAATATACTGTGGATACGCAGCTATAAACGACATGTTTAAAAAAAAATAAAAATAAAAAATATATATATATATTAAAAATAATATATATATATATATATATATATATATATATATATATATATATATATATATATATATATATATATATATATATATATATATTACCATACATATATATATATATATATATATATATATATATATATATATATATATATATATATATATATATATATATATATATATATATATATATATATATATATATATATATATATATATATATATATATATATATATATATATATATATATATATATATATATATATATATATATATATATATATATATATATATATATATATATATATATATATATATATATATATATATATATATATATATATATATGTATATAACATGCATAAACATGTTTTCCTTCCATACTTGTTGGTGTATTTAAAGCGCACATTAACCACAGGGTTAGAGATACGCGCGTTCTAGAAATGGAATCCGCACGGTAAGAGAGATACAAGGGATGAAGACGACGTGGAAAAACCTTGAGCTATTGTTATTGTTATTGTTGAACAGAATCGACATCATTATACTCTGGGCAAACCCATAGGTGCTCAGTCTCCCTCTGTATAAGTCGAAGAGTGTGAATGCTAACTGTTCCTGTAGCACGCTGGTTGTATACACGACGGATGCATCCTCTCATACGTCCATCTCTGCTAGTCTGACATTTGATGCCAAATTCCAACAGTCTTAACCTTAATGATTCATCTATTGCAGTGTCATTCTCTAACAGGTTATCATTAATTGTTCTCAGTATCTCTCCCATATTCATATTGGTGCTCTTGATGCTAGTGTGTTAACTCTCTCATTGACTTTGAACTAATGGCACTGGACAGGGTGGCTTGGCATAAGTTTCTTGAAGGTTTATCCTCCTTGGGGAGCTGAAGGGTTCTGGAGTTAATGAACATTCTAGAAATTAATTTCATAAAGAAATAGGTTGCACTGAGAATTGCATTACGCTGGAGGATATACAATCAAATAAATAATACACAGAAGTATGTTTCAGGCACTCGTGAGACATAAAGAAGTAGAAGGCTAGACAATAGAAAAACAACAGAAGTGATAGGCTTACTAGATTACCGGGAATCGAACTCAGGACTTTCCGAACGACACCATCGCCTGGCCATGGATGCGAATCGTTACTATCCTCTCTGCCAACGCACCACTGTTGTTTTTCTATTGTCTAGTCTTCTACTTCTTTATTTCTCACGAGTGCCTGAAACATACCTTTGCGTATTATTTATTTACTGTTTACAGGCCTCGGATTTCCCCTCCTTATTTGTTTATATAAAATCCAAACACGGGTGACACTTGGAAACATGCGAAATCTGGGAAGTACACAAAATCCATAAACCCATTAAATCCCATTGAATTACATAAATGATATAATTACTTGAAATTTTAAAATTTCGTGGTAAAACTCACCAATTTGTTACGTCCAGAAATACATAAAACTCTTCAGTGTTAAACCTGTAAGTTTTGAAACATAAATTTGCTATAATTGTGTTCAATTCAGAAATACGTAAAACCTGCTACAAAACTAATGTGAAATCTTGCAATCGCCGATTGAGGAATATTGGGAATATAGTGTTAGGCCCATATTTTCTTGACCATTGGCATATTAGGGGGTGTCATAAATTAACAATGATACAACGTTAAAATATCTCCAATGATACAACGTAAGGATAAAAACAAATGCTTGAGCTGCTAGAATACATGATCGCCCACGCCGCGGGTCATCACCCGCCATGGAAATTAAATTGTTAGACTTGACGGCAAAACGGAACGGAGATCAAAAGGAAAATCTGACTGAACGCGTGCTTGATACTAGCGAGGCTAAAAGGACGCAAATTGTGTAGGGGAAGGCAGGGTTGGTTCAAAAAAACAAGTGTTTTGTTTTGTGAAACGCAAGTAGAGACGGACGGACCAACAGACAATAAGGCATACTTGACTGAGGGATGACTGAAATGACTTAGTGGTAGGATATTTGAATTTGAAAAAAGAAAAGGCAGTGATTGGCCATAGATGAATATATTATCGGCGCTCAGACGCGCATTTTGTGCCATTCAGTATTAGTTGTCCTTGTAGACACAGTGAATTATCAAGTGGTGAAATTCCCAGAAGCTATTGAAGTATTTAGAGGGACGCCATCATAAGGCCAGCAGCTCAGCTGAGTTTTGCTAGCATTTATTTATATACTGTGTACTATATTCATAATTCTGGTAAGACCGAAATTATTTCTTTGTACATTTTAATATTTGTTTAAGGTTTCGAGTGATTTGATACTGCAATAGCATAAACTGTCCCTTACAACAAGTAAGGGTTCGCTCTAGACCCCCCGCCCCAGTTCAGGGTCTAGAGACAAATAAAATATATAAACTCCAGCAAGGATTATGAAGGACAGATCAAGTGTTGAGATCAGTGAAACATATCACCTATCCTATTTTATGACAGGAAGCTAATGAACGTATTTCAGAATCTGTAGTCTGGGAGAACTTATCCTATGTGAAACCAAATTGGTAAGCTGTGTTGTTTGGTCAGAAAGATCTGACCCGTCTAGGTGTTGTTGTTGTTGTGTAGTGTTGTGTCCAGAAATGGTTAGAGGATGGAATTCTGACACATGAATAATACTTTGATTGCAGAGCTGTGAGTTTCAGTTGGCACCACTGTGGTGTCAAATGAGTTGTTGATTATTACCAGAGTGGACCCGTGCAGTGACATTGTGTCAGAGCAGCCTATTATAGCCCCCAAGCACGGAGAGGTGGGGCCACCAACCTTCTGATATTGTCCCCAAGCACGGAGAGGTGGGGCAACCAGACGTCTGACATTGCCCCCAAGCACGGAGAGGTGGGGCCACCAGATCTCAGCACCAGAGCTACACCTTCAAGTTACGTGAGCGCCTGGTCTGCTGAGAATTCACCAACTCAACTTATTTGCTAACACACCCATAAAAATTCCATCAAATAACTGGACAATGTGTAGTCACCTTAGACAGGGAGTGATGAGGCCACCCCAACAACACATCCATTAAATGTTCTCCCAAAATAGATTAATACTATAAACAGTAATAATATTAACTAGTCTAGTAACATATATATGTACACACCTTGCATTTATTATGTAATATTCATGCATTTCTTTCATAATTGCTAAACTTTTCATATGTTCTGGCCAAAATAAAACCTTGGTCCAGACCAAATAAATGTAAGAAAATTACTATCAAAAATTTTATACACTTGAGTTAGTTCAGTGTATTATAACAGTTATTAATATTAGTGGACTTAGTAAATATCTGTGTGTGTGTCTGTAAACTACCACAACACATTACATATCATTACCCTAGACATTTAACGTAGCCACATTCATTAGTACAAAAAAAGATAAGTGTGAGGTCGTAGTGGTAGCAAGAAGGGCCTTCTGACAATTCACAGCTACATTTTATCTCAGGAGCCTTCACAGCTGACCTCATGCATCACACGTAGTAATATCACCATCATACAATACCATCAAACCCACTACAGGGGGGATGTGGTTAGCATCAAGCCGGCCGCCTCAACCTTCCCAGAGTTGCTCTAGTACCCAATTCATGAGGCTGGGTTGACCACGGAGCCGTTTGCGGTCTAAAAAATCCCGCCTCAACTGAGGATCGAACCATGGACCACCGAGCTAGGAAAACAGTGCACTAACCACTGCGCTATCGCGGCTAAATTTGTAAAGACCCATCATAAAACTGTCAGCCTTAGAAGATATTTGTCGTGCACGGAATACCCAGTTTAACACCATATTTGATATAATATTGGAATATAGTGTTTGTAATTCTATAAAGTACCGTATATTACAGTTAATATTTGATGTACCTGGCGATTTTTTAAAAAATGTTTAATTTTGTTATTGTATTTGTTGGTTCTACACGCCTTCATTAACTCATTAGTCCTTATATGCTGATTCGTGTCCTGGTAATAACGTATTTTACTGTGTTGTGTAGGACAACTTTAATTAGTTTCTTGCATGTATCATTTGCTCTTGCTACGTAAGTATATGTCCACCCTTTTTTTTTCATTATTAAACCTGACTTCACTTAATGAATGTTCCAGTCTGATAAATTAATCCACTGTGCTTATGTTTTGCTGAACTCAAGGTTGGTGGGGCTGTATACATTAAAAAAATTTTTTTTATTTATTTATTTGGTTTTTTTTTTCTATGTAAAATTTTAGTCGCTAAGTGTCTGAGGCGATTTTTCGGAGCTGGTCTTTTAGAATTTCCTTGAAATATTCCGTCCGTCTGTTCATGTGTTCCTTTAAATTGCTGAGTACGCTTCTTTTCTTGTCTTCGGTGAGGCCATTTTCATGCTTGTGTTTTTCGGCTAGCTTCTTTGCTCTGTTGAACGGGTCTCTCACATTTCCCTTGACGGCAGCTTCCTCTGCCTCTCTTGCCAACGCAACAATATAATTTCTATTTCCACTCTTTCGATCTTATCGATCTTATCCATGCTTTGTGCTGGTGTTCTGTTTTTTTAAGTACTTTTCCACAAATCTCATTCCATGTAAATACTTTTTTTTTAACTGTTGCCAATTTTCATCTAGCTGTTGAATAAGAAAAGCTTATATGTAGTGAATTGGTGCTGTCCTCAGGACATGAAGATGAAAGTTCACACCACAGTAAGGCGTAGCTCTTATGTTATCTAAAGAAGAACAGAAAGCACTCATTGAATGGGAAGCCGCTGGATCCAGAATAATAACAGCTACTTTTAAAACAGCTAAAAAGAAAATAAATGTAAATGTCATCCAATGTTATGCACCAACTAATCACAAAGAACAGTCTGTGAAAGAAGCATTTTATACTAGACTACAGAAAATTATGGAAAAAGTAAAAAGAAAAGACATCACAATTTGGATGGGTGACATTAATGCAAATATAAGTACAGTCAACACCGGCTTTGAAGAAGTCATGGGAAAACATGGGCTAGGAATAATGAATGAAAATGGGGAACTATTCTCAAACTTCTGTGCTTCAAATCAACTGGCAATAAGAGGAAGCATGTTTCCACACAAGAGAATACACAAGGCAACATGGATATCACCAGACCATAGAACAGAAAATCAGATTGATTATATATGCATAAACAAGAAGTTTAGATCATCATTGCAGGATGTAAAGGTATATAGAGGAGCAGATGTGGCATCAGATCACCACCTTCTAATAGCCAAAGTAAATAAGAAACTCAAGAGATATGCAACAATGCAAAATTATAGACAACAATTTAATGTAGAACATCTAAGAAATAAGAGACAAATTTGCAGTCACAATATTCAACAAATTCCAAGTGCTCCAACAGCTGGAAGATGTAGAGAATACAGAAGACTATTGGCAGCAGGTCAAAACTGTATAGAATGAGACACGTGAAGAAATACCGGGGAAAAGAGAACGACAACAAAAAGAATGGATAACAACAGAAACCATCAATAAGATAAAAGACAGAAAAAACAAGAAAGCAGATTTAAACACAAGCAAAACCATAAGTTCCAAAGCAAAGGCTTAAGAAGTGTACACAGAAGCAAACAAAGAAGTAAAAAGAAGTATCAAAAGAGACAAGAGGAAGCATACTGAGGAGTTGGCAAGAGAGGCAGAAAATGCTGCAGCCAAAGGAAATATGAGAGAACTGTATAGCAGCACAAAGATGCTAACAGGAAAATACAAGCAAACAAGTTGCCTCATAAAAGACAAGAATGGAAAACTGCTCAGCAATATACAAGAGCAAATGAAGAGGTGGACAGAATATTTTGAGGACCTTCTCAATAGACCAGCTCCACAAAACCCCCCGGACATCCAGCAAGCAGAAGAAGAGCTACAAATTAACGGTGAAAGATCAACGAAAGAAGAAATAAAGAAAGCCATAAAGCTTCTAAGAGATGGAAAAGCGTCTGGACCTGATGGCAATCAAGCAGAGGCCATCAAAGCAGATATCAACACGGCTACAGAGATGTTATATAAATTACTTGGTAAAGTCTGGGAAAAGGAAGAGATACCAGCAGAATGGAAGGAAAGATATCTGGTTAAGGTGCCTAAGAAGGGAAATTTACAAGAGTGCATAAATTATAGAGGAATAATGTTACTATCAGTGCCACGAAAAGTATTAAACAGGATTATCCTTGAGAGATTAAAAGAGTCCATAGACAAGAAACTGAGAGATGAACAAGCAGGTTTTCGACAAAACAGATCCTGTACAGACCAGATAGCCACTTTGAGAATAATAGTTTAACAAAGTCTGGAATGGAATTCACCACTATACATCGGATTTGTGGACTACAAAAAGGCATTTGACAGTGTAGACAGAGAATCACTTTGGAAATTGATGAGGCATTATGGAGTTCCCCTGAAGATCATTAATTTAATAAAGGAAACATATGAAGACATGACATGCAGAGTTCTTCATGAAGGACAGCTTACAAAACCGTTTGGGATAAGAACGGGAGTGCGACAGGGATGCCGCTTGTCTCCATTTCTTACTAGCAATAGACTGGGTTATGAGAACATCGACAACACACAAAAGAAATGGAATCCAGTGGATGATCTGGATTTTGCTGATGACTTGGCTCTTCTGTCCCATAACCATAATCAGACGCAGGACAAATTGAAACTACTTGATGAGAGGTCACAGTAATTGGGTCTGAAAATACACAGGGAAAAGACAAAAATAATGAGAATAAATGCAGGTAATGACAACAGGATTGAACTTGAAGAAGCACCAATACAAGATGTAGAATCGTACACATATCTTGGCAGCAATATAGACAAAGTTGGAGGGACAGACGGTGATATCAAAATAAGAATACAAAAAAAAAAAAAGAACAAGAGGAGCTTTCATTGCATGGGAAATATATGGAGATCAAGAGAAATCGGATCCAACACGAAAAAAAGAATCTTCAACTCAAATGTGAAGTCAGTTCTATTGTATGGCTCTGAGACATGGAGAACAACAAAGACAACAACCAAAAAGCTACAGACTTTCATAAATGGGTGCTTGCGTAGAATAGAGGGATTAAAATGGTATGACAAGGTTACCAACGTGGAACTGATGACAAGAACTAGACAAGTGCCAGTGGAACAAGAGATGAGAAGAGGACGATGGCGATGGATAGGACACACACTAAGGAAACCTGTTGATAGCATTACAAGGCAGTCCTTGTTCTGGAACCCCCAGGGCAAGAGAAGCAAAGGTAGATCAAGAAGCACATGGAGAAGAGAGCTGGAAACAGAGGTGAAAATGATAAGGAGAACGTGGAAAGAACTTGAGATGTTAGCACGTGACAGGAGGACTTGGCATGTGTTTGTTGAAGGCCTATGCTCCTTTGGGAGTGGAGGGTTATGAAATGAAATGAATATGTAGTCTTTTAGTTTTTTTTTACGAGTCTTAAGCCTCGAGTTTCACTCTTCACGTATATGTATGTGCGTTTACGTGAAAATATGAGAATAACCGGTATCAATTTTTGTAAGCAGTCTTGTTTGCACTTAGTCAACCAATCAAATAACGTTAACGTTAACAACCCAATATACAAACCAATCAAACAACGTTTATTACCGAATATACAACAAAGCGTGACAGGTCGTGTTTGATATAAGGTATTATGTTCAGGTCGTCCTGGTTAAACCTCTCGGTACACAGTCGATGTTGAAACCCTAAATAGAAAGCATCCCAGGGTGTTAAGAGTGCCAGGTATATTTTAACGACATTTTTACAATATACAATCACAGACCTCCGCCTCTAACGGATAAAGACATTTTTTTTTAAATCGTGCTAGGCAGGGTTTCTTAACATGTGGTCCACGGTCCTCTTGGCGGTGAATGAATAGATTCTAGGGAGTACGTGTATATAATCTAAATGTAATTACTTAGTCGTTCCTCTTCTACCTTGGGATGTAGAGGTTAGCCACAGACAGCGCCATGTTATCCAATCGGCTGTCTTCCTTTTGGTTTGATTCCAGTCCAGTCCTCGGTCCTTCAGAAATTTATTTGATATTGTCTTCCCAGCGAACTATGAGTCTTACTTGGAGGTCTGGATCTTTTTCTCTGGGTTTCTCCTGCTTATCAAGGTAACCGGTCTTCCATAATCTAAATTTAAAATTCAAAATTCTTCACTTTGCTTTTATGCATATTTTTTTTCCTAAGAAAGGGGTCCGTCACGTCCCCCAGAAAATTAAAGGGGTCCTTATCACAAAAAGAGATTAAGAAGCCCTGGCGTCAGTGGAGCTGATCTAAACAGTTTAGAAAATTTACAGTGAAACGTGTTGTTGTATTTTGAAACGGCATTGCGATGAAGGTCTAAAAGGGTTAATTTTTAAAAAAATCCTGCCGAAGATCCTCTTGGGGATAATTTGTGCATGTTATTTTATGGAAATAGGAAAGAGAAATTAGCAGCTGTTTTTTCTGAACGAGCCAGCGTAACTAAAAACTAAAACCTATCAATATATATATATATATATATATATATATATATAGATATCCCCCAGATATATATATATATATATATATATATATATATATGTATATATATATATATATATATATATATATATATCGTAAGTATACATTTTGGTCGGCGTCTGTGGCCTAATGGATATGAACGCAGTTTCATAATCCAGATATACCAGGTTCGAAACCTGCTGCGGGCGGTTTGGTAGCAGATCGCTTTGTGTGGATTTTTAACAAAGGTATAAGCGCCGTACCGTTCAGAAAGCAATGGCAAACTACTGAACGTAAAAAATTGCCTAGAAAAATCACAAACAGCCAATAAAAGCTGGGGTTGATTGCCACGTCCTGTAAAGGATAAGCAACTAACTTTTTTAAGTATACATTTATATGCATAATACGCTCCTCATGGACGTATTGTCACATATTATATTATTCTCTAAAAGTGTCCTGTCCTGTCCCACAATATTTTTTCTTGCACTCTGGAAATTATATAAAAGTCGTGCGCTTCTAGCCTTTGCACTAAAATACACGAGTTTAATATAACACGCTTCTGTTTCGCACCAAATTTGTAAATATAATTTAAATAAAAAATAGAAAACATAAAATAATGTGTAAAAAATATACAATATATTTTATTGTTGTTATTTTGTTTCTGTTAGCTTGTCTCCCTTTGACAATGGATAAATTACATCCCTTTAAAAAAATCAGCATAATTTCTTTATTCACCTTTACCGGGGAAGAGGATAAATTACATCCCTTGAAAACAAAAAGCCAATATAATTTTGTTTTTCAAAACTTTACAAAAACGGATAAAATAGCTTCATTCAGAATAAACAAAATGAGTTGTCCCCAGTCTTCTAACTGTGCTGCAGAAAGATTAAGACGTTTGCTTTAGATCTTTTCCCGTCATTATTTTGACGGGTATATGTACTAGCGCAAATATATATATATATATATATATATATATATATATATATATATATATATATTAGATTAGATAGATAGATAGATAGATAGATAGATAGATAGATAGACAGGCAGACGGATAGATAGATAGATAGATAGATAGATAGATAGATAGATAGATAGATAGATAGATAGATAGATAGATAGATAGATAGATAGATAGATAGATAGATAGATAGATAGATCTCTGGTGCTCTACGTTGCTTACTTTAGTCATCAATGGGATTGTGAAACATTCTTCTGTTGTGAAACGTTAACTCTTTTGCCTTCTGTGATTTACCTCATTTATTTGATGCATGTCCAGAAATCACTTCCATACAATAAAATTGGTTTGTTGTAACACATCTGAAAATATTTTTTTTTTTGGTTCTGTTCACCTACAAGTAACTGTTGCATAATCCTTCATTGATGGCAACTTTGTTTTTGTTTGTTTGTTGGTTTCTTTTTGGTTTTTTTATTAGCACAGTCTGTTTTTAATTGTCGTATTGCATTTTCCGTCTGATGTTATCAGTAAGCACACTTGAATTTGGGTCTATGTTTTTTTGTTTGTTTGGTTTTTTTTTTTTTTAAATTTAATCGTGTTTCCATTTACCTTACTCTGCATTCAATATGAACTTCTTACATAAATTTGTAATAGCGAAACCAGACCAAAAGGTCTTTTATACAGTATTTGAATATGCGCCCTAATACAACAGACGAACCCTGTGTCTAGGTTGAACGGGGTGCTCCTCGCCAAAACGAGGTAAAATTTTATTATTTTTTAAAAGCGTCCATTTTTTTTTCTTTTGACCAGACTGAGTCCTTCTGTCGCAATTTCGCCTACTATTATGTCTAACATTTTGTCTAGATCCTTTTCATAAGCCAAATGGCTAAGAAGGTAGAGCGCTTTCCCAAGAGCTGAACATTACTGGGTTCCGGGGTTCCAAATCTGTTTGCGTCGCGCACCAATCAACCCAGCTGTAACATGAATATGTAACTCTGCTCTTGTAGTAGGAAAGGCAACGACGGCGAAGAAGTGAACTAGTCACCTTACCATTAAAAAAAAAGAAAAGCTGTCTCTAACATATCACTAGCCTCCGGCAGTTTTTGCTATGGAATAACCGTCACTGTCAAAGCTTAGCGCAAGTTGTTTACGTTGTAATCTTCAAACAGTCTTTCTCGTTCATGTTTGATGGATATCATTATGTTATTTACTGTTTATAGCGAATGCATCATGCGGATGAATACATCAATGCATCAATTCTTGTTTTCTTGTGTGTAAATTGTCAATTTGATTTGCACCCTTACGCCTGCTGCGTCCATTCAGTACATATGCCTTTGTTAGTCTTAGATCTTCCAGATTAATGTTTTCTAGCATTCCAATGATCTTTAGACGGTTCGTCTTGTAGAATCTTTAATTTCGCCATCATTATTTTTTTAATCTTCTCCCCTTATCAAGCCACTAGAGAAGCTCGTCTCCTTATAGGACGCCTGCACCAAGCATTCACATGCTGTTGCATAAGTGGTTCCTGTATCAATGTGGTTTACATGATGAGGTTGCCTGTCCCATGTACAACCTCATTAGTGGCTGTGCACAACAGGCATCAGGGAACATTAGTTTTATTCTTTATTTGCCTCATCACAGACCTCGGGGAACTATGGTACAGGAGTGAAGTGTCAGAGACTTCACTATACTAGATCTAGCTTCGAGAAGTGGTGTGACCAGTTCCCTTCCTCGCTACCCTTTCCTTCCCTAAGTCAAGAGCAAAGTCAAGTACCTATTTACAGCTGCGTATAGTGGAGCGTAACGATACCGCGAAGCCGGCGCCTTTGAGACCAGTGCTCTAACAACTCTGTCAATCAGACTCAATAGAGTGGAGGAAAGAAAAAGGAAAAAAAGGTAATACGTCTTTACTAGGAGAAAAGACAGGAAAAAAAACTTCGTATTACCTTTTTTATTTTTTTTCCCACTCTGCCGTTTTACCCCATCTTACTGCAATCCTCCTCATATACTCATGTCAATGCTCTTCATATACTCATATCAATGCTCTTCATATACTCATGTCAATCCTCCTCATATACTCATGTCAATCCTCCTCATATACTCATGTCAATCCTCCTCATATACTCATGTCAATCCTCCTCATATACTCATGTCAATCCTCCTCATATATTCATGTCAATCCTCCTCATATACTCATGTCAATCCGACGCTCATCTTCTCAAATGCCTTGGTATAATAAAATCATCACCTATATATCGTCATCCCTCCGCCCCCAATCGAGCATAAGCCTTCAAGAAGTGCATGTCACGTGCTCCTGTCCTGTACCATCAGCTCAAGACCGCTCCATCGTTTCTTCATGCCTTTCAGTCCAGTCTCTAGCTGTCCTTTTCGGTCTCCAACTGTTTCTGTCATCCTTGGGGAGTCTCGACTAAAGACTACCTTGTTATGCTACCAACATGTCGCCTCAGGGTATGTCCTATGCAAGGCCAGCGCCTGATGTTCATCTCCTTCATGTCTGCCGAAGATTTTGTGACTTAATATTTCAACATTATGGTCCCATGCTCAACACTTACTCATCTTTTACGATCTGCTCAGTAGGTTTTAATGTTGCTATTCTTCGCTTCCCATTTCTAGCCCAGGTAACACACGTTTCATAATATATAAGGTAGGTTCATAAATTTGTTTTCTCCAAAAACTCTGTCTGTTATTGTGATGTTATGTGAACAGAATTGTGTATTTTATGTTTTAAATAACATTTTGCATCGTTTTGGTGAAGCGCGCCCCGTTTAACTTAGACACAAGATGCGTCGGTTATATTAGGGCTCATGTCCAAATATGAAAAACCCTTGTGGCTAGGTTATAGATATTGAGTATCCATTTTCTGTTCACAAAACACAATGTTGATCTGTTTGTGTATTTTTATCTTACGTCTTATTCTCTTATTATAATTTTTCATAATACAGTAGAACGTCCATAATCCGGACGTCAGTAATCCTAACGTCATTTGGAAATCTAAATAACATTTGGAAATCTAAATAACATTTGGAAATCTAAACAACATTTGGAAATCTAAATAACATTTGGAAATCTAAATAACATTTGGAAATCTAAATAACATTTGGAAATCTAAATAACATTTGGAAATCTAAATAACATTTGGAAATCTAAACAACATTTGGAAATCTAAACAACATTTGGAAATCTAAATAACATTTGGAAATCTAAATAACATTTGGAAATCTAAATAACATTTGGAAATCTAAATAACATTTGGAAATCTAAATAACATTTCGAAATCTAAATTCTTCTTCTTCCTTCTTCCTCGTTCGTCCTGAAAAGGACGTTAGTTGCGTTATGTCCGTTTACAGCGGAACTGCAGTATTTGCGCCTTTCGGCAGACACATCCGACCTCCGCACTGCATTTTTTGGGACCGGGTTTGCCTACTCCTCAGCGAGACTGCAGTGATGCAGCCTGTTTCCAGGACCACCACGTGGAGGTGGAGTAGGGTCTTGGTCAGCTCTGGTTCGCTGACCTTGACGCAGGCAGTCAAGCTATGGGTCGCTTACTGCATTCCTCACTTTTGATGCGTCTTGGGTTCCGGAAATCTAAATAACATTTAAAAATCTAAATAACATTTGGAAATCTAAGTAACATTTGGAAATCTTCTCTTACAGCACAAACACCAAATTAAGATTAGACGACAGTTGCGTACTTTCCGTACTTTTGTATGGCGCGGAGTACTGGAGAGTAACAAAAAAAGAAATGTCCAAATTTCCCTCATTCCACACAACCTGCCGAAGGAAAGTTCTAATTTTTTGGCCGAATATCATCCCAACCACGAACTGCTTACATGGTCCAATCAAAAAGGCATGCACACCATCATTACAGGCAGACGCTGGAACTGGGTTGACCATGCCTTGAGAATAAATGACCCTGACACCATCACCAGAACTGCTATGCTATGGACCCCAGAAGGACGGCGAAAGAGAGGCAGATCAAAGACAACCTGGCGGAGAACAGTGAAGGCTGAGATGCAAAGCATGAACCAGAATTGGGAAACGGCACGAAAAATGGCCACCGATCGAGCGAAATGGGGACAGTTTGTTGCTGCCATACAAGATGCCACTAGGCGCGATGGCCACTGACTGCTTTGTCAGTCAGGGGCTAAGGATCAAAGAAGACGAAGAAGAGGGTTATAGGAGAGAAGAATATATATTTTTTAATTCTTACAAGCATTTGGTCACTTTATCAGATTGTTTAGTGAGAGTGTGATTGTCCAGCGTTTCCGAACACTGCTGTCAACACGTGTTATTGTTGGAGTTCTGCAGTATTGTCTATTATTCTGCTTCTTGGTCTTTCCCCTGCCATATAAACCGAAACTTCAACTATTGATGACCCGTAGTAGTAACTGATCGTTCTCAATTTTTATGAGATGCCCAGAGCGGTTTGTTTTCTGTCTCTCTATATATTTGATGCAGAATCATCAAAATCGTTCAACTCCCCAAGGAGCATAGGTCTTCCATAAACGTATGCCAAATCTTCTTGAATGGTGTCATCTGTTCAAGGTCTTTCTGTGTCTTCCTCGCCATTTTCATTCCTGTCTCTCAATTATCTTCTGCGTGTATTTTTCGATCTACCTCCGTTTATTTTAGGCTGGGGATTCCGGAACAAAGTCTGCCGTGTAATGCTATCAGCAGATTTCCGCAATGAGTGTCCAATACATTTGACTCAAGAAAGAAAAATTGCACATCCCCCACGCGGCTTCATGACAAGGATGTATCTATGAAGAAACGAAAAAGTAAAAGTTTGCGTAACCTGTCCTGACCATTTAGGTTTAATTATTTTTAGAACGTTACTTACTTCTGCTTACGGAATCTAAAAATTAGCACCCTCATATTTCACAAGGGAGTCTACGAAACGTGCAATTCCCGAGTGCCAAAACAAAAATAGAAGTGTAAAAATAGAACTGGAAAAATAGAACTGGAACTCTCGCTACTTTGACCATTATTTCTTAACCCCCCAAAAAAAGAAGGGGGGGGGGGGCAACCCGGAAGTCTGCATCCTCTTACTCAATATTTCTATAATACAATAAGAGATGCAGTTTACTTCAATATGGGGGAGAAAAGACGCCGTGATGCATTCTGAAAATAGAATTCCCCATTTTAAGATCTAGCCAGCGCTAAATTCTCCGTGCATGTGCATGGTCCAAAAACGGAGTAGATATGTCTCAGGATGTAAATGTTAACAAGGAATCTATTCAAAAAATGGGCTAAATTAGCATTCCGGGTTATAACTTTGGAACATAGTAAGAGATATTCGATAGGAAATCTATTTTAAGAATATTTAACAAAGTAGAATGGAAATGATAGACACGACAAGGGACAAAATGGAATTAGAAAACTAATTAAAGATTAATGTGTAAATATATTTAAGAATAAATTATTGATTCGTGAAACAACTGATAGGATTTTTTTAAAAATTTATTTAAGAACGATTGAACCAATGAGCAGGGTGACTATAGTATCACATTAATTGCTTCTTAGGGTTAGTTTGATTCGATGATTGTCAATCACTTTTCTCAGTGAGATGTTATTTTGTGCATGGTTTGTATTTCCACGCTCGTGACACTGCCATTCCATCTTTTGTTATGTAAGTCAATTATAATCTTCACATGTGAGTTGAACAACTCTAGTTTCTCTTCACAACGTTTATATCTTTCGCCTTTGACTAAAGATAAATTTGAGTTGAAGATTCTTATTTTTGTGTCAAGTATTGTATGGCTCTGAAACATGGAGAATAATCAAAACAACAACCAAAAAGCTACAGACATTCATAAATGGGTGCTTGAGTACAATAGAAGGATTGAAATGGTATGACTAGGTCACCAATGACAAGAACCAGACAAGTGCCAATGGAACAAGAGATGAGGAAAAGACGCTATCGGTGGATAGGACGCACAGTGAGAAAAATCTGTTGATATCATTACAAGACAGTCCTTAATCTGGAATCCCCAGGGAAAGAGATGCAGAGGTAGACAAAACACACATGGAGAAGAAAACTGGAGATGTACAATAAGGCTGACTTGATCATTGAGTTAAAAATTCTTAATTTGTGTTTTGGACTTAATTTCTTTTGATGTATAGTGATGTTTCATAGTGTAATGAAAACTGCACTTGCTTTTTGAATCCTTACTTTAATGTCACTGTCTGTCCCTACTACTGTGTCTATATCACTGTCAGGATATATGGTATATAGCAATAACCGCTATTAACAGGTATCACTAGCCTATCCAGAACACTACTCACGCACGACCGACCGACCGTAACCCGGGAATTATGGTATACAAATTAACGCCAGATTTTTTTTAATTGCAGCCAAATGATAATAAGTGTGCATGACCTGTGACCGACCGACCGACCGACGTACTCACGGCGTACTGTTTATCAATTGGTGTTGTTGATTAATATCAAACTGGCACTAGCATTAACGCACGCCGGGAAATTACAATGACAGGGGAAACAATACAATTTTTTGGTCTAACTTGCAGCCATCACCCCTTATTTGGCATCCATAATAATGTAAGTCTCGCAATACCTTAAAAATTAAAATTGTGTGCATGATTTGAAGAAGAAAAATAAAAACTTACAATTTTAAGGTTATACATTTCCCCCCCCCCCCCCCTAAGAAAATGAATTTTAAAATCCGTTTCCCGAAAGGAGTGAACACTCATCCCTCATTAGGAGATTCAGAAGTGTTATCTTGATTGTCTCACATTGATTTAATCTGCATCTCCGCTACCTTTCCTGTCTCCAGTTCATGTACTGTTTATCAATTGTGTTGTTGGCTTGTTTCCAAAATCAATCTGTTCATGCACACCGTCATTTGCGCACTTTCCTATTTTCGGGAGAGTACAAATAAGGGAAAACAAAATTCCGTGATAGGTTTTTACTTAAATTATTGTCTAACTGTTCGCACCTAGGTTAATTTTCAGTTTAGCTTACCCTTAGCTGTGGCTGAAAGTTAATGTACTTTAATCTCGAAAATCATTAAAAAAATCTGTGATAGCGCAAATGACGGTGTGCATGATTTTAAATCTCATGACCGTGATTAGTTAGATCTCCTTTATAGACCGACGTACTTAAGGCGGGGAATTATGGTATTGGATTCTTTTACATCTTGATACGAAAATTCCTTTCCTCAAGTGTAATTTTTTGTGCATTCGCTTCGCGCGTAGCCATTTAACATTTATGTATAGCCATCCGTGTAAGAAACATTTCCATGTCTTGTTTATTGCCTACTGTGAGTATCGCTAAAGTGCGTGTGTAAGTGTTTTAAACTATGAAGCTACAAATCATCATTAGGAATTCATGTCCTGATGTTATATGTTTTTAATACGTTTGCATTAGTTCTCACTTTTTTCACTGCTACTTTTATTCGTGTGTATCCGATGCAAACTTTGTGGTCGGAACGTAGGGGGTCTTTTATTTCCATTGTTCATCAAAACATACATTATCTTTTGCATAAACATAAAAAAATAATGGATAAAATCTGCTGTTAAATGCATGTTAGGTAATACTTGTGATATATTCAAGTGTTACTTCTGTCTCTGACGCAGACACTGTGGTCTCAACGTAGCTGTATTTTCTTTTCCCTTTTTCCCATTAAGACTTACATCACCTTTTGAATACACATTTTAAAAATTGATGGATAAAATATCCTGTTAAATCCGTGATAGGTTTTACTTAAGATGTATTCACGCATTACATTTGTCTCTGACACTGTGGTGGCAACCTAGGTTAATTTTCCATTTATCCCATTTAGACTTACATCACCGTTTGATTGCACATTGTAAAATTAATAGATAAAATCTCCTGTTAATTCCGTGATAGGTTTAATCTCCTGTTAAATCTGTGATAGTTTAAATCTCCTGTTAAATCTGTGATAGGTTAAATCTCCTGTTAAATCTGTGATAGGTTACATCTCCTGCTACATCTGTGATAGGTTAAATCTCCTGTCAAATCCGTGATTAGTTAAATCTCCTGTTATATTTGTGATAAGTTAAATCTCCTGTTACATCTGTGATAGGTTAAATTTTCTGTTAAACCTGTGAAAGGTTAAATCTCCTGTTACATCTGTGATAGGTTAAATTTCCTGTTAAATCCGAGATAGGTTACACTTAAGATATACTCGTGCATTACTTCTCAGATCCCCCTCGAGCGTAGGCCTTCAACACATACACACCAGGCCTTCCTGTCCGGCGCCATCCGTCAAGAACCTTTCCATGTCATGTTTATTGCCTACATGTCTATGTTAAATTCCTCTCTCCATGTCATGTTTATTCTCTACATGTCTATGTTAAATTCCTCTCTCCATGTCATGTTTATTCTCTACATGTCTATGTTAAATTCCTCTCTCCATGTCATGTTTTTTGCCTACATGTCTATGTTAAATTCCTCTCTCCATGTCATGTTTATTGCCTACATGTCTATGTTAAATTCCTCTCTCCATGTCATGCTTATTGCCTACATGTCTATGTTAAATTCCTCTCTCCATGTCATGTTTATTGCCTACATGTCTATGTTAAATTCCTCTCTCCATGTCATGTTTATTGCCTACATGTCTATGTTAAATTCCTCTCTCCATGTGCTGTTTAGTCTCCCACTGTGTATCGTAAGCTGGGGATTACAGAATATGGTACTACGCTGTAACGCTATGAACGTGTTTTCTCAGTATGTGTCCTGTAGCAGCGTGAGCTTATTCTCCTGACATCTTGTCACACTGGTAGGTGCCTGGTTCTTGTCATCAGTTCCATTTTATTGATCTTATCATACAATTTTAATCCTGCCAAGCACTCGTTTCACCCGTATGTTACCGGGGCCCGAAAGGGGAGCAAAGATTATAAACACTGTTCCCTGTCAGGCAAGTCGTAAAAAGCGATAAGGGAAGGTTGGGCATGGTGCAGGTTTCCCCCAGCCTGTTAAAAAAAAAAAAAATGTTAAACCCCAAAAACTTCAAGACGAACACAGGTCAGCTAAAGAAAATAAAACTCAGCCAACCATGACAGGAGAAGATCCTCTGGCAGAGAGGCGAAAGACGCAACGCAGAGAAAGCCGAAAGGAGTCTGTAATGCTGACTAATCTTCTTTCTTCTAGGACAGCCTCCAGATTTTACACCTGGAATTTTCGAACATCGAACGAACAACCGAAGACGGTTCAGGTGGCAGCAGAAATGTTGACTACAAGATCGACGTCATGGGACTGTGCGAAACAAGGTGGAAGGAGGGTAGACAAGAAGATAGCATTACAAATTAGTCCTTGTTCTGGAACCCCAGGGTAAAGGGACAGAGGTCGACCAAACAGACATGGAGAAGAGAACTTGAGACAGAAGTGAAAAGGATGAGGAAAACGTGGAAAGAGCTTGAGCTGATGGCACGTGACAGGAGGACTTGGCATGTGTTTGTTCAAGGTCTGTGCTCCTTGGAGAGCTAAAGGGGTATTGATTGATTTAAGTAATCGTTTATAAAAACCTGAATCTTTCAGGTTATCCTTGTTGTTCTCTAAGCTTCAGAACAAAACAATAGGATCACTTTGACATTTTCAGCTGACAAATCCCATTTTCTGGTGGATATTCCCTGATGTCCGTGTTTTTTTTTTCTTCCCCCAAGTGGGTTAAAATTAGAATATGCGATCTTTTAAATTGTAAATAATATTTTCAATTGCTGCCATTGACTTATTTGTAACATGATTCATGATCATTGATTCCATTTTGTACACCGGGTAGTGAACAATGTATTTTTTTAAATATCTTAACAAATCATACTTTTTTTGTATTACTTTTTTTTTAAAATGGACAAGACTCTCATGCGCGGGCAACCTAGCGTGACATCTTTTTAGGATACCTAAAAAATTCCAGACAAGGTTTTACTTTAGGAGAAAAGGAAATATTAATCGGCGGCAGAAAATAAAATAGAGCATGTGTCCCCTATTCTACGCAAGCACCCATTCATGAAAGTCTGTAGCTTTTTGGTTGTCTTTGTTGTTCTCCATGTCTCAGAGCCATGCAATAGAACTGACTTCACATTTGACAACAAAGACAACAACCAAAAAGCTACAGACTTTCATAAATGGGTGCTTGCGTAGAATAGAGGGATTAAAATGGTAAAGGGTAGAATGCCTGAGAAGATAATGTTTCTAGAAGGTAATTCTGAAAAATAACTTTGGTCGAATAAAAAGTCAGTAAATAAAATAGTAAAAGTACTTAAAATTTAATCTCCAAAAGAACGTTGCAATTCGTTCGGCACAGAATATGAGTCTCTTAGAGTTATTTCTGAACATCAGTCTAAAGAGGCCATGACACTCAAAGTGGGCAGTCCTGAGCCAATAACAATAAGGAACCAGAATCTGGAACAAACGGACACATTTACATTCATAGGATGCATAGTAACACCAGACGGCGGAACAAGCAAGGACTTCAAGAACAGAAGACAGCGAGAACAGCTTTTGCTAGTCTCGACAACATTTGGAGGTCTTCCCAGTACAGTACTAACACCAAATTAAGATTATATGGGAGCTGTGTACTTTCTGTGCGTCTCTTTGGTGCGGAATTCTGGAGAGTAACAGAGGAGTGGAAGCAGTTTGTTGCTGCCCTACAAGAAGCCACCAGGCGTGATGGCCACTGATTGCTTTGATAGTCGGCGGCTAAGGATCAAAGAAGAAGAAGAGATATTTCTAAGAGACTCATATTCTGTGCAGAACAAATTGCAACGTTCTTTTGGAGATTACCACTTACATATATACTGTGTTATTATTATTTTTAATAATTATTTGTAGTGATCGATGCCAGCGGTTCTTAACCTTTTCTTTACAACGGACCCCCTTTAAATATCTTTTGTTGCCGCGGACCACAGGTTATGAACCGCTTATCTAAGCGATTGTTCGATAAAGTGCAAGTGTACCTGTAAACAGTCTTCTTCTGCTTTGGTCCTTAGCCACTGGCTGTCAAAGCAGTCAGTGACCATCACGCCCGGTGTCGTTTTGTAGGGCAGTAACAAAATGTTTCCACTTTGCTCGGTCGGCGGCCCATCCTTCGTGCAGTGCCCCAGCTCTAGTTCATTCTTTGCATCTCGGCCTCCACAGTTCTCCGCCAAGTTGTTTTTGGTCGGTTTCTCTTTCACTGTCCTTCAGGGGTCCATAGCACAGCTGTTCTTGTGATGGCATCGGGGTCTCTTCTGAGGACGTGGCCAACCCAACTCCAGCGTCTGCCAGCTATGATGGTGTGCATGTCCTCTTGGTTGCTCCGAGTAAGCAGTTCTTGGACAGTTCTAAACAGTGTTACATAAAAATTTAGACTCCTCTCGGGACTCGACATGGGACTCAATTTTAAGCCAGTGTTAGGGACTTCCGACTCCGAGACTCGACTTCAGACTCATTAGGAAAGACCTGACGACAACTCTGCGAGAAAGGATAACCAAATATCAAAGCGCAGAAGAAAAGCTTAAAAACATAACGTGTTTGGTGGTTGAACAGTACACACTCACAACTCAGCCGATCTCATTCTATCTTTCATTTAGACCTTTTGATCCTTGTCTTTTGTTTATAAATGCAGAAAAAAAAAACATTACACGTAAGATAAAATGAACGACGAAACGAACGAATGAACTTTATTTTTAAATATGTAAGAGTCGGACACGCAGACCCAAGAAGCATTTTCCTTTTTGCCTCAGCTTTGCTAACTTTATCCCGGCGTTCATAATTACAGACAACAGTTACGTCATAAGGTACCAGTGTATTCTCACGTGTGTTACTAAATTCTGGTAATAAATAAATCAATCAATAAATATAGGCATTTAACAAGCACCAGTTGGACATAAAGGAGAACATCAGACAACAGACAAGAAATATAACTGATAGACTTACCTGGAGTCGCCTTGCTGTGAAAGTAAATCGTGAAAGGACGCACAGCCTATTTTGCACCCCAGAAAAAAAAGTGCTTCATTGGCTGAGGTCATTCTCACGACATCCACACAACTATGGTGTTAGGGCACGTTAACGACCGAGACAATTTAAAGACGTAGTCACTACTATAACTTTCCTATCAGCAAGTCTTGACCAAATAAAGGTGGAAATACTATATTCTGGTAGACATTAAGGCCAAAAAAGGTAGGGAAACAAACGTGGTCTTTTCTATTTGGACATGCGCAATAAGAGAGTCATGGGCAGATTTTTGGGCAGAGCCATCGGTGCGGTAGTAACGGGGGCCGACTTGGGGGAGGCTCCGATATGTATTTGTTAATTTTTTTTTTTTTAATTAAATCATTAACACTTTTAAAGAACAACAAAATGGAAAAGACATTTTTAAAAAAAATTTTCCTTACATAAAATGGATCATCTCCGTATACGTCTGTGTTATTTGTGTTTTTCAAAAGGGGATCTAAGTGGCTATGAAGAATGGCGCCCGCCTCTAATTCTAAAGGTACCGGGTTCGGTTCCCAGTACAGGGAATTTTTGTGATGGAAATTTATTCAGAACCAGTGAGTCCTAATAATGTCACACTCTCCCCCCCCCCCCGATCTCCTGGGTAGAAAAATCGGATGACTAGCCTTCTTGGATAAGGGTGAAAGAATAGGAGGTCCCGTGTGCAAGTTGCTCAAGTTAAAACTCCTTCGGCAGTTAGAAATAGTAAAAGAGTGGACCATACGGCCGCTGCCCTCTGTAATTCTAAAATAAATTTACAAAAATTTTAAAAACATAAGTGAACTTACTGACTTACTTAGTCGTGATCTTCTACCATGAGATGCAGAGGTACATCAGTGAAATTGAGACTCATAAAAGTAAATACACTACTACACCGTGGAAAGGGGGGGGGGGGGGAGGGGAGGGGGTGCCACAACGAGGACATCCCACAACCTAGAGAGAAAATCCCTGGAACCGGCTTTGCCGACAGGACAGCAAATTTTATTAACCCTTTAGGTACGGAGCCTTAGTCGTTTCAGAACTTTTAACCTCTGGGGATGTTATTTTGCAAGAAACCCTCCAGACATGTTTTTTTATAAAAATTTTAGCTGCATTTATAAAATGTTATTAGCTGTCGTCAAATTAGCGAATGTTGTATCCATAAAGGAACTCATACAATTTAGACATTGAGCCTTCCTCAAACAATATTTGAAAGAAATAAATAAGTAATTCTCAAATCCCTATGCTTCTATGATTTTCCTCCCTTTACTCTACTTTCTGTATGTAGTTTTTGTAACTAGGGCTCCCTAAAAGCAATTTATTGTCGTTCTTTCGTTTCTCATTTCATTGAAAATGTAAAAAAAATACTCCACTCCACTTTTTAAATAATTTCTATCATGAAAAATATAAATGTTAACAATAGCTCCATTAGCAGGGCAGAGAATCGAAAATGAGTTGATGTCCAATAGTTTCTTAACTATAGTATATTCTCTCTATCTCTCTCTTTCTCTCTCTCTCTCTACCTCCCTCTATCTATTTTATCTAATATACTGTATGGAGGGTCTTATGACCTAGTTTTTCATTTCAATATACGTTATTTCTTAATTGTGATCAGATACTGTTAATATATGCTGTTATACTACTTTTTAATGTTCCATTACCCTTAAATAAATATTTTAAGTAATAACAGATGAGCGAGAGGAAGGACAGAAGGCAAGAAGGGGCAGTGCGCCTGATTCTCAACCCTTGGAAAATTAAGTTCCTTCGTATCTGTCCGTCTATCAATCTAACTAATCCATCCGATTCTGCTCTTGAGTTAGGGAGGCAGAGACAGCTAGGAGAAGAACTGGTTACCCCACCTCATGATGATGGACCTAGTATTGTGAAGGCTTAAACAATTCACTCCCTACGGCAGTATCTGCTATGTGACTCTAAAGCCGCTCACGTCTGGTCAAATCTCTCGCATACACTGGGAAACATGCCGAGTCCTTAGTCATTCAATAGCAGAATGTTCGAATACTTCACGAGGTCTTTATAATACATCACCCTAAGCCGATTGTGTCTCAAACCATTGACTAATTTACTGTGTGAAGGGTTGAATTGTAGGCTATCTGTTTGTTTGTTTATTAATTGTTGTTTTTTTTCCTTGCAGTACTTTCAATTATGTTTTTTTAAACATACTTAAGTTTGATTATGATTGGGTATTGCAAATGTATGCTGTTAGATTACTTTTATAATGATACATGCTTAAATAATGCTTAAAGTAAATTTGAGGATGAAAGGATACTATGCATGATGAGAGAGAGCGAGCGAGCGAGAGAGAGAGAGAGAGAGAGAGAGAGAGAGAGAGAGAGAGAAAAGGCAGAATATCAAATGGGTCTGCGTGCCCAATTCTTAACCCTTTAATAATAAAGTGCGTTCGTTCTGTCGTGGAATATTCTAATCCACATATATAAATTATTAGGTAAATATGAAGCCTAACAAATAAAATTAATAAAGAAAAGAGCAATGGTAAAATAACAGTGCTGTCACAAAGAAGGTACTCGAAATCCCCCTTGTTTTCTGCTTCGTCTGCAAATTGTAACGCTTTCACGTTGATAGTAAAAGCTTACTGTATTATTACCCACTTTCTTCAATGAAACGTGTGCTGTATTTCTTGGAAAAACATTGAGAGGCACCCTGCGTAATGACCTAAATTAATCCTAACATTAATTATATTACGTTACCAAAACGAACGAACAGATGGACTCAAATAGAAAGAGAGAGAGGGGCGAATGAAATCAGGAACGCATGCAAAATTAAACACGCGTCTCGCTATTAATGCCACCCCCAACAAGCGTAACGCGATACACAATTACTACTATCACGCGTGTTAGGCTACATGCACTAACTTTTTCGGACGGACAGTGATAAATTCACTACCCTTCCCAGAGTTAGGTTTTAAAATAACAAAAAACGCTTATTAGGAAAGATAACATTATATGGGTTTACGTTTGAAAACATTACAGTACCCAGACAGCACATCTTCGAAACAGGAGGTAGAAGGAATTGCATATTTTGAACGCAGCCACGTAGCTCTTTTAAATTTGGATATTTGGGTTCCTTAGGGCTTGCTGACAAAGAATATGTAAAACGTTACGCAAATAGTCCAGGAATTAATAAATTATAACCAAAATAAAATAGTGGGGATGCCTGACAACATAAAATCATTTCTGCTCATAAAATTTTTTATAACGTGTTTGAAAAAAAACCTTACGTTACAGAAATAGCCTACCATGTAAACTCCAAATTGATTGGAGCGCAACAAATGAAAGACTAACCACGATTGGTCGGGCTATAAATACTATCTATCGTTGTTAGGGGAGACGTGGAAAGGTAACATTTTTTCAAACACTTGTCGAAACGTGGCTCCATTGGCTAGACTCGCTGATATACTCACTTAGGAGCGTTAGTTCGAGACCACTAGTGCAAATAAGCTTGATAAAGCAACAGTGCGTTGAAGCCAGCTCATATTTTGCTAAATAAAAGCCTGGAACATAAGCAGATGGGAATTTGTGCCAGAATTCATTGCTAATCAACGTATCTGTGTTTGTTTCCATGAATTGTGGTAAGCTTGAAACATTCAGTATCTTTTAATGAAAATTGAATGTGAATTGTTAATTTATGCCTGTATATATGTGTAGTTCAGTAGCAAACATGATGTAAAGCCTATAATGCTCCCGCCTGAACAGAAGGTGTCGGAGGAAAGTAAAACTGCATGGAATGGCCAAACAGTACACTGACACCTAGATTATTGATTAGACAGAAATAATGCTGGAAGTGCAGAGGCGTGGTAACCATTAAGGAGGTAAATACTGGTATAAAGTATTTCAGATGAAGCTGACAGTTGGCCTAACGCTCTGAACTCAATGTTTGTGATGTATTGTGATCAGTGTAAAAAGAGAGTATAAGTTAGTTATGAAGTAGAAGGTACATCCTTCTTGATTTCAGGGACCGTGGTCTTGATGGTATTGAGCAGCACCTGGTCAGAGCTTTGCTGAATCCAGAGTCGGACAGCATACTCCTTGGTCTTTTTTAGCTATCAGTGAGGTGTCTCCAGAGCCCAGGGGAGAATTCGAGCAGAGGAGTCCTTTCCTGCCGCCATCACGCAAGATAAGCTGATTTGGCCAGCTGAGCTCAACATTATGTCCCCTCATCTTGAAATGACTTTGTAAAAATAACATTCAGAGGGGAATTTAATTGTCTTAATATCAGGAACTGAGAACATCTCCAATACTAGTCCCAAAAGACAAACTATTGAAGTCATGATGACAAATACCAACAGAGCTTGAACAAAACAAAACCAGTATTACCTCATATTACCACTACACACCTGACACACATAGGATATTTTTAATAATATATGTCACTACAATATTCATATTGATAAAGTCTGTACATATACTTGTAATTAAAATTGATTGTGATTCCTGGTTCCTTTGTATTTGAATCAGGACACATATACCTTTATGACAACAATGAATACATATTGTTATTTGAAAAGTTATCAGTGACTCCTTAAGATATTCTCATAGAGTGTTATATGTATGTGAGTGTCACAGTGTTGTCAAGAGTAGTGGATTAAATTAAATTGTTTATCTGTCTGTTGTTGTGACTTACACTTCATCATACACATACCCTAGACACATAACGTAGTCATCACACTATTCCAGAATAATTCTGACTGAGATATATATATATGTGGTAGCAAGTAAGGTTATCTATAATACACTACTCTTAATAGATATAGATACCTTCACAGCTGATCTCAGTCAGTACACTAAGTCCCCTATAAATATTTATAACATCCCACTTCACCACATATATTGGGGTCTCGCTCTTGGGATTTTGAATCTTTCCCTATTAAAAATATTGGGGGTAATTCACTTCAGGGAATATAAGAATTAAAAGGTATCCTTGGGTGGAATTAAATAAGGTTGAGCTCACGGTGCCTGTGTTGTCCATTAGATATATTTAGAGATTAAATTGTTGGTTAGACATTGTAGAAATTTACCTGATAGACAATGGCGGACCTGGCCAAGTTTCGATCTGCTGCTGTTCAGACTGCAAAAGAGTTAGGATTAGATGGGCAAGTTATGGTTGCCTATGTCACCACGGAATGTGACAAATTTATTGAACGCGAAGAAAGAAGATTAGAAAAAGAGGCCGAAAGAAAGTTAGAGGCTGAGACTAAGAGGTTGCAAGCTGAGGCTGAGACTAAGAGGTTGCAGATTGAGGCTGACAAAGAGGCTAAGAAATTGGAAGCAGAAAGAGAAGACAAAAGATTAGCTGCAGAAAGGGAGAGAAGAAATTAGCTGCAGAAGAGAAGAGATTAGCTGCAGAGAGGGAAGCAGAAAAGGAGGAGAAAAGATTACAAAGGGAACATGAATTACGACTAAGGGAGTTTGAGTTTCAGGGCCATGCTCCTGAAAATGGTGCCAGTCCCTTTGCCTCTGATGCCACTGCTAGCCAAGGAGCCTCAACCTCAGCTATGAATTTTCATTTAGATCATTTTGTTGAGAAAGACGATGATATAGAGAGCTACCTAAATAGGTATGAACTATTAGCTACCACGTATGGGTTAGAGAGAGAAAGGTGGAGCTTAAAGTTATCTCAGGGACTTCGTGGGGCAGCTTATGAAGTTTTTGCAAAAATGAGCAGAGGTGATCAGGAAAATTATGACATGCTAAAGCAGGCTCTTTTGTTAAGGTATGAAAAGAATGCAGAATTCTATAGGAAAAAATTTAGGAATGCTAAACTACTGTCAGGTGAAACCTATCACCAGTTCTCTGCACGAATAGAGACATACTTGGAGAAATGGACTTCTCTGGGGAAAACCCAAGATCTTAAGGAAATGGTCCTTATAGAGCAATTAAGAGAGTCCATGGCTCCAGACCTGAGAAAGTTTCTCATGGAACAAGGTGCAGAGAGGCTGGGTGAGTTGCTAAATGTTGCTGAAAGGTATCAAGCAGCTCAAGCAGAGGTAACAGGTAATAAAAAGAAACAGGTGGACAACTTTAGGGCACCACAGAACTTTAATAAATTTGATCCTAGGATCAAAATAAAGGTAAGCACCAATTTGATAGGCCACGGTATGAAAATAAAAATAAATTCCCACAATTCGATGAAAGGAAATATGATGAAAGAAAATCTTTCAACCAAGGAAAAAGGTGGTGTAAAAAATTGTCAGATGGACAATCATGACACTGACCGTTGCAGAAGGAAACCTGTGTATATGGCAACCCTTCAGGTCAGGTCGACCTCAAGACAGGAGGAGGATATTATGTTAGATACCACTCCAGAAGAGATGAGGAAGGCACAGGCTGGGGATAAAACACTCAAGCCTTGTTTCAGAAAATTGTCAACTTGTCATACAACTCCAGGCAAGGGAGATTTTTACATGAAAAAACAAGTTGATGTATAGGAAGACTGGAGCTAGATCCAAAGGTCAGGGACAGCTGGTTCTTCCAAAAAGATATAGGGCAGACTTAATAAGGAGCCTACATGTGAAACCAGATGGGGACCATGAGAAGATAGGTACCATCATTCAAAAGGTGGCTCACAATTATTATTGGCCCAAAGCAAGATGGGACATTGAGAATTTTGTAGAAAGGTGTAGCATAGCACATGAGGGAACACCCACAAGTGGGAACATGGATCAGGACCTGGACACGCCACGGGGCAAAATTAGGCCTGATAATAAAAAGAAAAATAGATTTGATAAAGTGGACCAAATGGAATGGGAAGCCCCTTTTCACGGACAAGCTTCACTTAACTGTTTTACAATGGCCACTATGCGGAGAGTGCAAAAAGATGTCTTACCCCAGGATAAGCCGACAATCCCTCAATCGGACTTAAACAAACTGGAGGAAAAGGATGTAGAGAGGAAATCTCTCATCAAGAATTTTAAGTGGGGAGAAAGCCCCAAGAGAAAAATTGGTAGCGGTCGTTTTGTGAATGATAATTCTGGGAGGAAAAATCATCACTATAAAGCTTCGAGTGGAAGAGACCATACCGGTGCATGGACAAATAGGTCCACACAATTAAAGGTCCATATGTAGCTATGTTAAGAACGTGGACTGATGAAAAGGCAGAGGAAAACATTACATCTTCATACCAATATGTGAATGAGCTGACCACTCGGTTAAAAACTGGCTGGAAACTTGCCAATGAAAATTTGAAACAAGCCAGGAAGAAACATGCTGCCTATTATAACAGGAAGGCGAAAGACAGAAATTTGGCTGTGGGAGAGAAAGTACTGCTTCTTTTGCCCGGGAGTCAGAATAAGTTACAAATTGGATGGCAGGGTCCATATACAGTTTTAGAGAAGGTGTCTAGAACAAATTATAAGATAGATAAGAAGGGGAAAGAAAAAATCTATCATGTGAATCTCCTGAAGAAATATTTGGAAAGAGAACATCAGGAAGAGACACACTTGTTGACCTTGTCCATCGCCATGGAGATGAAAAAGGAACCACTTTCATCATTTGAGTATCCATTACACCCCTGTGAGACAGCAGCACAGGTGAAAATCAGTACACATTTAACGAAAACACAGAAAGAGAGAGTGCAACAGGTTCTAAATAATCATGCAGAGGTGTTAACAGACCGACCAGGGCATACAAACCTATTGGAATATGATATGAAACTAATAGACTCCACACCTGTCTGTATGAAACCATATTCGATTCCGTTTGCTAAGGAGAAAGCTTTGAAGGAAGAGATAGACTATCTATTGAAGGAAGGAATTATTTCGCACAGTGAGTCTTCGTATAGTTCCGGTGTTGTACTCTTACGGAAGCCCTCTGGAGAACATAGACTCTGTATAGATTACAGGAGACTGAATGCTATTACAGAAGGACAGGTGGATCCATTGCCGGATACAAATCAGCTGTTTGCCAGACTAAATAAAGCTAAATATTTCTCAAAAGTGGATCTGAGTAAAGGATACTATCAGATTCCAGTAAAGCCTGAGGTTAGACCATACCTAGCTTTTAGTACCTCAGAAGGACACTATGAGTTTAATAGATTGCCATTTGGATTGAAGAATGCGCCTAGTGTCTTCTCTAGAATGATGAGAAAATTATTGGATCCTCTGAATAATCCCTGTATAACAAATTTTATGGATGATATCCTTATAGCAACAGAAACATTTGAGGAACACATTGACTCTCTGAACATGCTGTTTGATCGACTTAGGGAGGCAAATTTAACAGCCCGACCAACCAAATGTTGCGTTGGATGTAAAGAATTGGAATTTTTGGGACACACAGTTTATCAGGGAAACATGACCCCTGACCCAAAGAATTTAGAGAAACTACAGAAAGCCCCGAGACCACAAACCAAGAAGGACGTGAGATCCTTTGTCTCATTATGTGGTTTCTACCAGAAGTATATCAAAAACTTTAATTCCATATGTGCACCGTTAACTGAATTGACACGTAAAGGACATCCAGATCGCATTACATGGACACCACAATGTGAAATGACTTACCAAGAATTGAAGGAAAAGCTCACAAGTAAACCCATTTTGAAATTACCTGACTTAAGTCAAGAATTCATAGTAAGGACGGATGCAAGTAATATTGGGTTAGGTGCAACTCTACTACAGAAATCAGATGCATTGGATGGGGAATTAAGCCCAGTGGCATATGCTAGCAGAAAGTTGAATAAAGCTGAAATCAACTACTCAACTAGCGAAAAAGAATGTCTTGCAGTAATATGGGCGATAAAGAAATTCAATATTTATCTATATGGGAAGGCATTTAAGTTGCAAACAGACCACAAACCTTTATCGTTTCTAGCACAGGCTAAGCATGAGAACTCCAGGTTACTCCGATGGTCTTTACTTTTGGCTCCATATAATTTTAGCATTGAGTATATATCTGGAAAAACCAATTTGGGAGCGGATTTTTTAAGCCGCCATCCGTGTGATGAGAATCACCGTAAACCCCAGAAATAATAATAAATTTCTCTATGTGTATATAGAATAAAGGACTGACATATAATGTCTGTTTTAAGAGGGGAGGTGTCGTGGAATATTCTAATCCACATATATAAATTATTAGGTAAATATGAAGCCTAACAAATAAAATTAATAAAGAAAAGAGCAATGGTAAAATAACAGTGCTGTCACAAAGAAGGTACTCGAAATCCCCCTTGTTTTCTGCTTCGTCTGCAAATTGTAACGCTTTCACGTTGATAGTAAAAGCTTACTGTATTATTACCCACTTTCTTCAATGAAACGTGTGCTGTATTTCTTGGAAAAACATTGAGAGGCACCCTGCGTAATGACCTAAATTAATCCTAACATTAATTATATTACGTTACCAAAACGAACGAACAGATGGACTCAAATAGAAAGAGAGAGAGGGGCGAATGAAATCAGGAACGCATGCAAAATTAAACACGCGTCGCGTGATACACAATTACTACTATCACGCGTGTTAGGCTACATGCACTAACTTTTTCGGACGGACAGTGATAAATTCACTACCCTTCCCAGAGTTAGGTTTTAAAATCACAAAAAACGCTTATTAGGAAAGATAACATTATATGGGTTTACGTTTGAAAACATTACAGTACCCAGACAGCACATCTTCGAAACAGGAGGTAGAAGGAATTGCATATTTTGAACGCAGCCACGTAGCTCTTTTAAATTTGGATATTTGGGTTCCTTAGGGCTTGCTGACAAAGAATATGTAAAACGTTACGCAAATAGTCCAGGAATTAATAAATTATAACCAAAATAAAATAGTGGGGATGCCTGACAACATAAAATCATTTCTGCTCATAAAATTTTTTTTTAAACGTGTTTGAAAAAACCTTACGTTACAGAAATAGCCTACCATGTAAACTCCAAATTGATTGGAGCGCAACAAATGAAAGACTAACCACGATTGGTCGGGCTATAAATACTATCTATCGTTGTTAGGGGAGACGTGGAAAGGTAACATTTTTTCAAACACTTGTCGAAACGTGGCTCCATTGGCTAGACTCGCTGATATACTCACTTAGGAGCGTTAGTTCGAGACCACTAGTGCAAATAAGCTTGATAAAGCAACAGTGCGTTGAAGCCAGCTCATATTTTGCTAAATAAAAGCCTGGAACATAAGCAGATGGGAATTTGTGCCAGAATTCATTGCTAATCAACGTATCTGTGTTTGTTTCCATGAATTGTGGTAAGCTTGAAACATTCAGTATCTTTTAATGAAAATTGAATGTGAATTGTTAATTTATGCCTGTATATATGTGTAGTTCAGTAGCAAACATGATGTAAAGCCTATAATGCTCCCGCCTGAACAGAAGGTGTCGGAGGAAAGTAAAACTGCATGGAATGGCCAAACAGTACACTGACACCTAGATTATTGATTAGACAGAAATAATGCTGGAAGTGCAGAGGCGTGGTAACCATTAAGGAGGTAAATACTGGTATAAAGTATTTCAGATGAAGCTGACAGTTGGCCTAACGCTCTGAACTCAATGTTTGTGATGTATTGTGATCAGTGTAAAAAGAGAGTATAAGTTAGTTATGAAGTAGAAGGTACATCCTTCTTGATTTCAGGGACCGTGGTCTTGATGGTATTGAGCAGCACCTGGTCAGAGCTTTGCTGAATCCAGAGTCGGACAGCATACTCCTTGGTCTTTTTAGCTATCAGTGAGGTGTCTCCAGAGCCCAGGGGAGAATTCGAGCAGAGGAGTCCTTTCCTGCCGCCATCACGCAAGATAAGCTGATTTGGCCAGCTGAGCTCAACATTATGTCCCCTCATCTTGAAATGACTTTGTAAAAATAACATTCAGAGGGGAATTTAATTGTCTTAATATCAGGAACTGAGAACATCTCCAATACTAGTCCCAAAAGACAAACTATTGAAGTCATGATGACAAATACCAACAGAGCTTAAACAAAACAAAACCAGTATTACCTCATATTACTACTACACAACTGACACACATAGGATATTTTTAATAATATATGTCACTACAATATTCATATTGATAAAGTCTGTACATATACTTGTAATTAAAATTGATTGTGATTCCTGGTTCCTTTGTATTTGAATCAGGACACATATACCTTTATGACAACAATGAATACATATTGTTATTTGAAAAGTTATCAGTGACTCCTTAAGATATTCTCATAGAGTGTTATATGTATGTGAGTGTCACAGTGTTGTCAAGAGTAGTGGATTAAATTAAATTGTTTATCTGTCTGTTGTTGTGACTTACACTTCATCATACACATACCCTAGACACATAACGTAGTCATCACACTATTCCAGAATAATTCTGACTGAGATATATATATATATATGTGGTAGCAAGTAAGGTTATCTATAATACACTACTCTTAATAGATATAGATACCTTCACAGCTGATCTCAGTCAGTACACTAAGTCCCCTATAAATATTTATAACATCCCACTTCACCACACGTTCGTGTGTTCGTTATCTCTCTCTCTCTCACTCTCTCTCTCTCTCATTTCCTAAACATTTTCGTTCAGGACCATTAAAAAAGAAAAAAAAAAAAAAGATTTGTCTGTCTCAATAAAAAGCTCTCAGGGGGAGATGTTGGAAAATTAATTAAAAAAATATTCCTATGACATATGTTAGTGTAAGTTTGTTTCTTCGTGCTAGTGAGATCTGCGGGGTCATTGAAAGGTCACTACTTATTTTTACATTGTTATTTCTTCACATCTATCCAATTAATTTATATGAACCAAACGTCAAATTGGAAACAATTTTATGACATAAAATGATATGTGACATGAAGATTACAACTCATCATGAGAACCGGTTTGCTCAACACATTATTATATAGTAAGGGAAAAAGTTTTGCTGTTTCTTGAAACGTTAATTTATTGGCATTTTCATATTTCATTTTGTGTTATTTCGTTTCTGGGAATCAAGAATAAACTCTCTAACAGGCGTTCACTAATTGTCCTCAGTATTTCTCCCTTATCCAATGTCCCCACTACAAGTGCTCTTGAAGCAAATCTGTCAGCTCTCTCATTGCCGCGCACCCCTGCGTACCAGGACAGTAGATTCACGCCATTTCCTGAAGATTTGAGGCTTCGATGGATGTTTTCTCCTTTCACGCCAGAGCCATCCATTTTGGACCACCGAAGCATGAACTGAGAGTCTGACACAATAACTACCTTCGTTAATTGAGTTTCAGACAGCAACCTCAAAGATCCCGTGTGCAAGTTGCGCACGTTAAAAATCCCACAGCAGTTTGAAATCATACAGAGTAGGCCATAAGGCCGCTGCCCAAGCAAAATTTAAAAATTAGAAACCTACCCACCAAATATATTTATAGAATGTGTTATTCCTATTTGCGCACAATGGGGTTCTCGGCAGTGCTACAGAGCTCGTGCACTGTGCTCAGATCTTCGTTGTGTGATCTAAGGGAGGTGATCTGAGCACTGATGGAGTTGTCCTCCATGTGCAATGAATATAGTCTTTAAAACAAACCAAACCAAACCTCATAGATGCAGTAGCTGCCTCTATCTCCATTCTTAACATGGAGGCTGTTGTCATGTAAGCTCCGCTTCTTCAGCAACGATCCTGTCCTTTACTCTGGCCAAGAAGTCCCATCTTGATTTCTCATCAAGGAATATTTTTAAGCGGCTTACAGTAGAGTTACGTGTACAATAAATGTGAGTGTTCTAATCAGTATGCCAATTAAGAATGTACCAACCAATTAAGAATGTACCAACCAATTAAGAATGTACCAACCAATTAAGAATGTACCAACCAACTAAGAATGTACCAACCAACTAAGAATGTACCAACCAATTAAGAATGTACCAACCAACTAAGAATGTACCAACCAACTAAGAATGTACCAACCAATTAAGAATGTACCAACCAATTAAGAATGTACCAACCAATTAAGAATGTACCAACCAACTAAGAATGTACCAACCAACTAAGAATGTACCAACCAACTAAGAATGTACCAACCAATTAAGAATGTACCAGTTAACCTGATAAACGCGATACGTTAGTTCAAAGGGCAAGTTGTTGCACTCAGTATTCACTTTTACTTTTTTATTTTTCCCTTCTTTCCGTCTACTATAGCCGTGAAGCGTGGTGGGGAGATGAAGTTTGTAATATGTTGCACTGTCGTCTGCCAGCCAGAATAACATTTCGTCGCCTTATTACTGCTATATTCCATCTCCATTTTTGGCCAAGATTGACGTGAGGTCATAAATCGACATTTTTTTTTTTTTTTTGTTTTTTTTTTTTTTTTATCCAGCGGCACTTGGGCTATCAGCCCTTCGGCCCAATGACATGTCATTGCGAGGCTGGGGAACCTGAGGACTTTCCTTCCAACCCGGTCAGGAGCTTCGCTCCATCCCATCCACAGAGGGTTTATCACAGGAGCCGTTCAGGCTATTCAGTCAAATTTCCGGCCGTAAACATTTCTTCAAACGCCGACGCCCGGGTTTGAACCATGAACACCTGGTCGCCAGTACAACGCCGAAGCCATTACACCAGCGCGGCTCCCCATAAATCGACATAATACAGGTTTAATCTATCATCTTACTGGTGCCGCGGTAGCACAATGGTTAATGCACTGGCTTCCTAGCTCGGTGGTCCATTGTTCGATCCCCAGTTGGAATTATTTAGTCCGCAAACGGCTCCGGGGTCGACCCAGCCTCATGAATTGGGTATCAGAGTATCTCTGGGAAGGTTAAGGCGGCCTAGTGTGACGATGGTCAAGAAAATATGGGCTTTACATCATATTCCTAATATGCCTGTAGCAAGTTTAATTTGCTGGGAAGGTTATGATGTTATACCTAAAAGGAAAGAAATCTGTGTCTGTGTTAACCGTGTGAGGTCAAGCACATGTAGGCCCCTGACTCTAAAAGATGATGATGAGGTATTTGCAGGGAACCTAACGCTACCTCCCTAGATCTCACACGGTCACTATTTTGGCTCTAGTGTCTGGTGTATGATGTACCTAATGTCTAGGGGAGAAATGAAAATGATGGTACATAAACACAAAACACTTTAACTCACTATAAGGAAATGAATAAAACAGTGGTTAAGTTTTTTCTTTAAAATTGAATATTTTCTTTTTACAATTTAATCTGCCTGTCCCGCCATCTCTTTTAGACAGGTCTTTGAAAATGAGGAAAAGATAGTTTACATGAAAAGGATTAACTAAAATGTGTGGACACTTTGTCCAATAAGTATAAAGTCACTCTATCTCTCCTGTTGGTGTATTCACAGATTGCAACTTTATTATCTAATAGTGTTTGTCATTTGTTAGGAGGGGCTGTAGTTTCATCACGCCCCCTAAACTTCTGGGTATGATTGGAAATACCAAAGTTTATTGTAACTGAAGTGTCAGATATACCCAGATGCTAACACATCACCTGGGATTCTTTGTAGAAGAATAATTCAGTATGTCGTTGCAGAAAATATAGATATATCAGCACACACAAGCTCCTCCAGCTATCTGCTGACAGCATAAACGTTTTACCGGAGACTTGTTGGCGTTACACTCACTCATCAGGTTTCCTGTCACCGGCTGGTATTAGGAAATAAAACCTCTGCAATAAAAAAAACACCCTGGCCTTTTTATATCTGATCACACTTTATTATTATTATTTACATATGGTGGTATGGGGTCAGCCTCGCGTGCATACAGGTGCACTCGCCCCTAATTTTATATGACTCACACCTTGCTGTGACCACACCTCAGGTCTCTATGGCAGATGCGCCACTGTACTTTTACATAGTTTTCCTCAATACAATAACGTGGAGTAACCACATTTCCTTTTGTATGATTTGCTCTTCTTTTTTTTAATTATAAACGCTCCAGGCATGTTGAACAGTGTTCATGGAACACGGAGGCTTACTAACATATTCTAATACAATAATATTAAAACAAAATCATGACAATATACAACAGTTAGATACAGTTCAATGTGAGGACTCAACAATGTCTGCTCCCGGCATGTCCTTCACTTTTCCCAATAGCAGTATCTAACTTTGGCAGTTGTAATAAACATATTAATACATAAAGCATTCTTACCACAATTTCACAGAAATATATAACAAATAACGCTGACTTGCAAAGAATGGCCTCAGTTTTTCTCTGCCCTGCCCAGACTGCGAATTTATTATTTATTTTTCAAATTAACACAGCTGATCTCAGCGTATTTGATAGAAAAAGTTTTTGTCAACTGGCGATGAGCATTGAAAGCTTTTTGCTAATATCTATTAGTACTGGCCAATGGAAAACTTGCGACTACCAGAATTCAAATGTAGTTCCTTTGGAAAAACCCAAAAAATTTACAAACAAACTCTGTGTCTGGTAGTCGATTGGTCAGTCTGCGTTAGTTATGCCCAATAGAAAAAGATGTTTCGTTTTTAGTTACATTTTTCCTATCTCTCCCCTTTCACTCCTATACCAACTAATAGAATTTGAATTACTACCATGCCTCTTTTTTTTTAAACTAGCGTCCCCACTAACGTTATGTATAACGAGCAAGAACAACAGTCTGTCTGGTCAAGCGTCCGTAGACATTTAGTATTTTCTCAATAACTTGGCTAATACTTAGACTACCATATTTTTTAAAACACATTTTTGCTCAGGGGACTATAAGCTATACTACCATATGATTTTTATGGTCAGTTTCATTATGGTTTAGATTTTCAATTTTGTCACTGTCAATCGTCAAATATAAATTTTACACAAGTCGGCCATCTTCCCCCTCTCATCTCTCTCTAGCATTTTTATTCAAATAACTAACTTGTTTGAGTGACGTCAGAAATACATTACTCGGCGAGAATTTAAACTGTCTGTGTGTATATATCATCGGGCCAATCCCACAGCGTGTCAAGCGAAGCGGGGTTTTGCGCGGCAGGTGTTAGAATTGGCGTTAATTATTACTGTTGTCTCGTGTTACACTACCAAAAAATGTCCGAATCACTACAATTAAAGGCGTTAAAGTTAAAGTATTACGTTAATTCAGACAGTAACTTGGCGGCACATTTCTGGAAAATCGTTAATTGTAAGTCTTGCCGCAGTCTCTATCAGATCGGGCAAAATGTTAAAAATGTTTATTGTACGTCACAAGGAAAGCGAGTAGGTTTTATACGGCGGGGTCGTTTCTACGCATTACCATGGCACAAAATTCAGCGCGATGCTGGCGTGTGAGATGATTATAGTCAGACACATACGGGCTGGGTTATTTATTATCATAGGACTAAAATCTTACTGAAATGAGCGATTATCTCGCATATATTACTACAATGCCTTAATGGGCGTGTAACGAGATTCTTTACCCTTTTTAACCTATATCTTACACATTATCTTACAGATAAGCATATGATTTTACTTGAAATGGAAAAAAAATATCATTTTAAAAAATGTATTTAGTGATTGTGGTGAGCCCGGGAAAAAAATGGAATACTGGTTGTTAGAGACGCTCGAATCACGAGTGCTCTTATGAGTATTACCAGCTGCGTGGAGAGGGGGAACATGCTGCATGGGCAACAACTTGATCTCCATATAACTGTGCCCAAGCTCGCGCCCTGGAGAGAACACCAGCACTCTCCTATATGGCAGCGAGACTTGGACAACCTATGCTAAGCAAGAAAGAAGGGTCAACACCTACCATTTACGGTGTCTACGCCACATCCTCGGCATCTCGTGGAAAGATAAAGTGACAAATGTCGAGGTGTTGTCGCGTGCTGGCCTTCAAAGCATGTATACTCTGCTTAGACAGCGCAGACTACGCTGGCTTAGCCATGTCCGCCGCATGGAAGATGGTCGCATCCCAAAAGATATCTTCTACGGGCAACTAGCAGATGGCAAAAAAAAAAACAGTTGGGCGACCGCAGCTGAGGTTTAAAGATGTGTGCAAGATAGATATGAGGGCACTGGACATAAATCCAGCAACGTGGGAGGATGAAGCTGCCGATCGCACCAAGTGGCGATGCTATTTACGGCGCCACCTCAGATTGGGCGAAAAGAAGCTCACACAACAAGCCGAAGAGAGGAGAAAACGTCGAAAATAAGCAGCTGAGGGCTGTCACATCAGGGGCGCATTCCCATAGTCAGTTATGACTGAAGGGGCTATTATTATTATTATTATTTTAAATACAGTTATAGACATTGTGAAAATAATTCTTTTGAATATAACCAGCGCCAATATTCGAAACTTTTCGAAGAAGGTTAATATTTTAAGTACAGTATATTCATAATTCAAGAAATTACAGAGAAATAATTTTAAATCTATTTTGAGTATTATAATTTATTGACTGATGTAGTCAACATTAAATATAACATGCTGTCTTTCGTTCGACATTAAAAACGGCATGTAAAGAAGTATTTTTCAGCAGTTATTTCTTGTTTTTTGCTTTACTTCGATCGCCCTCTGTGTTCAGGACCATGTCTCGTAATGTTGCTAATGATATTGATTTAATGTATGAAATGTATGAGACAAAGGAAGATTTCAACTAAAGATGTATTTTCTGACAGCGCGGAAGAAAACATTATATTTCTTATGTTTGGTTTCTTGCTAAAGAATTGAGGAAGGCTGATGTTCATGTTCGTGTTAAAAACTTCGTTTAAATTGTTATTTTAGTATTAAAAAGTGTTTACATTGACAACCTGTCCAAATTAATTTATTATTGTGTTTTATTGTTTTGAACATTACGTAAGTAAACTCTCTTACAGCTTAGATATCGCGAAATGCTTTCACTTTGTTTCATTTATTATATTCCTCATCTTTTTAATCATTATTACCTCTTCTTCTTTGTTTTCTCATCCTCTTTTTCTTCATCTCCTCGTTTGTTTCTTCTTTTTTCTTTCTTTTTATTTGTCCTTATATCCTTTCTTCGATTTTCTACGTTAAAATACTTTTCTGATCAGTTCGCTTTGAAGTTTTCTATTATATCTAGTCCCACTCACAGATCGACTTGCAGAATAACTCATTTTTTTCCCTCACTTTCTCCTACGTTTACTTACTCTCAACTTCTGTCTAATGAAAAAGTAATTATATTACTGTTTTATTCCAGACAATGCCAGATCACGTGACTTCACTGAATCATTCAGCAACCTTGATGGTAGTAACACTGCTAGCCTTTGGTCTGAGGCCATGCTACAGTTTGTGCGAAAACCGGTGTGAACAGTCAATTCCCTCCTTATACAGACTCAGGGCCTACTGGTCAAGGTCATTCAAGAGAGTTGGAGAGCAACGTGAGTATTCCGGCTAAATGTGATATTTGAGATATACAAAGTTGACGCCAAGCAACAGCGTTGCGTGGTTATACGACGATGGTGCTGTTGCGGGCTTTCAGGCTTAGATAATTGGCTGATATTACGTTTCAATTCCTGTATTCCATATTCATCTCTTCTACCATCACGAAGTATCTTCTTGCTGTAACTTCGGGTTTATTTACGTAATGTTATAATTTCCGTTTCAGTGTCTCTACATTAAACTTTGTATTCGTATTATCTGACAGTGTTTTATTATTATTATTATCAGCCTGTAATTGAAGTGTTATGTCTTGAACTAACCTTGAAGGTTAACGGTTAACAGTCATGGAACGTTACTGAAACTTATAGAACACTTCAGGAAACAAGTCGCGTTTCGACGACTAAATATATTTAATACCGTTCATCATTTTCATCATGAATAAACAACACGAATATTTCACGTTACAGAACACTTGATAAAGTACAGTCTTACAGTCCATAGTCAATCAGACATTACACGTCTGTTACTTTTCATTTACTTTAACGATCAATATCTTATAACCAAATACTTGGAATCATTATTATTTACACTGAATTAATCCTTCTGTTAATAGTTCTCATAGGGTCGCTGCCCAATATATATCACAAGAACTCTGACATATTCTTACTTTAATTTGGCATCCATAACCAGGCTCTATCAGCCTTACATATTATAACTACGTTTTGTACTTCACGACTTACGCTACTAATAAATTATTGCGGTTAATAATACCGACTTATATCTTTGGACTCAATGGTCCTTACACATTGTTTATTCATTTATTTTACCAGCTTTACACTGTCGTACTATAATTTTATAGTTATACACTATCATAATTTAAGTGGCCATGCCACGTATTCGAAACACCTTGGATAAGTGGCCATGCCACATATATTAAACACTGTCATTTGGCTCCAAGGCCACACACAGACTATTGTTGCTAATAAAACAGTATATAGCAAGGCTTATATGTGTATATATAGTTATCTGATAGCGATTTCTAAAATCTACCCCTGACTGTCCATATGTATATGTGTGTGTGTGTATATATATATATATATATATATATATATATATATGTATATATATTCTTCTTCTTCTTCTTCTTTGATCCACTGTCACTGAGCGTCGGCTCTTGGTGACCATGTATATATATATATATATATATGTATATATATATATATATATATATATATATATATATATATGTATATATATATATATAACCTATATATATATATATATATATATATATATATATATATATATATATATATATATACACACACACGCATATAGATTACATGATACTATAGATTACTTATTCTAGGGATAAGTGAGAGCAGATGGACATGGGCAGGAAAAGTTAAAACAGCAACAGGAAAAACAGTACTTTACCCTGGAAGAGAGGATGGACAGCACAATGAAGGCGTAGCCATTATTCTACAGAAAGGAATGGAAACCCATCAACAACAGACTGATAAGAATAAGATTGAGAGGGAGATTCACCAACACTACAATAATACAATGCTACGCACCAACGAATGACAGTGATGATGAGGTCAAGGATGAATTCTATCAACAACTGCAGAAAGAAATGGAAGAAACACCTAGATATGATCTTATCGTAGTAATGGGAGACCTCAATGCGAAAGTTGGAACACACAATACATATAATGAAAGAGTAATGGGGAAATGCAGCAGCGGAACAGCAAACGAAAATGGGGATAAATTAATAAGTTTCTGTAGCATTAACAACCTGGTCATTGGAGGAACACTTTTCCCACACAAAGAAATTCACAAATTAACATGGGAATTACCAAATGGTTGGGACAGAAACCACATAGACCACATGATGATTAATGGTAGAAGGAGACATGCATTGTCGGCTGGACAGGTAAGTTAAACGTCAAACCCGTGCTAACAAAAGGACATTTCTGGATGGCCTTGCAAGACAGGCAGAGGAGGCAGCACTGAGAAATGAACAAAGCACAGTATACAAAATAACTAAAATCATCAGTGGAAAACGAGGTGCAAACAATGTTACATTAGTAAGAGATAAGCACGTAAATCTCATCACGACAGTAGAGGGACGGGAAACGGGATGGGCAGAGCATTTCAGAGAAACTCTGAATAAGGAACCACCAGAGACACAATTGAATGTTCCTGAGGCTGAAAATGATCTAGATGTTAATACAGACATCCCATGAAAAGAAGAAATCATCACGGCAATCAAAGGGTTAAAGAATGGAGGGGCTCCTGGTCATGATAGCTTAAATGCAGAGCTATTTAAGACAGACCCTGAGCTAGCAGCAGAACTATTAGAACCACTGTTTGCACGGGTCTGGAGGGCAGGGACAACACCAACGGAGTGGAGAAAAGGAATAATTGTCAAATTGCCCAAGAAGGGAGATCTTGCAGACTGCAATAATTGGAGAGGAGTGGCTCTTCTCTCGGTTCCCGGCGAAATACCGGGCAGGATAATTGTGCAGAGAGTCTCAAAGGCGGTGGACCACAGGCTGTGGAAAGAACGGGCGGGTTTTAGAAAGAACAAAAGATGTGTAGATCATATACGAGTATTTACCCTCGGGAACATTATAGAGCAGTGCTCAGAGTGGCAAAGACAGCTGTACATTGGTTTCGTTGGTTTTGAAAGGGCTTTTGACAGTATACATGGGGACAGTGTGTGGAAAGTACTGAGGGCTTGTGGAATTCCGGGCTGCATAGTGTCAATCATAAAAAGCCTTTATGCCAACTTTGCGTGTGGCGTTGGGCAGAGCGACCTCGCCTTTGAAGTGGGAACAGGAGTGCGGCAGGGATGCCCCTTATCAACCACTCTATTTTTAACAGTCATAGACTGGGTGATTGTTACACCCCCCTATTGTAGGTGGGTCGTCATTGCCAATGACTGAAATGGCAGCACTGATAACGTATTGGTTTAGTTACTGATAGGGTGTCTTATTGATTATCTGCTAACGTTACTGTTGTGTTGTGGATCTGGTAATGTCTACAGTTGATACCTACATATACGCCACACAGGCAAACACTGTAGAAGTCTACTGGTAAGCGATGCACAGGTTCTCGATACAGATAGACCACGCCCACTCCGGGGCTATTTCTAAATACGTGTTAAGTTCCCTGTCACACTTGTAATATTAAGTGCGTGTGTTGGTTTAGTCGTTTACACCACAGGTACGTACACAAGAGTCATGGATGGTTGTAAACGACTGGTGACATTTCATATGGGTTTATTCACGTCACAACACATTGATGAAATACACATAGAATACCGTTCACAGCACAACACAAGATATAAAGTACCACATAGTAACTGCGCACTCGGCAGCTACAATGATATCATGATTCATGGCCTAAAGTACTCTTATTAAACTCAGCGCTATAAAGAATCCTCAATAACAATCCTCTCACAGGAGCTATCATGATTCATGGCCTAAAGTACTCTTATTAAACTCAGCGCTATAAAGAATCCTCAATAACAATCCTCTCACAGGAGCTATCATGATTCATGGCCTAAAGTACTCTTATTAAACTCAGCGCTATAAAGAATCCTCAATAACAATCCTCTCACAGGAGCTATCATGATTCATGGCCTAAAGTACTCTTATTAAACTCAGCGCTATAAAGAATCCTCAATAACAATCCTCTCACAGGAGCTATCATGATTCATGGCCTAAAGTACTCTTATTAAACTCAGCGCTATAAAGAATCCTCAATAACAATCCTCTCACAGGAGCTATCATGATTCATGGCCTAAAGTACTCTTATTGATCAAGACTCCTCACACAGGAGATAATGGCCTTTAAAGACTGCACACTGCAGTTATAAACATTTCCACAATAATCAAAACTGCAAGTTTATACTACGCTGTACCCACAGCGAAAAATCCGTCGACATTTTAAATTCAGCACTGTACAGGCATTTCACACTTCCCAAAAAACACTGTCTTCCTACCCGGTCAAAACGCCCGGAACACTCTCCCTAGATAACACACTCGTCCCGCTCAAAAACAGACACGAGACTTTTTCACTGTCAACACAACTCAGTCAATCAATCATCTGCTCCTAGCCGCGAGCTATTCTCACTCCGCTCAAACATTACAGAATAAATATATCAGCGCTTTTCACGCTGTCTGTAATCTGTCTCTCGAAACTATCACGAGATACTCTCTAAATAATTCGATAGCTAACAAGCAACTAAGTGCTATAACTCAAAATCTATTTCAACTACTAACATACTCCAGTTTACTTCCCCTTACACTAAAACTGTTCGTTACATCTTACCTCACCCCCAGAGAAAAAAATTGATTCTATCAATTTTTTGACAAATACATTCCCCAAAAAATTAAAAGGACAATGAATCTCTAACATATGTGTCTAAGAATTACCTTAAGTTCAGTCAAAATAAGACATCTACAAAATATAAGCATTAAGTGAAATGTAAAAATGAAGTATCCAATGTAATCAATTAAGCATACCAAAAAATAATGCATTACAAAACCAAGTTAAGTAAATACAGCACAACTAAATATAAAACAACCGATAGTACAGGAAAAGACAAGATCAAGCAAACGAAAAAATGATCCGTAATAAAGGTAAGTATGAAATCAGAATATGAGGAAAAAACAATAATATTACATTCAAACAATTTGTTATATGTAAAATAATTACAAATATCACAAGTAGCTACACTATATTAAGTTATATCATTAAAGTAACAATACATAGAATGAAAGTATAAGAAGCGAAAGAAGAAGTATACAAAGAGAATGAAGTGAAACGTAAATAAAGCACGAAATGTAAACAAAATATGATACCATATTGAAAAGACAACAGAAAAGAAGGAGTGGAATGAAGCATAATCAACAAAGACAGATAGAAAGCAAAAGGTATGAATATAGAGAACGTTGGTAAAATAATAACTAATACTAATAACTATTTAGATCAACAACGTATTTCAAAATACATACAAACACGATCGAAAAGCACAAAACAAAATAACAAAGTATTCCTATACTAATACTACAAAAAATAGTTTATGACTAAACAAAACATAATCAGTAATTTAAACAAGTTATACAAGTTATACATAATCAACAATAAATTATCGCCACCACACAAACAAGTAATAGCATTGCTATAAGACCAACGCATAATCAAGCGCTAATACAACATAACATCCAAAAAACAACAAACAAAAAAAAAACTTTCTTTAAAGAACTAACATTATTCTACAAATCAAACATAGCACATAGTCAAACGCTAGGCATACACAAAAACAAAAATAAAAAATTACAATGTCTGGGAAAAAAAAATATTTTCCAAAAAATACAGTACAAAAATATTTCGTAATGCTAAGTTACATAAAAATAGTATTTTAATTTAATTAATTCAAATCTATAATTAACAAATTAACAAAAAACTAGCTTCAGCAAAATGAGAGACATATAACAATTCCTGCATCTAAGCAAACACTAAACAACACGTGTAAGTTTTTCAAAAAATACGTCACAGAGAAACACATAGAAAAACACACTATTACCAAAATACAAGTTTGCAAATACATGAAAACAACGTAATGAATGTTAAGCAAGTGCTTAAATCAGATCTCTAGATTTCTCAATCAAATAACAATATCAGCAACCGCTGTTAATTTTCTCTATACAGTTCAATTTAAACTTTTAAATATTTTCGGCTGACAATCACGTTCAGCTTAGCTATAGTGTTATTTAGTTATAAATTTATATCTATCTCCACCTGATATATTAAAAGTAATTATTGTAACATAACAACTAATGAGTATGTGCATAGGGCTGGCAAACTCATCATGTACAAAACTATTCTACCCAACACATCTGTAAAACCAAAACCAAAAAAAAAACTGCAAGTTCTACACCAGAGTATAAAAAATAGGCATAAGTTTGTAACCAGTAAGGTTAAATATAAATCTGCTCATTGCATTCATGAATAGTAAACAACACGTCACTACCATCTAACACACTACATATTATCCAAAACACAATAGTATAAAAATAGCATCGAAATGAACTAATTTATAATTAAAACAGTCATACATATAAAAAAAAAACAATAGACATCAAATGATGCGTAAAGATGATGATCATAATATAACAACCTATAATGATCTATGCAATAGAATACATTAACATCTACTGTCCTAATAAACAAACAAAACAAAAAGAATCAACCGCAAAAAAAAAAAAAAATCTCCATAGGTCTTGCCGACATCTCATAAACACTAGGGGTAAAACGTCGAATCATGGTTAGCACGCTGATATGTTCTGCTTGAGAAAACACTCACTCGGGCACAATCTTGGCCTATATTCTTGTCGCTACCGTAAACAGCCGTTAACGTAAACAGGAGCGCTGACCCATATCAAGAAGTCGCCTCTGTTCAAAAAATACAAATGAAAATTCCATTTTAATGAATGGTGAAATTTACTACGAACAACGGAGAGGTTAAACAAACAATTACCCCGCACTGTGGTTCGTGTGGAAATCTGGTCACCCCACGATGTCATCGACTCTTCGTTTAAGTTCACAACAACGTGCTGCTCTTTCAAAATCAGAAACATAACAAGCAGTAGTATTTGTGACATCATTATCATTGCTACTTTGCTTAATAACAATGCTTCTAGGCTCATGTCGAGCAAAATTAGCATAATTGCACTTATTCGTCGTTTGATCAAAATATTTATCATCATTTCCTCTTTGTTTGAGACCATTATTATGTCTATAATCCCAGTCAGACTTGTTATGATTAACATTTCTACTCCGCACAAAAAATCTGTCAGAAAAATTATTGCACGATTGAAAACTCTTCTTGTATTTGTCTGTACCATTATTTTCAAAATTCTGAGAATTAAACTGTTGAGATACATTAACTTGTCTCTTATCTCTCTGAGAAGGAAAATTATTATCATATGAATTTCCTTGGTACTTTCTAACCTTAGAAACATCTCTCCTACAAAAACTCTTTCCATTCTTTTCTTTGACAATATGCTTGTTTACAGTATCATCTGCAGATCTATAAGTATCTTTATCGTTACGCCTATAATGGGTTTCATCCTTGGAACCACTACTTATAACTTTATCCCTTGATATCATCTTCTGAGAACCTCCAAAATCAGTTACTCGTTTAATCTTAGGGCTTTTAGCTTGAAATCTATCAGGACTGACTGTTACCTTATCATTCTCTCTATTACACTTCCGCCAAGATTCGTTGCTATTGGAAGCAGAATCAAAAGACCTTCGAAAGTTATATTTTCCTCGTAAAGATATTTGTCTATCACATCTAACCTTTCTCTCCGCAAAGATTGTATCGGCTGGCTCTTTGCTTTTTTTTTCTGTTGGTAAACAACTTTCTGTCTAGCATTGTCCACATTTACAGAAGACCATATTCCGCTGTTTAAAATAACATCGAGTAGACCCTGCACCCTTTTTGTACTTTCTGCAATTTCAACATTTTTTTGTGAAATTTCTTCACTTAATTTCCTATTTAATTTGTCAAATGTCAAAACTTTACTTCTCTCCTCTGTTAACAATCTCTCAATTTTAATCATCTCCTCTCTCTCAGTCGTTAACTCTTCTAATTTGTCTTTCTCATCCTTTTCTTTATTTGCTCTAGTTTGACATGTTTCATTACCTAATTTCTCACATTTCTTATCCTGAACTTTTAATTTGTCATGTATGTCTTTCTTTTCTTTCAGTTGGCAACTGATAATATCATTATCCTCCAACACCTCATGAAGCATATTTATGTAAGTCTCTTCACGACCATTGCTCTCAATCTTTAATATGTCATACATTTTTTCTCTTGAACTTCCTGTCTGAGATTACCAACTTCGTCATCTTTGTCTTTCACCCGAATTTCCAACTCTTTGTTCTTGTTCAATGCTTCATCTAACGCCGCATGTACTTTAGTAAGTTCCGTGTTTGACTTATCTAACTCATTTGCGAGTTTAGAGACTGTTTCGTGTAGTTTACTCACTTCAGTAGTAACTTTTAAACAATTGTCCCTTTCCCGTAGGGCACTCTGTTTGTTGACTTTTATTTGTTTCTCACTTCCTAATTCCTTTTTCTGCTCATCAGGAATACCGTTGTGGATCACTTTGAATATATTTTGCATTATCTGTCCGTGTTCAAGTTCAATATACTGTTGTAAAAACACACGAAGGTGCTGTAGCAAATCAATCAAATCCTTAGCCATTATTGAATTACAAAGAAGCTTAAAGTTATGTTCAGCAAATAACTTTAGGGATACTGACACATTAACCAACAAATCGTCCATGATCCATACTCCAAGTCTTGGACCACTCAATCCCTTTTCATCTCTACCTATCAACAATGCACTCTCCAACATAGGCCTTATATCTGCAGGATTATTATCAAAATCCATGGTTATTCAATCACTCAGTTAACTATATATCTATATCAATATAATTATTAATGTCGCAAGTTTATGTTTCAAGAAGTTCTGACAATTACCCTTCCATTTCACACAGTTCAGTATGTATACCAACAATATTATTCATAAACTTTGTATCATCAATTCCTTTTCAAAGAACCCTTATAACATCATATGAGGGAAGTCATCCTATATCATACAACCATCAATACTTAGCATCAATACTAAATCCTAATAATATGTCTATATAGAATTAGACAACAAAAACAACAGATTTCAACAGTATAGGAGATGCAAAGCACAGGAAGGCTCGTTGACATAGTTAAGGTGACACAGTTCACATCACAAACATAATCACTTATCTTGAATGAAAACTCTTCTGTTCCTTTCCGTTAACACCCTGGATATCACAAAGTTCAATGGTAAAACAATCGACAACAGAAAGGCATTGGAACTTGACACCTTGATTCCGCTCAGGTCCTCGATTCAGCACGCTACGTGCTAACACACCGCACAGGAAAGCAGGAAATGGGTCACCGTCTGTCAATTTCGTTGAAAGAAGGTACACCGCTCGTTCATACTGCCAGATGATTACTTGTACTGGTATACAGACGCCACTGTATATCATGACATCTCATAATCTTGAGTAATAAATTTCTTGACTTGCGAGTTGCGACTTGCGACTTGAGTTAACAGTTCCCAGTTTAACTGATACTGAATAAGTTTTCCTTGGGCCTGGATACAGCTCTCAAATGTGATGTCTGTCTTTCATATACTAACGCCACTCAGGCTACATGCTAACAGTTGTGAATTAATATCACGCGAATTTCGCGGGTGTCTGATCCTATAAAACTAGCACACCACTGTTACACCCCCCTATTGTCGTTGTATCGTCATGGCCAATGTGGGGAATGACAGCACTGATAACGTATTGGTTTAGTTACTGATAGGGTGTCTTATTGATTATCTGCTAACGTTACTGTTGTGTTGTGGATCTGGTAATGTCTACAGTTGATACCTACATATACGCCACACAGGCAAACACTGTAGAAGTCTACTGGTAAGCGATGCACAGGTTCTCGATACAGATAGACCACGCCCACTCCGGGGCTATTTCTAAATACGTGTTAAGTTCCCTGTCACACTTGTAATATTAAGTGCGTGTGTTGGTTTAGTCGTTTACACCACAGGTACGTACACAAGAGTCATGGATGGTTGTAAACGACTGGTGACATTTCATATGGGTTTATTCACGTCACAACACATTGATGAAATACACATAGAATACCGTTCACAGCACAACACAAGATATAAAGTACCACATAGTAACTGCGCACTCGGCAGCTACAACGATATCATGATTCATGGCCTAAAGTACTCTTATTAAACTCAGCGCTATAAAGAATCCTCAATAACAATCCTCTCACAGGAGCTATCATGATTCATGGCCTAAAGTACTCTTATTAAACTCAGCGCTATAAAGAATCCTCAATAACAATCCTCTCACAGGAGCTATCATGATTCATGGCCTAAAGTACTCTTATTAAACTCAGCGCTATAAAGAATCCTCAATAACAATCCTCTCACAGGAGCTATCATGATTCATGGCCTAAAGTACTCTTATTAAACTCAGCGCTATAAAGAATCCTCAATAACAATCCTCTCACAGGAGCTATCATGATTCATGGCCTAAAGTACTCTTATTAAACTCAGCGCTATAAAGAATCCTCAATAACAATCCTCTCACAGGAGCTATCATGATTCATGGCCTAAAGTACTCTTATTAATCAAGACTCCTCACACAGGAGATAATGGCCTTTAAAGACTGCACACTGCAGTTATAAACATTTCCACAATAATCAAAACTGCAGTTTTACTACGCTGTACCCACAGCGAAAAATCCGTCGACATTTTAAATTCAGCACTGTACAGGCATTTCACACTTCCCAAAAAAACACTGTCTTCCTACCCGGTCAAAACGCCCGGAACACTCTCCCTAGATAACACACTCGTCCCGCTCAAAAGCAGACACGAGACTTTTTCACTGTCAACACAACTCAGTCAATCAATCATCTGCTCCTAGCCGCGAGCTATTCTCACTCCGCTCAAACATTACAGAATAAATATATCAGCGCTTTTCACGCTGTCTGTAATCTGTCTCTCGAAACTATCACGAGATACTCTCTAAATAATTCGATAGCTAACAAGCAACTAAGTGCTATAACTCAAAATCTATTTCAACTACTCACATACTCCAGTCAGATGATATTGCACTACTAGCACATTCACATCAATACATCCAGGAAAAAACGGATAGACTTAATTAATAAGTATAGACAGCAGGTGGGCTTGAACATCAATCTTAAGAAGACAGAGGTCATGACGCTCAATGTGAGCAACCCTGAGCCCATATCAGTAAGGAATCAGCAACTGGAACAGACAGACACCTTCACATACCTAGGATGCATAGTAACACCAGACGGCGTAGCAAGCAAAGACATCAACAACAGAATGAACAAAGCAAGAACAGCCTTTTTTAGTCTAAACAACATCTGGAAGTCCTCTCAGTACAGCACAAGCTTAAAATTAAGATTATATCAGAGCTGTGTGCTTTCTGTGCTTCTCTATGGTGCGGAATGCTGGAGAGTTACAGAGAAGGAAATGTCGAAATTGTCCTCTTTTCACACAACATGCCTAAGAAAAATTCTCCGAATCTTTTAGCCGAATACCATCACCAACCAAGATCTCCTTACTCGGAGCAAGCAAGAGGACATGCACACCATCATAGCTGGCAGACGCTGGAGCTGGGTTGGCCATGTCATCAGAAGAGACCCCGATGCCATCACAAGAACAGCTATGCTATGGACCCCTGAAGGAAAACGAAAGAGAGGCCGATCAAAAACAACTTGGCGAAGGACTGTGGAGACTGAGATGCAAAGAAAGAACCAGAGTTGGGGCACTGTACGGAGGATGGCCACCGACTGAGTAAAGTGGAATAAATTTGTTGTTGCCCTACAAGACGCCACCAGGCGTGATGTCCACTGACTGCTTTGACAGTCGGCGGCTAAGGATCAAAGAAGAAGTATATATATATTTGTATGTATATATATGTGTGTGTGTGTGTGTGTGTGTGTGTGTGTGTGTGTGTGTGTGTGTGTGTGTGTGTGTGTAAATGTCTCTTACATGCCCTATGTTTGTCTATATCGATGTTTGTGTCTACACGTGTGTATTTCTATGTGACAGTGCATATATGTCTTGCTCTATCTCTGCCTGTCCATAATTTTGTCTGCCTGCCTAAGTAACACTGTATCTTTTGGCCTGTCTCTATCTATTTATCTATCTATTTTTCTATGTATCTATCTATCTATCTACCTATCAATCTATCTATCTATCAATCTATCTATCTATCTATCTATCTATCTATCTATCTATCTATCTATCTATCTATCTATCTATCTATCTATCTATCTATCTATCTATCTATCTACCTATCAATCTATCTATCTATCAATCTATCTATCTATCTATCTATCTATCTATCTATCTATCTATCTATCTATCTATCTATCTATCTATCTATCTATCTATCTATCTATCTATCTATCTATCTATCTATCTATCTATCTATCTATCTATCTATCTATCTATCTATCTATCTATCTATCTATCTATCTATCTATCTATCTATCTATCTATCTATCTATCAATCTATCTATCTATCAATCTATCTATCTATCTATCTATTAATCTCCAACTTTATTTTTCTATCTACCTTCAGTCATTCTTATAATTATTACTCCACTCTCTCTACAGGTGTGTCGTTTGAACAATTCTTGCTGTCACTGGTCCAAGAATCAGACTCCGACGATGACGTGGTGCGACTTCTGCGCTCATCTTTGCTGCGCATCATCGGACGCTACCAGGATTGTGTCATGGCTTGCGAGCATCAGTTTAGCAAACGAAGCGGACAGTCCAGAACGATAGGGCGGACACTGAAAGCACTGTGTGTGTAAACAATAAAGTACAAGAGCAAATTGAAAAGTCTTTCGTGCCTATTTTCTTTATTTCCATGCGTAAATGGGCACTATGACAAAATGTTTTACTAATCAACATTGTACAATAAATAGTGTCCTGGTGGTTATTTCTTTGACATCTGCCAGGGTCATGGACAGCGATCTCCCTTTTACTGCTGGTATTGTAACTTTTTTTTTTAAAGACTTTTTATGCAGCCCCTACAAGGTGTAGAATCACACGCATATCTTGGCAGCAATATAGACAGAGTTAAGTGACAAACAGTGAAATCAAAATAAGCTTTCATTGCACTGTGAAATATATGGAGGTCTAAAGAAGTCACGTTTAACACAACAATTTTAATTTTCAACTCAAATGTCAAGTCAGTTCCATTTTATGGCCCTAACACTTTTAAGAACAACAAAAACAATAGCAAAAACAAGTTATATACTCATACTTTCATAAATGGAAGGATTGACATGGAGCGACAAAATCACCAATGTAGAGCTGATGACAAGAACCAGAGAAGAGTCAGTGAAACAAGAGATGAGACGAGGACGTTTTGCAACGGCACGGGTACACATGGAAAAACCTGGTGATAACATTCACATGCAAATCTTGTTCGATTACAATAAAGATGGAGAAGAGAAGAGTAGACAGAAATGAAGAAGATGAGGATGACATGGAAAGAGCTTGAGCTGATGGCACGCGACAGGAGGACTTGGCATATGTTTGTTGAAAGCCTGTGCTGTCACGCGACAGGAGGACTTGGCATCTGTTTGTTGACAGCTAATGCTCATTGGAAAGCTAAAGACTTTTGATTGTATCTTTTATTTCGTTTAATATTTTATGTATTTATATAGTTTTCACTTTCTTCTCTCGACTGTTCTGTTCGGTTGTCCCTGACAAAATCAGAGTGGTCCCAACGTAAGCTGTGTCTTTGGCTTTTGTCATAGTAAGACTTTCATGACCTTTTTTTTTTTTTTTTTTTTTGCTCCAGCCACAGACTTACATTTCCAAGATGTTTCACATTTACGGTCACGTTTATATTTGGTTGGTGTTTGATTTTTCCTCCAGGCACAAGAAAACTGGTGTTTATCATGTGCATAAGATACCCAGTTCAACCACACTTGTTTACTTACTTAGTCGTTCCTCTTCTAAACTGCGTTGTAGATGTTTGCCTCATTCCAATGTAGCCCTCGGTCCTTCAGAGATTATCTAATATTGTCCTCCCAGATTACGCTTGGTCGTCCTGAGGTCTGAACCCCTGGCTCCTGGTTTTCCATATTTGCCGAGGTAGCTGTTCTTCACCCAATCTGCAGACATGGCCACACCATAGTAATTGGAAATGTTCCACTTGAGTCTGCAGAGGCTGGGTTTTGAGGCCATGGCGTGTCTTCTGGTTGCGGATCATGTCTCTTCTTGTAACTTAAACCACCTTCCTCAGATACCTCATGTCTGAGGTTTTGCAGCTGGCTTTTGTGGGCTGTACTCATTGCCCATGACTCGCATTCATACGCCAAAACGTATGTGTGTAGCGGTATACAGCCATCTTCGTCTTCTTGCCAATTTCTCTTTTTCTGAGGAATCCTCTATTTATGGCCTGAAAAAGTCTTCCAGCTGCTGCTCTTCGAGTAGCTAACTCTTCTCTGATGCTATGTGGCTTACATACCTTCACTACGGCTTAAAGTGCCCAGTTCGTTGATCGCTGACCTGATAAGTTGTTTGATATGCATATGGAATGGATACATTTTTTTAAAAAGTAGTTTGTCTCGTTATGACAAGCTAGACGTGCGCCGTTGAACCTATTGGTAAGGTCCATATGTTTTATTAGCGTGCACGTATAAATCTAAAAGATCGTGTATAGTCTGATAAAGGGAGTGTAATATTCACATTTAAATTAATAAATCAAAACATTTCACCTTCCCATGGAGTATACGTCCTAACAAAAGATGTCGTAAAATTTTACATCTGTATTACACCACGCTCAAATTCCCCGCTCAAAAACTAGCTATAATATTTGAATCTAAAACTAACTATAGTATTTGAAGCAGTCTAAGAACCCAAAGTTACCGCCCAACAAAAATTATCTAAGAGTATAGTACAAATTTAACAACCAATCAGAGTGCGTATTTTTTTGGGTAAGGATAAAGAAATCTTTTACTTGGTAACAATGCCTCTTTTGTGTTTTTGACCGAAAGAAGATATTTTATTTCTTAACAACTAAAGATAATTAAGTTGAAAGAGATATCCCGAATTATAGCGCTGATATTGCTTAACACATAAGCATAAAGATTCCCTCATAATAAAATTATATTGACTTAGTAAAATTGATTTTAGTGATATTTTCATATCGGGGTAATGCCAAAATTAATTATATAAAAATTACCCAGATTGAAATGCAAAGGAATAACTAAGGGAAAACCATAGAGCAATTGGCCGTTTAATTATCACTTTTGATAATTAAAATCGGTCCAAGAATAACTGTAATATAAAATATTAAAATTTAGTCAGATTATACAAACACGATCAGATTCGTATCAGTCAGTAAGTCTCTAAAAATAATTTGGACGATCTTTCCGATTGGGCGGATGTATTTCTATAAATAGTAACAAGGTAGTACGATCTGGGCCACTCGATTTGAAAAGTTGCACCGAGCTGACAGAAACTAAAAGACGGAACGACCAAGTCTTTGCCTTCTGATCTGAGAGCAGCTCTAGATCCCTTTGAGGGCCAGTTCAGCTTGTGTGTGTATATAAATATTTGCCTGAGGGTTTTGTCACGTCATTACCTCGTGGCTGCATTCACTTGAGAGGAAGTGTGTGGGTGATGAGAGCTCCGCATATACCTGGAGTCAGATCCCATCTTCTCAGTCAGGAGCTACACGTCTTGTGGTCCTGACTTGTGGATGAATAGCAGCAACAACATCCTAAGATAAGTCCTTTATAAAGGCCAGTGTCAGAACATCCAGTCATTCACCCAATAGTAATCAAACTAGGATTACAACCATTTTTAGGACGAATATAAATGACCTCCAAAATAAAAAAGAAAGCTACAGCATAGTGATAGCAGAAGTTAACACTCATACGAACAGAAGATGCGTGTAGTTATTCCAGTGAACAATCTACAGAATGAAAAGGATTTTTCATTTTATTGATTTTGATTTGTAAATATCATTCTATTGCTTTTGAGTATTCCTGACCAGAAAAGATTGAGGTTCAGGACAATTAAATTGTACATAAAATTTCATACAGTCTTGCTTAATAATTTTATTAAAGTTAAAGTCTGTTGTGAAATTAATAACTGTTATATTAGATAAATTACACTAGACGTAGCCAACTAAAGCAAAACAGTTAATTATTTATCATAGTAGGATCACAGGAGGTAGCAGTTAGGGACTCAGAGTACTACATCATCATCTTCTCTGAGAACTTACATAGCTTGACCCCACCTTGATGTCTATACACCCTTGCTCTTTTCAGAGAAGGGGGTATTACTTATAAGACGAGTCTCTTATCTGGCACTATCCTGGTATCCTATGATACACCTATTTGTCCACTGTCTCCAATTCTCTTCTCCGTGTGTTTCTAATCTCCCTCTGCGTCTCTTCACCATGTAATACCGGGGCCCGAGAAGGAAGCAAAGAATAGTAATACTGTACCCTATCAGGCATCTCCTAAAAAGCGACTAAGGAGGCTTGGGCATGATGCTGGTTGCTCCATCCTGTAAAAACTGTTACCGCAAGAAGTTCAACAAGCAATATGGATAAGTCAAATACATAATATAAATCAATTTAGCCGTCCACATGGAAACAACTTGAGCTGGTCCCGCGTGACAGGAGGAATAGGCACGCGTTTGTTGAAACCTTTGCTCCTTGGGGATCTAAAGAAAATTGATTGGTTGATCTGTGCCACTTACCCTGGGGATTCTAAACCAGGAACTATATTGTAAAGCTATTGAAAGGTTTCCCTAATGTTTATTCTTTCCAAAGCCAACATTTTCTAATGTTATAACCGCCAGTGTGTCACTGAGGCCCGATATGGCAGTAAACAATAGCCACACTGCAGGCTGCGAGGTCTTTCGTTTGGTTAGGTATGAGGCCGTCTGCCCCCATCTTGTAGAAATCATATTTCACAAAAACCTCAACAACAAAATGAACAAGTCACCTGAAGAAAATAATTCAAATTTAAAGGGCGTTACAATAAATTACCGTCCGATCAACAAAGTGGTTAGAGCGCTGATCCTTCGCGGCATAGGAGCCGGGTTCGATTCACGGTTTCGACACGCTGCAGTCTACCCAGCTGTAAATGGGTACCCGACTTTGCTCTTGAGTTAGGAAAAGAAAAGGCAGAGAGGAAGGAAACTAGTCACACAACCACTCGATGCTGGACCTAATATATTTAAATCTCTTGACATTTCACTCTCCTGCGGCAGTATGTGCTATGGGAACTTCTTTTTTTTCAAACAATAAATTATTCGGTAATTTATTGATTATATTTTGTGAAAATAAAATAATATTAATAATAATAATACTAACAACAAAATAAAAAGATGAAAGACTATTCGATTTACTCTTGTATAAGTACATTGTTGTTGTTATGTTCAGTGGGTACATAACAAAAGAGATATTGTGCTAATTCAGATGAACTAGATGTTTTATAGGTAACAACTCTCTCAAGTTTACTTGATAATTCGTTGCAAGCGTATCTTCCAGACTAGTTATTTCCCTGCCCACAATAGATTATCTATTTGTCCTTAATTCAAGGTTTTTTCTAGGGCGGTTGGAGTGGCTCAGAGATATGTCGTCCGCCTGTAGTTCTAAAGGTACTGGGTTCGGTTCCCAGTAAAGGGAATATAATTGATGAAAATTATTTTCAGTACCAGTGGTCCCCTATAATATCATAATCCTCTCTGATCTCCTGGATAGTGAGATCGGATGCTTAGCCGTCTCGGATAAGGGCGAAACAATAGGAGGTCCCGTGTGCAAGTTGTGGACGTTAAACATCCATTGACAGTTAAAATCGTAAAGGGTAGGCCATACGGCTGCTGCCCTGACAACATTTAAAAATAAGGAAACTTACACACCACAAAAGTATTTATAGAATGTGTGATTCCTTTATACACACACTGGGATCCTCGCCGGTGCTGAGATCCTTCTAGTGTGATCTAAGGGAGGAGATCGGAGCACTAATGGAGTTATCTGTATGCAATAAAGATGGTACGTAAAATCAAACCAAACCAGGAGATCTCAGCCATTTTTTTGTGTGGCTTGGGCCCCTTTTATTGTCATATGAAGACTTTAGATCTCTTTGATTGTCATATGAAGACTATAGATCTCTTTGATTGTCATATGAAGACCTTAGATCTCTTTGATTGTCATGTGAAGACTATAGATCTCTTTGATTGTCATATGAAGACTATAGATCTCTTTGATTGTCATATGAAGACTATAGATCTCTTTGATTGTCATATGAAGACTATAGATCTCTTTGATTGTCATATGAAGACTATAGATCTCTTTGATTGTCATATGAAGACTATAGATCTCTTTGATTGTCATATGAAGACTATAGACCTCTTTGATTGTCATATGAAGACTATAGACCCCTTTGATTGCCATATGAAGACTATAGACCTCTTTGATTGTCATATGAAGACTATAGACCTCTTTGATTGCCCATTGAAACTTATGAACTCTTTCTTGGAAAAAATTTGCATAAAAGCATCATTTAAAAATTACATTTTAAATGTTAGGTTATGTGCATGGACCCCCTTAGAACCCATTCATGGGTCCCTAAGGCGTCCTTGGATCACAGGTTAAGAAACCCTGCCTTTAAATTAAAGTTGCCATAAATTCAAACGACAAAAAACGAATGCATTAAAGTCTGCCTGAAGCAGTATATAGGGTTGACAATTAGACGTTAAGTGCAGTGGATTTACAGAACGGGACAGAGACATGGGACTCATAAACCCTAGAGAACCATAAGGATAAAGTCGTTATAAATAAAGGGAAACTGAACTAGTTTCTATCCCTTTTATTAGCACATAATAACATGGCCATAAAATGGTGTGAGTGAACTTGACTGCTATAGCGAAATCTGTGAGATAATCGCTTATTTCAGTAATATTATAGTCCTATGATAATAAATACACCCGCCCTCAGGTGTCTGACTATTTTCATCTTCAACGCCAGTAGAGCGGTGCCTTTGGTGCAGTGGGGATGCTTTAAAAATTGACCCGCCGTAAAATCTAACACGCTTTAGTTTCGGTTTCGAAACGTACAATAAAAATTTTAACATCTCGCCGATCTGCTGCACGAAACGGGGAAAAGCTTATAATTAACGAATTGCCAGAACTGTGAGACCAAACTGGCGTTTGAATTAACGTAATATGTTAACTTTAACACTAAAATTTGTAATAATTCGGACATTTCTCAGTAGTAAGAACGAGACGATTGTAATTATTAACGCCAACACTACCTATGTTTTGAAAAAACCCCTCTTCGCTCTGCACGCGGTCTCTTTAATATATACACGCTGTGGGCAAAGCCAGCAGAGACAAACACACAGACAGTTTTCCATTTCCTCCTAGCGGTAAAATTCTGACGTCACTCAAACTAGTTGGTTATTTGAATAATGAAAGAAAATGATAGAGACAGGGGGGGGGGGGGGAGAGATGGCCGACTTGTGTAAAAGTTATATTTGACGATTGACAGTGACAAAACTGAAAATCTAAAACATAAGGAAACTGACCATAAAAATCATATCGTAGGATAGCTTACTGTCCCCTGAGCAAAAATATGTTTTAAAAAATATGGTAGTCCAAGTATTAGCCAAGTTATTGAGATAATACTAGATGTCTAAGAACGCTTGGACGGACAGACTGTTGTTCTTGCTCGTTACACATAACGTTATTGGGGACGCAAGTTTAAAAAAAAAAGAGGCATGGTAGTAATTCAAATCCTATTGGTTGGTATAATAGTATAGGAGTAAAAGGGGGGAGATAGGAAAAGTGTTAACTAAAACTAAACATCTTTTTCTGTTGGCATAACTAACGCAGACTGACCAATGGACTACGAGGCACATAGTTTGTTTGGAGTTTTGGTTCTGTTTTCTCAAACTAAATTAAAAAAGATTTAGTAGTGCCTGCTTTCATTGGTCGGCTCTAATAGATATTGGCAAGAGGCATAGTGGTCTCGTGGCCATTTGACTAGAAAATTGTATACAAACAACTACGTTGAGAGCAGATGTGATAATTGTAAAATTAACTACTAAATTCACTATCTGGACGAGGCAGAGCAAAACTGAGGCCATATTATTTGCCAGTCAACGTTATTTGTGACATATTTCTTTGAATTAGTGGTAATAATGCTTTATGTATTTACATGCTTGATAAAAACTGAAAAAAGTTAGATACTGCTGTGGAAAAGTGAAGGACATGCCGGGAGCAAACATTATTGAGTCCTCACATTGAACTGTATTTGACTGTTGCATATTATTATGATTTTATATTAATAATTTTGTATTGGAAGATGTTAGTAAGCCTCAGTGTTCTATGAACACTCTTCAACATGCCTAGAGCGTTTATAATTTAGAAAAAAGAAAAGGCAAATCATATAAAAGGAGATGTGGTTACTCCACGTTAGTGGATTGAAGCAAACTATGTAAAAGTACAGTGGCGTATCTGCCATAGGGACCTGAGGTGTGGTCACAGAAAGGTGAGAGTCATAAATTAGGGGCTGATGCAAATGAATGCACACGAGGCTGACCCCATACTGTCATGTATACATAGGGATAAGAAGATATGATCAGATATGAAAAGGCCAGGGTGTCTTTTTATTACAGGGTTTTTATTTTCCTGTTACCATCCGGTGACAGGACACCTGATGAGTGAGTGAGAGGAGAAAAGTCTCCATTATAAAGTTTATGCTGTCATCAGATAGCCTGAAGGAGCTTGTGTGTGTGTGCTGATCTATACTGACTTATGGTCGTCATACCCAGGTGACACGTTAACAGCTGGGACATCTGACACTTCATCCAAATAAACTGGTTCTTATCAAAATAAAACTGAATTATATGGGGCAGGATGAAAACAACAGCTCCTCATAACTGTCACGTAGGGTTTATATTCATTTAATTTCCTACATCTTCTTCCTATTCTTTCACCCGAATTATCTCTTTTATTATCTCTGTATTTCCTTTTTCCTGTACATTTTTCATCCATTCGTTTTGCGAATATTATTTTCATATAATTCGCAAACTTTACCTGTTTTCCTTTCTCTAAAACTGAGAATCGCACCTGGGTGGTATTGCGTACATGTCAGTCGCGCTGGTCGGATGATAGGCGTGAATTTACAGCATTCGCTAGACATTCGTCTGAGGGTCTCTGGCCTGGGGCGTGAAAATTCACCCGAGGGACATGGAAAGTAGACAGAGAGTCTGCATTTCAGTAAACGCATGAGGTTTTTCGTCAGGAAAAACCCGGCTTAGCGTGAAAATCCACTCCGCACTGCAGACGGTGGTCTGAGATTTGCAACTCATGCAAGCCCTCGGCCACTGATGGCTGTTACGTCACGCGATAAGCGGACGAAGGTGTTATACGGACAGGGGAGACTATTTCGCTTGGCGAAATAAGATTAGGATCCTGTGTCCGATTTTAAAGATATTGGCCAAGTTTGAAACTTTAATTTCATTCTCGCTCATAGACTCGCAGTAGATAGGTTGCTCGTAAACAGAATAGCTGTTAGCGAAGTATCTCAGTTTGTTTCGGCAATTTGTCGAACTTCTAGACTTCCAGAAATATTTTCAGCATTTTTATTCTTAAGTTGTGCGACTACCTGTAATTCTGTGGTTGAGGTAAATAATATGATAGATATATAGATTTTGTGAGTGTTAAAGTGTTTAATCGCTTAATTCATTTTAATCTATTTCTTTAGCGCAGAAGAGAAATAAAGTGGTAGGCTATTATATTTTCTAGGGAAGCATTCAGTGGAAAGCAGAATAAAATTAAAATTTCTAGCTTATAACGGAAATTGTAGCTATTTATGAATTTAATTTAACCGCTAATACTCAGTCGAGTGTATTTTTCTAAACTAACGTATAAACTCTAGAATCGAGCCTCATGAATGGTGACGGAATACGCACGTGTTCCTAATTCATGAGGATTGCTGATTTTTAAATATAACTTACGTCACGGGAAGTTTAAATGATAAGCAAAGCTCTCTGCTTGCAAGTTTAAATGTAAGTTATAACCAGTACAGATTCTGTTTATTATATTATATGTGTTATTTTTTCCTCCACACAGTGAAAGTTTTGGGGTGACCCTAACTTTACCAGCACCTAGTAGTAGTTTCCATACTTGTGAAGAAATAGACAGTCCTTATTTTGAACCACGTGGGTTTCTGAAGTACCACTGGTCTACAGTGCATATGCAACCCGAGTTAGCCAGAAATACTATATCCCAATAACGGTTTTTCAAAGACTGTAATGATAAATACTGGACCTTGGAGCCAGATCTTAATTTCTTCTAGAAACTCTACGTAATTTTTCTGCCTGGTGGCGCGAAATACTTCAAGTATTAACTAACATTTCCCGACTATATATATATATATATATTTTTGTGGACGAATCTGTGGTGTGACTAAAGTGAATCCTATACTGAGGGAAGGCACCGACCTGACATTCATCATTTCTAGAAACCTACGCTATTGACACTGTGCTCTGCTAACTCCCGCGCCTGGAATAACTGTTAGGTGACTTAATCAGACATTTGAACAAATTTGCACACCCAAGTAGTCGTTCCCGGAGACTCCGAGTTAAATACGTCTTTTGGAACTGGGGACTTCTTGGCAGAAGACTGCATTTTTTTGAGTCTGTGTGAAAATCTAAAATCAGTGTGTTCCAAGAGGCAGCGAGCAAAGTCGTGAGTACCTGTATGAGAGGCCATGGCGGAATGAATGAGTGTACGCTGGTTTGAGTGATATTTTCACTATTATATCTTTGACACCCTGTTGCTGTCCTAATTTTTTTTTCAATCTGCATAATTTGTTGCTAAGGCTAGAGTTTCTTGTGTTTTTGTCTTAGGTTAAATCAGATTTTTTTTCTTCAAAAAACTCTGTGCATATAATTACGAGATAAAACAACGAAAACTCTTAGAACCAAACCCTATGTATCTGTGACTCGGGCGCCATCATCTGTTCTCTTAACGGGGCCGGGCTAAACCTAGAGTTAACACTATAACGGGGCTATCATCCTTGCAACATTTCCTTGAATTTTTATGACTATGTGTATATGTATTTTCCTTGATGTACTTTCTTTGATGTTGTGAGTCGATTTTTTCCTGATATTAAAATCGCTCTTGAACTTAATAATAGTGTTTGGTCAGCTCGTTCTAGATAATATATATATCATTGTTATAGTTTTCCCACGTCTGTGTGTTTACCTGTCGTCACGTGTATGGGCGTGCCTGTGAGTGATAGAAATATACGTAATATGTATATTGGTGTAGTCTGTCTGACGCTGTAACAACTGTTGTAGAAGATAGGTGAGAGAGAGAAGAATTCTTTTCGCTTTCAGAGACAGTCACTATATCAAAATCTATCATCTTACGTGTGTGGAAATTCTATTACCTTTCACTAACTCTCACTGAGTCTATCACCTATTCAAACCTATTCAGAAGGGACCAAACCTAGTCTTAATTCTCCTATCGAAAAGCTACGACAAATGGGTTCTCGTCCGTAGGATTTTTGAACTTAGAATAGGAAGACGAGTACGACAAATGGGTTCTCGTCCGTAGGATTTTTGAACTTAGAATAGGAAGACGAGTACGACAAATGGGTTCTCGTCCGTAGGATTTTTGAACTTAGAATAGGAAGACGAGTACGACACATGTGGACTCGTCTATCTGGATTTTGAACTTAAGATTCTGTATTCTGATATAGAGTAAGAGTGTGATGTCTTGTGACTGTGTATCTTTTAAAAATAATTACCCCCTAGACTAGCGATCTGTTTACGGGCGTGCTGACCACACAAACTAATAAGTTTTTTTTTTCCACAGCATCTTTGAATAATATACATTTTGGTTACAGGTTGATTTTGTCGGGATATATGTTAACTGCTGATTGTAATACTAAATGCTGGTAAAGTGGTGAGTGTATAACATTCACTGGGTACTGAGGCAGAACGGCGTTTGAACTAAGTTAAGGAGTGTGTTTCGGACTTTTTGTCCAGATTAATTCCCTCCCTTACCCAATCTGACTTCAGGGGCGAACTTATAGTGGATTTTTTTTTTTAAATTAAGGGATTATTTTTCTCTTTAATTTTTGCAATATTCTTTTGCTTTTCCACTGTAGCAACTTATTTTTCAGTTGTAATCATAACTACCATTTAGTTGGCGTAGTCGTGTTTTGCATTAAGTGCTTTATTGCCGATAATAGCAGCGATAGTTAGATTTTATTTTGGAGGAGGTATCCCAGGGTTAAATATATCATCTTTTGATTTTTTTGGTAATTTTTTTTCTCGTAAGTGGTAGGAACCAGGTTATTCTTTTTCCTATTTTCTTTCTCCTAGTCTCAGTCACTGACATAATATGGCCGAGAGGGCAAAGCTTAGACAACTTCTCAGGGACGAAGCGAGAGAGGAGGGACTGGAAGGAGAGGAAGCGAAAGCTTTTGTCAGAGACGAACTGGAGAGATATGATGCGGAGAGGAAAGCAGCTGGAGCTTTACAGCAGAAGAAGATGGATGAAGAAATGGAAATTCGCAGGGCGAACGAACGAGAGAAGGAGAGACAGCATGAGGAACGAGAGAAGGAGAGACAGCATGAGGAAAGAGAGAAGGAGAGACAGCATGAGAAGGAGAGAGAAGAGAGACAGCATGAGTTAGCTCTTAAAACTCTGGAATTCCAAAGGCGTGGGGCTGCCTCTACCTCCAGCAATGGAGAGTCTTCTCCTCATTCTTCCTTAACTGACCCTGCTAACACTCAATCTCTTCAACTAAATGCTATGTCTTTCACTCTTGAATCTTTTCCTTGTCCAAATGAGAAGATTGACACATGGTTAGAAAAATTTGAGAAAATTGCAACTCTGTGCGGGTTAGAGAGGTCGCGTTGGAATATGAAACTTTCCCAGGCCCTAAAAGGTTCTGCTTATGATGTTTATTCTAAGCTGGAAAGTAGCCAACAAGACGACTACGATGTGTTGAAGAAAGCGTTACTGGAGCGCTTTGAAATGAACGCTCGCAAGTTTTTGCAACTGTTTCGCAACAGCCGGAAAGAGAATTCTGAAACTTTTCACCAGTTCTCATCTCGTCTTAAGGGATATCTAACAAAGTGCCTTGAGCTTTCGCAGCTCCCCTCTACCTATGAAGGTCTTGAGGAACTTGTTCTAACTGAACAAATAAAGAACACTTTGTCTGCTGATACCCGGAGATTTCTCGCTGAGCAGGGGGCAGAAAAACTTGAAGACATTTTGGAAAAGTCTGAGCGTTATCACAATGCGCTGGCTGAACTACCGGCCACAAAGCGGAAACCGACAGAGGAGCATTTTCGAAAACATAACCTAGAGCAATCTTCTCAGGCTTCTAACCAAAATAACCACAGAGAAACTGGACCTCAAAACCCCCCTCCTGAAAAATCCAAGTTCTACAAGAACAAGTACCCCAACCACCCCAAACAGTCTGATCAACCCGACCGCCCTACATGGCAGCGTAGCCAGAAAGGACAAGGTGGCAAAGGGAGAACCCCTGAGCACGGGACATATGATCAGAGCGAGCACACCGAGCCGAAACGCATCGGATGCTTATTGACAGTCTCGCAAGGCGGAATTGTTGACAGTGATTCCAAACCTGTTGGGGATAGACCCTCAACGCGAGATATTGTTATTTTGAACGGATCTCAAAGTCTTTGCTTATTTGACACGGGGCTTTCTTATGATTGCATTGTTGCCAGAAACCTGGTTAAACCCGGTCAAGAGACAGGAGAGACCGTCAAACTTTGTGGAGTATCTAAGAGTGATGCACCTACAGCGCTTCCCATCGCACTGGTGGAGATACACTCTGACTTTGTCAGAGGCGTCATCAAAGCGGCTGTTATGGATGATCCCATCTACCCAGTCATACTTGGTGGTAGATACGTGTCTATTGGGAAACCGGAAGAGCCGATTGTGGCAGCGGTAACTACAAGAGGGCAAACCAAGAAGGAACAGGAGCATGCGCCAAATTTGTTACCAAGGGAACTTAAAGAAGCGCAACACAAGGATCCTACCTTGGCACCCTGCTTTAGGAAACTGCCCATGGCGAAGGAACCAAAACAGCACGGGGACATTTTTTCTGAGGATGGCGTACTTTATCGGAGAACGGGCAAGCCTGACCAAGGTTACAACCAGCTCCTAGTACCGAAACAGTACAGAAGCCAAATCCTAGAAATGGGGCACTCTCTTCCCTTTAGCGGACATATGGGACAGAACGCCACAAACCAACGTATAACCACTCATTATTGGTGGCCAGGAGTAAATACTGATATTATCAGATATGTCAAATCCTGTGCCCAGTGCCAACGTGTACCACCCAAGCAACGAGCACCCCCAGTCCACATGGGTGAAATGCCAATAATGGGAACACCATTCGAACGGGTTGTGATCGACATTTTAGGGCCTTTCGAAAGGACTAAAAGAAGGAACAGGTTCATCCTGACCTTAGTCGATACATGCACTTTATGGGCAGAAGCTATCCCGCTAACATGCGCAGATGCCAAGCATGTCGCAGAAGCCCTCGTGCAGATTTTCACTCGGTTGGGATTCCCTCAGCAAGTGTTGACGGATAATGGATCTCCATACCGAAACCTGTTGATGGATGAGATCGTTAAGATCTTGAGGACCCAGCACATCCACACTAAGCCATATACTCCGGCCGGAAATGGGCTCGTGGAACGTGCTAATGGAAACCTCACCATGATGCTAAGTAAGCTGGCACAAGTGAAACCTGAAGATTGGGATCTCTGTATTCCTGCAGCATTATTTGGCTACAGAGAATCTCCTCATACTTCCACAGGATTTCCGCCAGCTACACTCTTATTCGGCAGACCCATTAAGGGCCCGCTTGAAGCCTTACTTCAGTCTCTGACAGACGAGAAGGCTGATGAGACAGTTGTCTCAGCCAGTAAATATGTGTCGGTTTTAAAGGAACGGTTGAAACTAGGGTGGGACCTAGCAACGACTAACTTTAAGCGAGCACGCACCAAGCACGCTAACCGATACAGGAAAGTCGCGGAAGAGAGAGAACTGGAAGCAGGAGAGAAAGTTTTGGTGTTGCTCCCTACCGAGAACAACCAACTGAAGATCGGATGGCAAGGGCCGTTTACCGTCCTGAAAAAGATTTCTAAGGCTAACTACCAGATCTCTATTGAAGGAAAGGAGAAGGTTTTCCATTTAAATCTCTTAAAGAGATACTTGGAAAAACCAGTGCCAACCTCCGTCCATCTCCTGACGATCGCCAAAACTGACGAAGATGACGATAGTGGCAGGGATATTCCACCGCTATCACAGGAAATCTTTCAAAAATGTCAGAAGCGGCGACGCTCTTTCAAGCGCGCATATGAGACATTCCAGGTGAAGGAAACTTTGAGGAGTGGACTTGAGTAGGAATTGGACAGAGATGGAGGGGGAAGAGGAGAGGGAAGAAGACAGACACCCCGAAGCTACGGTTATAGGAAATTAAAATCCATAACGTAGACATGGAGTGCTTCCATATCTTAAAGGGGGGAGGCTCTGTCACGTAGGGTTTATATTCATTTAATTTCCTACATCTTCTTCCTATTCTTTCACCCGAATTATCTCTTTTATTATCTCTGTATTTCCTTTTTCCTGTACATTTTTCATCCATTCGTTTTGCGAATATTATTTTCATATAATTCGCAAACTTTACCTGTTTTCCTTTCTCTAAAACTGAGAATCGCACCTGGGTGGTATTGCGTACATGTCAGTCGCGCTGGTCGGATGATAGGCGTGAATTTACAGCATTCGCTAGACATTCGTCTGAGGGTCTCTGGCCTGGGGCGTGAAAATTCACCCGAGGGACATGGAAAGTAGACAGAGAGTCTGCATTTCAGTAAACGCATGAGGTTTTTCGTCAGGAAAAACCCGGCTTAGCGTGAAAATCCACTCCGCACTGCAGACGGTGGTCTGAGATTTGCAACTCATGCAAGCCCTCGGCCACTGATGGCTGTTACGTCACGCGATAAGCGGACGAAGGTGTTATACGGACAGGGGAGACTATTTCGCTTGGCGAAATAAGATTAGGATCCTGTGTCCGATTTTAAAGATATTGGCCAAGTTTGAAACTTTAATTTCATTCTCGCTCATAGACTCACAGTAGATAGGTTGCTCGTAAACAGAATAGCTGTTAGCGAAGTATCTCAGTTTGTTTCGGCAATTTGTCGAACTTCTAGACTTCCAGAAATATTTTCAGCATTTTTATTCTTAAGTTGTGCGACTACCTGTAATTCTGTGGTTGAGGTAAATAATATGATAGATATATAGATTTTGTGAGTGTTAAAGTGTTTAATCGCTTAATTCATTTTAATCTATTTCTTTAGCGCAGAAGAGAAATAAAGTGGTAGGCTATTATATTTTCTAGGGAAGCATTCAGTGGAAAGCAGAATAAAATTAAAATTTCTAGCTTATAACGGAAATTGTAGCTATTTATGAATTTAATTTAACCGCTAATACTCAGTCGAGTGTATTTTTCTAAACTAACGTATAAACTCTAGAATCGAGCCTCATGAATGGTGACGGAATACGCACGTGTTCCTAATTCATGAGGATTGCTGATTTTTAAATATAACTTACGTCACGGGAAGTTTAAATGATAAGCAAAGCTCTCTGCTTGCAAGTTTAAATGTAAGTTATAACCAGTACAGATTCTGTTTATTATATTATATGTGTTATTTTTCCTCCACACAGTGAAAGTTTTGGGGTGACCCTAACTTTACCAGCACCTAGTAGTAGTTTCCATACTTGTGAAGAAATAGACAGTCCTTATTTTGAACCACGTGGGTTTCTGAAGTACCACTGGTCTACAGTGCATATGCAACCCGAGTTAGCCAGAAATACTATATCCCAATAACGGGTTTTTCAAAGACTGTAATGATAAATACTGGACCTTGGAGCCAGATCTTAATTTCTTCTAGAAACTCTACGTAATTTTTCTGCCTGGTGGCGCGAAATACTTCAAGTATTAACTAACATTTCCCGACTATATATATATATATATATTTTTGTGGACGAATCTGTGGTGTGACTAAAGTGAATCCTATACTGAGGGAAGGCACCGACCTGACATTCATCATTTCTAGAAACCTACGCTATTGACACTGTGCTCTGCTAACTCCCGCGCCTGGAATAACTGTTAGGTGACTTAATCAGACATTTGAACAAATTTGCACACCCAAGTAGTCGTTCCCGGAGACTCCGAGTTAAATACGTCTTTTGGAACTGGGGACTTCTTGGCAGAAGACTGCATTTTTTTGAGTCTGTGTGAAAATCTAAAATCAGTGTGTTCCAAGAGGCAGCGAGCAAAGTCGTGAGTACCTGTATGAGAGGCCATGGCGGAATGAATGAGTGTACGCTGGTTTGAGTGATATTTTCACTATTATATCTTTGACACCCTGTTGCTGTCCTAATTTTTTTTTCAATCTGCATAATTTGTTGCTAAGGCTAGAGTTTCTTGTGTTTTTGTCTTAGGTTAAATCAGATTTTTTTTTCAAAAAACTCTGTGCATATAATTACGAGATAAAACAACGAAAACTCTTAGAACCAAACCCTATGTATCTGTGACTCGGGCGCCATCATCTGTTCTCTTAACGGGGCCGGGCTAAACCTAGAGTTAACACTATAACGGGGCTATCATCCTTGCAACATTTCCTTGAATTTTTATGACTATGTGTATATGTATTTTCCTTGATGTACTTTCTTTGATGTTGTGAGTCGATTTTTTCCTGATATTAAAATCGCTCTTGAACTTAATAATAGTGTTTGGTCAGCTCGTTCTAGATAATATATATATCATTGTTATAGTTTTCCCACGTCTGTGTGGTTACCTGTCGTCACGTGTATGGGCGTGCCTGTGAGTGATAGAAATATACGTAATCTGTATATTGGTGTAGTCTGTCTGACGCTGTAACAACTGTTGTAGAAGATAGGTGAGAGAGAGAAGAATTCTTTTCGCTTTCAGAGACAGTCACTATATCAAAATCTATCATCTTACGTGTGTGGAAATTATATTACCTTTCACTAACTCTCACTGAGTCTATCACCTATTCAAACCTATTCAGAAGGGACCAAACCTAGTCTTAATTCTCCTATCGAAAAGCTACGACAATAACCAATGACAATCACTAGCAACGATTAAAGTTTTAGTCTGTGAATACACCTACAGAAACTCTAAAATAACAATATATTCATAGGACCAAGAGTCCATACTTTTAGTTAAACCATTATATGTAAATATATTTCCTCATTTTCAAAGACCTGTCCAAAAGAGATGGCGGGACAGGCAGATTAAATTGTACAAAGAAAAAAACATTCAAATTTTAAAGAAAACTTTAACCACAGTCTTATTCATTTTCTTATAGTGAGTTAAAGTGTATTGTGTTGATGTACCATCATCTTCATTTCACCCCTAGACACTAGAGACATCATACACCAGCCACTAGAATCAAAATACGGACTGTGTGAGATCTAGGGAGGTAGCGTTAGGTTCCCTGATAATATATATATCATTATCATCATCATCTTTTTTAGAGTCAGGGACCTACATGTGCTTGACCTCACACAGTTGACACAGACAACTATCTTTCTTAGGTATAACATCTTAACCTCCCCAGCAAATTACACTTGCTACAACTGCTACAGTAAAGAACATGCCTGAACACAGGCGAAATATTAATCATGCCACATAGCCAAAAATGACCACAGCTCACCACATCGAGCGTGGAGTCAATGTCAAGTAAATAATCACAAAATATGAGACTCGAAAACGTAGTAGAAGTCACCACCGTAGCAAGATAGACATCACCAGTACTATGCACAAAACCAGGACTAACCATGACTAGGTTGAACGGGACGCGCCTCGCCAAAACTTTATTAAAAAAGGACTAACCACAAACTAAATGGCGAATTACTCTGTCCCGTAGACGGCCATAGATACAGCGAAGAAACACCAGCTATGATATCGCGACGCGCACAATGCGTCGGCTGCCCAAGACTAACTGTTTAAATTCTTGCCGCTTCACGCGATATCTTGTGATTACGTGATACCACGTGATCTGATATTCGTGCAGTGAATCACATCGTTCACTGCGCATAAACAAAATTATGCTTATCTCCTGACAGAACACTTACGTCAGTGTGGCTGTAAACATACCGTAACATTACTTATAAACCTTTATAGTCCCGTATAGTTCGCAGGTGTCTCTTACGGGACACAGAAAGAATAGGAGTCCTGCATCTTCAGGCATGTCGTACAAGGCAACTGATATCAGGCTGTAAATGGGAGCTGACAATCTCATTGTGTAAAACAAATTGCTTCAGACGCCATGGCTGCAACAGCATATGAATGGTTTATGCAGGCTTGCTGCAAGGTGATCAGCTTCAGTAGTGGCTCCTTGGGAAGCAAACTGGAAAATGAGGAAGGTAGTGATGATGATGATGATGATGATGATGATGATGATGATGATGATGATGATGATGATGATACATGACTTATAACACCATCCCCGAACCATCCCTGCTTTCCTACAAACGTTATACCCAGGGCCAGTTTTAGATATCTACAGCTCAGGCTATGATCTGGGGCGCCAAGCGCTCGTGGGCGCCCTGTCGTCTGTCTTGAATCTTCCAAATACAAAGTAAGAAATATGCAAATACATTTTTTTAAAATAAAAAATAAAATGAAGAAAAATACAGAGGGACAACTCCTGGATAAATCTTTACACTCTCTCAACATCAACCATGTCGTATTTGACAGATAGAAAGAGAAACAAACAGGCTGGCGCAGGCAGACTTAGTGACTGACAGACGTACATACATACAGACGTACACATAGGCAGACAGACAGAAAGACAGACAGAGAAACAAACAGTTAGACGGACAAACAGACGCAAGCCAACAGTCAACCAGTCTCAGTCCACGCCAGGCTGTATCACTGTTTTGATTTCTTGGTGAAAATGCAGAATATGCTTCAAACATGTATCAATGGCGCCAAACTTTATTTTTAACCCAGGCGCCAGCAGCCCCCAACCTTCACTGTCTGCCTATAAACCTAAAAAAATCTTCAACCATCCATCGACCAACAAGTTCTAAAATGTTCCTTTGGTTTTCACACTTAATGTTTTTCTTTATCAGCAGAGACTTTCATAAATGGGTGGTTGCGTAATAAATTCAATAGAAGGATTAAAATGGTAGGACAAGATCACTAATGTAGAACTGATTACAAGAACCAGACATGTGGAATAAGAAATGAGAAGAAGCCGCTGGAAATGGATAGGACGACACGCTGACGAAACCTGTTGATAGCGTTACTAGGCAGACCTTGTTCTGGACTCTCCAGGGTAAGCGAGGTTTAGGGAGACCTAGGAACACGCGCAGAAGAGAACAGGAGACATGAAGGGGATGAAGAACGCATGGAACGACCTTGAGCTGATGGCACGTGACAGGAAGACTTGGCATAAGTTTGTTGAAGGCCTATATCCTTGAGGAGCTGAAGGTTGATGAGGATGCTGTTGATGATGATGATTCTGATGATGATTATGACGTTGTTGATGATGATGATGATGTATGAGTAACCTCTATTTTTCTTATATTCGTTTCAAAAGAAGATAATGCGAAAGATAAGATTAAGAACTGTGTTCTCAAAATTCAGCTTGCTTTTTTTTTGGGGGGGGGGGGGGGGGAACATTGTTTTAGTGACAGCAACAGCAAATTCAGTACCATCGTTTTATGTTTACTAAGCTCAGTTTATTTGTACTGCCTACATCATGATGATAGGAAACTCTATACAGAGCGATACAACAGGAGGCAATCTGATCATCAGAAGGGGTCCCCGTCGAACAAGTGTTTCGGCCCATTATTCTACTCTAAGGGGAACGGGTCCACCTGGGTCATGACTCCCAAGTGTCCCAGCCTCCTGTCGTCTTGTGTATAAAATGAACCCATTCCACCTTGCAGCTTTAAAATCCACAATTCCGCCAGCAGGAGGCAATTGTGAAAGTAACAAAGTGAAGACAAATTATTGCGGTCGTTCTGCAGCACACCACTGACACGCCTGCATGAAGCCGACGAGGCGTGAATTCTTTGCGAGCCGACCTCTGAAATCTAACTTCGACTGACACCTCATATAATGCACCGCCTGTTTCTTGTAAATACTTTCTCGAATAAAATGATCCCTGAACTACTTCAATTGGTGAATTTAAAAAAACAAAACAAACAAACAAACAAACAAACGTACGTTATGGTCCTTCGTAGCAGAAATACAAGGGTGATTGAAAAGTCGTTTCTTATTTTAAAATTGGTATTTCTTCAGCCCTACTAATTTATATGAAAGAAACGTCAAAAAGACAATTCGCTGTCATTTTATTACACAATATGCTATGTCATATCCACATGACAACCCAGCGTGAGGCCTAGTTTATTGCACACATGATTTCAGAGCGGGAATCACACTTTGCTGTCTGTAGCATCGTCAGTTGATTCACCAATTTAGATGTTCTGTAATTTTATTTTGTTTCGGGGAATTAAAAAAAAAAACTTTTTTTGTAAAATGGTAGTTATTGCCCAATATTTTGACATGTTTCGTGCATATCCAATGAATACGAGTGAGAAGAGCCGGTGCTACCACTAAGCCAACTAGGCAGCCGCCTAGGGCGCAGATCTCAGAGGGGTACAGAACTGACTTTTGAGGGGTCAGTTTTATAGATTCGTTTTTTAACCCATGTAAAAACGTAACTGACAATTTATACCTTTTTTATTTTAAGATAAAAACCACATCGTTGCTATGGAATATAATTAATTATAAAGTCTTATGAACATTTTTAGAATATCTAGCTCTATTTTATCCTATCATGAATGAACATTTGCGCAAACTTGAAGATCAAGAAACAATGGTTCACTACCTAGGAAGAGATATGCAAAATGAGCAACGATAATTGAAAAAGCACTGTCACAGATACAGGAGAGCAAGAAGACAAAAGCAACAGAAACTATGAGCGTAGAAACACACAAAACAAAACGAGCCAGATAGTTGAGGCAAGACATAAAAAACACCATGAGCGCGGCACGGCACCACAAACGGACAAAGAGGAACCCAGACAGCCAGCTAGTGGTCCTTTTCAGGACCGATCACCTCCAGGACTACGAACGAGATACCAGTGAAGACGATAACACCCTATATACCCCAATTATAACCAAACTTTCAGGTTGAACAGGGTATTACAGCAGCATAGTAGACGAAATCAACAACAACAACAACATTTCAGATTCACTTGTACAGCGAAGCAAGACAGAAGGACAACGGCTGGAGAGAGAGGAACGTGCAGAGGCCAATATCTTGTTATTTGCAGCCAGGCAGTTCTGTTACTCCACTAAAGCCAGTCTTTACTGATCTTAATTAGATCCTGCGAGGGTATGTAAAGTTACTATGTAAAATAATACAGTAATTACAACTTTTATTTCAGGATTTGTTTAATCTTTATGTTATGAAAGTATCATGTATATTAATTGATTACTTAGTATGATTGTTGAAGATTGGAACCCGAAATATAACCACCATGACTGAGTCCGTATCAGGGCTAGCACAATCCTTTTCAGGACTAATAACAATTTTTTTCAGGACTACCAACAATCATTATCAGGGCTTATTCAATCTGTCTTCAAGTTACTGTACTTTACAGAGCTAACGTGTCAGGCAGGGGGATACTATAACCTCATACCATATATGTGTGTACATATTATTTTGTATTATTTGATTTTATAAAATGTTCCACAGTAGACACCTGTCTTGTCACTGATCCATAATCACGCATTTTCACGCATACATCTGAAAACAAATTCATCTCACCTACAATAGGAATGTGGTAATTATTATCCACAAATAGCCACATATCCTACAATTATCTGCAGGTTCATACTTGTCAACCAAAAGTCAGAGGTCAATGATCAAGAATTGCTCGAGGATCAATGCAAATCGCCCCAGCAGTGCCTGGATTGGTAGAAGCACGACCTACTGAAGCTGTACATCTCATATGAACACTGATTATAAAAACAGATGAGTGATATTTGTGACAATCGTGCACCCAAGAAGTGATAACTGTCAATCAAAGTTTTATGATGACAATTTGCGTGATAAACTAGTGAAAGTTATAAAGTGAATAAGACAGTGAAGAAGTCTATTACCTAACTAATTGGAAGAGTCTAAAGAAGTGACATTTTAGTGTAACTTGTAAAAACTGTAAGGGTTTTCGCCAATTTGGTTTTTTGTATAAATATAACTTTTGTATCACCAGTCACACACAATCACCACAATTAAATAGATGTAAATAAAGAGGATATAAATTGTATTCACCAGCTTTATTCATTCAATATAGTTGATACTGAGTTTGGTTGAATTTTTATTAATATCACAGGTGGTCACATAGCGGAGGTGGCGCAGTAAGGTCTGACTGTTCTCTGAATATTTTCAGTCCAGATACTTTCACAGCCGTGACTATCGAGTGATACCAGTGTACTTCTCTGTCACTGGGACCTCACACATTCTGGAGAGAATACTATTTCTACTCTAGCACTATCATCTCACACATATAAAACCTTCCGCTACAATTATTTTCCGTCAATCTTTCTCGTTGTCGCAATGTATTTCAACATTCTTCATCTCAAAGCATGCATTTTAGCAAAGAATGGAACAAGACAAGAACAACCACTCACAGCAACAACTCTCCAAACACCCAAACACTCATTCGAACAACAAAGAAAGAAACGTGGCTGAACAGGTGGGCCATAGGAAACAACGGGAGAGAAGTTTACACACATGTGGCTGCTCCTGATACTAGTGACAACATCGGCCATCTTACAAGGAGAGATCAGAGCACCTTTTTCGGCTCAGAACACAACATATACCACTCAACAGTCACTTCAACAGAATCCAACCACAACACTCTCCAGAGTGCTGTCGTGGTTGAGTTTGAGTGTAGAGTATTTGTCGAGTTGGACAACAGTAGTGAAATCGACAAGGGATAGTGGACTGACAGAGTTATAGATTACACTTTAGATAAGGTGTAAATAGGAGATGGACTTGAGACAACCTGGAAGAAGATTTATTCAAAGGATCTCTCTCTCCAGGCCTCAACTCACTTTTGTCTGTCTAAGCATCTCCTGCTCTCACTCTTTTCTCTTATCATACATAGAGATTCTAGTAAAGAGCTAAAAATACAAATATGGATGGAAAGGTCGTGAACAGCGTATTAATAAAGGCGTAAACTTTATTAAAGAAGAAAAAGCATGGAATTTATGCATATCATCACAACAACATAAAATTACATCAATAATCATCAATAACCAAAATATGAAAAATACACCAACAACCACACACACACCACCATTCATAAAACCTGTAGAACACAGAGAGATGAAATAACTGAGTGTCAGTCCGTCCGCTTTCGGGACCATATGAAATAGCTCCAGTAAGTGGTTTTTTCGTACATATAATCCATGGGTGATGGAATTAACCTGAATAAAATCACTGTATAGGCGCTATCATTGGTGATTCCTCCCTAATTGCGCGAGGTGGTCTGGAAGACTCTATTTATCTCCTGCTGATCGAATAAACAAACTGAACGACAGCCTGTCCATAGATGGCTGCTCATACGTGCGAGGTTTTAAGTATCCAGAAAATACACCAGAAGAAGTCACTTGAGGACAAAAAGTCCCAGGCGCACTTATCCGGCGCAAGGCTCCGCTTGGCTGCAAATCCTGTTTAAACTGGTTTGGCTGTGGTTTGCTGAGTGCCCCGTTTAGGCACAAAAAAGGCGGGTGATATGGAATTCTGCTATAGGCATGCTGATCGGGTTTGATATTCTCGAAGCCGCGATGCTCTGGCTGGTAATCCAATAGGCGAGTAGAGAACTACTACTGCATTTGGCGATTCCAGATTTTGCGTTGGCTCCGTTGCACTGCGTGAGCTTAACTTGGCGTTGACAAAAAGGGGTTTTGATTCAGGAACGGGGTTGACGATTCGTTGCTAGATGTATACAGAAACCCTCTAGATCGAAGAGTATATGACTTTCTTCGTCTGACTGAAGTCTGCTCTAGCGATTCGGTCTTCCTGAAACTGAGACCGAAAAGAGACACCCTTTTACATCAAGCAAATAATAAATCACACTAACTTTATATAGAAAGTTTCGCTCCACTATGGGATTAAATTTATTGTAGTTATTGCTATGATAGTTTAGGGCTGTCTTTAACTATGTCTCCTGTTCCTTAAAAATATCAATTATCAACACGCACCCGCATAGGCTTAATATCTTTTGCACCCCCAGGTACCTGTCAGTAAATGTTCTGACATCAAAAATCTACTCCTCTTCTCCAAATCTCAACATACAGGAAACCTAACCTGTAGTTACAGTTAATGAATATGCTTATTCATCTTACAACATTAAATGAATTTACATAAACAGATTACAGCATTTGACATTACACAAATAAATCGTATGTCCCCTTGGGGAAATATATTAGCATTCCACAATGAGTACATAGACAAGGCAATGTTCTTGCTATAATAATACAGTTGTGGCTAAATCATAAGATATAATTATATCTATGCCTGGTGACTGCTTTCAGTGAAAGTTATAGACTAGTGCCTAGCCACACAAGTAAGCATAAAATGATCCTCCCTTGCCACTAGAAATATCTATCAAAAAGGAATAAGTGACTATCTCCTATAATCCAGAGTTATTACTTGCATCTAACTATTCAGTTTTAAAGTGAACAATCCACACCTGACATTATCTTACAGAAATGACAGTTAATTTTGCTGACTCTTAACCCAATGGTAAGCATTCGTGGACTGATTCTACGCCTAATATCTGTTATTGTAAGTTTAACATTTAACCCATGATAAACCGTAACAGTTTAAGCACCACTTAATAGGCCGTAGACAGCGCTACCTTATCACTGAATAAATTACTAGGAGAAGTCCTCAGAAAATAAATTCACTTCCCTAACAGATATATATAAAAGCTAACATGAATATATCATATTATAATTATAAGATATGTCAACTCACCCCGAAAAATGACTAGAACATAGGCAAACACATTCTAGTACTGTGTTAAAGTTTGCCTTATCTCATGATGGTCATCTACGGGCCAGGAAAATTTACGAATGTCTTTGTCTATTAAAACCAGTCTACTCTTATAGATCACAAGGGACGCTCCCCCCGGACCTGGCCTGCATATTTCTACAGAAGTTCGGCGAAAGACGTAATCTAGAGTAAGACAAAAGAAATCGTGCGAAAGTTCCCCAGGTAGAGAAATGCATAACATTATGCTCTATCTTGTCTAAGGGGCGAAAACCCAAAGACTGACCGCGATTGTTATCTTCCCCTGAAACAGATCACACTCGTTACCCAGGCCTCAAAGGGTACCAGCCGCTCGTCATCAAACGTTTTAAAGCGACCAGAGAAATTCCCCTGTTGGGACCACAGAGGGTACCCGCCGCTAACGAACCGTTTCTTTCACAGAAACCGTCTTTGGCTCGTTCTAACACTTAAAGCTGACCCGAGAAATGTTTCTCTGGTCGAACAGGTGCGTTTAGATAACATTACGTCTAGCGTTAGCTGACCGCAGCTGGCCAGCGTAAACAACCTCGGGCGGGGTTGAGAAGGTGAAAAAATGTAGGTAGAATATGAAAGAAACGAAAATACAAAATGTCTCGGAAAACAGAACATTTAAGGGAGTAATCAAATTATGGACGAGATGGTAAAATAAATTATCTTTCACGTGACAAGTGCCCCCCCTTTTAAAGTTCGAGGAATACGGACAAAAATGACAGTAATTTATCTTTTCCATCGTCTTTTGTTACCTGTCATTGGAACATCCTATACTCATAAAACCAAATACGTTTCCAATTTCTGTCAGTACTGTATGACTAGCTCCGAGTTCATTTCTTTTCTTCCCTCTGTCTAATAGACGTTCAGCGAATGGGATTTTGCGAGGCCAGTCGGCACTGACGCCTTCCGTTTCCGTGTGAACCTGACCTTGCTTCCGCACTTCGCTGTGCCTGTTTATGGTCCGGAAAATTATCCGCACCTGTTGTGGTTTTCGGCCCCTCCTGAACTCACTGGCCACTGCGTAGATAATCCGCCTGTTATGCGCGGTGTAATCATTGTTGGGCTCAGGCTGCTTATGTATATATTTACCTGTCACGGGCGTGGCCTTGAATAACCCTCTATAGCTGCAGTCTATCCGGATTTTTCGCGCGCGTGTAACCCTAGTTGGTAAATAAAGCCGTTCGTTGGCCGAAGAAATGCTAGCATTTTTCTTCTGCCTCTCCACACCTACTCCCCTGTTTCGGTGGGAGCATTGATCAATCTTCAGACCTGTGCCGTCTAAAGGCGGGTCTGGAGCTTTCCTTGCCTTGCCAGTCACAACTCTGGCTTGGTCAACGGAAATGATCAAGTTGTTCTGTAATGGCCTGGCGGAGGCGACTACTTTGCTGTCCATCAGTGGGGTTGAGACCACTGGAATAATGCGATTTGAATGAGAAAACTCTGCTGCCTGAAGCAGAGAGTAATCGATCGCATTCTGGGGTTCTACTAAATCATAACAGATCTCCGTAGCTTCTATCCGTGTAGAAAGATAGGCAATATCTGCGAGTTGCAGAGTTTGTTGAGTCGCTTTACCATTACTAGCATGACGTGAGCCAAGGCTCTCAACAATGGCTCCTTGTACAGTAGTAAGGCAGCTTTTCTCACTGTCTTCTGCCCTGAGAAGTGTGAGAGACTCAAATGGAATACCAGGGATCCCTTCGCCTGGAACCCTGTGTCCACCATAAACGTCAACTTTGCCCTCCCCTGAGGAAGTTACTGGCGTCAGTTGAACTTTGTCCTGCAATGCGAGATCCACTTCCTGGTTGACAGGCTCCGCAGTCTGCATGCAAAGGACTGGACGATTTGAGATCCCGTTAGATCGCGAAGTGCCCGAGAAAAAACTCTCGGTGTGTTTTTCCAAAGTTCCTTGGAACGGTTTGGAAAGTTTAACCCTTTTAGCAGGTGACTTATTCTTGCACCTTTTAAGCTCAGGGTGATAAGAGGAGCGGCGCCTCCATTCTACGATCGCTGAGTTGGAGGGATGCGCCTCTGCATATGGTTTTTCGCTGTCCGGCCGGGAATCTTGCGAAATATAACGTGATAGGGTGTGGCTCCCTTTTCTCGACGTCACGTGTCGGTTAGGTGCTGCTCGGTCTGGAGCGTGAGAGGCTCGGGGTTCGCCGCTTGCCAGACGGGAACAATCCGTATTACAATGCTTGTTAGCACCTGTCTCACCTTTGTGCAGTTTCCATGCCTGGGAACGTTGCGTAATTTTTCCCGTGGCTTTAGGTCTGCTGTCCCGACGTAAATTCTTTCCTTGTTCGCGCTTCGGATCCAAGTCCAAAGGAAAGTCAATTTTCTGGAGTTGGGGTTCGGTTTTAGCAGGCAAGTTTTCTTTCATGGGCGCAAGGTTTGCAGGGGCGTTGACCGTTAAGGGCACAGTAGAAGGGGAATTAGAGTGACTACATTTAGTATCTGTTTCCATCCTCCGAATTTGGCTATCCAGTTCATTCATTCTGATTTGGTGTAGCCTGCTCCTTTCTTGGCTTTCTCTGTCCCTTTCTTGGCGCTCTATTTCCCATTGCTTGTCCCGTTCTTGTTGCTCCATTTCCAATTTCTTGTCCCCGTTCTTGTCTTTGCTTTTCCCTTTGCTTCTCATCTTCTATCACTTCTTCTACATACTGTCGGGTGAATGCTTCACTCTCCCCAGTTTGTTTACAGGACCATGCCAAGATTAAACGGCTGTCAAACCAATTGTCTACCTCGTATTGATCCTGCAGGCTTACTGCAAATTCTAGAAAGGGCTGGATTTCGCTATCCTTGTACTCTATGTACTTAGCTACCTCGAGGGCAATCCTATGCACTTTATCTAGATCGGCCATTATATCAGGGTGAGCAAACACTATAGAAGAATAGAACCTAGAGATCTTAGTTACCTAGTCCACTAGGTGCTGATTAACTTAATAATCAATAAAATCTAGGCTAGCCTGGGAACTTTAAAAACAAGAAAGTTTGTAGCTACTCTGATCGACAAGCACAAACCCCAAAAAACTCCAAAAAAATGTAAGTGATGTAAAACTTATTACTATCACTTCACCAAAGTTCTGTCAGTACTAAGCTATTGAGAGGATTGGTTACTATCATCCGAATGAACACCCTCCCTTGGTACAGATGCGAGCTAGTAACTGACTATCTGTAGCTTCTTATCTCAGATTAAAGAGCTACTCCTGAAAAAATATTAACCCTTAAAAAAAAAAAAAAATTTTCTGACTTTTACAACGATAGTCGTCAGATTTGTCAACCAAAAACTCAGCAGTGATACCATCAACCTTTACCAGCGGTCTCATGTGTAGCATGAACAATAAATGTAACTTAATATTTATGATTGCTGTGGAGAAAAACGCTGTTCCGACTTCCACCCAAAAGAAATAGTTCGATATGTCTAAGGGAAAGAAATTCCTATAATCTGCCGAACACTAAACTCTAAGAATCAAGATAGAATCTTGTGAGAGATTCCTACCAGACTGCAACCTCATCTGTTGCGATTGCTGCAGATGTAGTTCAAATTCCGCGGCGAGACCCCATTTGTCGTGGTAGATGGGCTCTAGAATCTCGGACGGGCTCCCATTTGTCGTGGTTGAGTTTGAGTGTAGAGTATTTGTCGAGTTGGACAACAGTAGTGAAATCGACAAGGGATAGTGGACTGACAGAGTTATAGATTACACTTTAGATAAGGTGTAAATAGGAGATGGACTTGAGACAACCTGGAAGAAGATTTATTCAAAGGATCTCTCTCTCCAGGCCTCAACTCACTTTTGTCTGTCTAAGCATCTCCTGCTCTCACTCTTTTCTCTTATCATACATAGAGATTCTAGTAAAGAGCTAAAAATACAAATATGGATGGAAAGGTCGTGAACAGCGTATTAATAAAGGTGTAAACTTTATTAAAGAAGAAAAAGCATGGAATTTATGCATATCATCACAACAACATAAAATTACATCAATAATCATCAATAACCAAAATATGAAAAATACACCAACAACCACACACACACCACCATTCATAAAACCTGTAGAACACAGAGAGATGAAAATAACTGAGTGTCAGTCCCGGGTCCGCTTCCGCTTCCGGGACCATAGGAAATAGCTCCAGTAAGTGGTTTTTTCGTACATATCCTCCATGGGTGATGGAATTAACCTGAATAAAATCACTGTATAGGCGCTATCATTGGTGATTCCTCCCTAATTGCGCGAGGTGGTCTGGAAGACTCTATTTATCTCCTGCTGATCGAATAAACAAACTGAACGACAGCCTGTCCATAGATGGCTGCTCATACGTGCGAGGTTTTAAGTATCCAGAAAATACACCAGAAGAAGTCACTTGAGGACAAAAAGTCCCAGGCGCACTTATCCGGCGCAAGGCTCCGCTTGGCTGCAAATCCTGTTTAAACTGGTTTGGCTGTGGTTTGCTGAGTGCCCCGTTTAGGCACAAAAAAGGCGGGTGATATGGAATTCTGCTATAGGCATGCTAATCGGGTTTGATATTCTCGAAGCCGCGATGCTCTGGCTGGTAATCCAATAGGCGAGTAGAGAACTACTACTGCATTTGGCGATTCCAGATTTTGCGTTGGCTCCGTTGCACTGCGTGAGCTTAACTTGGCGTTGACAAAAAGGGGTTTTGATTCAGGAACGGGGTTGACGATTCGTTGCTAGATGTATACAGAAACCCTCTAGATCGAAGAGTATATGACTTTCTTCGTCTGACTGAAGTCTGCTCTAGCGATTCGGTCTTCCTGAAACTGAGACCGAAAAGAGACACCCTTTTACATCAAGCAAATAATAAATCACACTAACTTTATATAGAAAGTTTCGCTCCACTATAGGATTAAATTTATTGTAGTTATTGCTATGATAGTTTAGGGCTGTCTTTAACTATGTCTCCTGTTCCTTAAAAATATCAATTATCAACACGCACCCGCATAGGCTTAATATCTTTTGCACCCCCAGGTACCTGTCAGTAAATGTTCTGACAGCAACAATCTACTCCTCTTCTCCAAATCTCAACATACAGGAAACCTAACCTGTAGTTACAGTTAATGAATATGCTTATTCATCTTACAACATTAAATGAATTTACATAAACAGATTACAGCATTTGACATTACACAAATAAATCGTATGTCCCCTTGGGGAAATATATTAGCATTCTACAATGAGTACATAGACAAGGCAATGTTCTTGCTATAATAATACAGTTGTGGCTAAATCATAAGATATAATTATATCTATGCCTGGTGACTGCTTTCAGTGAAAGTTATAGACTAGTGCCTAGCCACACAAGTAAGCATAAAATGATCCTCCCTTGCCACTAGAAATATCTATCAAAAAGGAATAAGTGACTATCTCCTATAATCCAGAGTTATTACTTGCATCTCACTATTCAGTTTTAAAGTGAACAATCCACACCTGACATTATCTTACAGAAATGACAGTTAATTTTGCTGACTCTTAACCCAATGGTAAGCATTCGTGGACTGATTCTACGCCTAATATCTGTTATTGTAAGTTTAACATTTAACCCATGATAAACCGTAACAGTTTAAGCACCACTTAATAGGCCGTAGACAGCGCTACCTTATCCCTGAATAAATTACTAGGAGAAGTCCTCAGAAAATAAATTCACTTCCCTAACAGATATATATAAAAGCTAACATGAATATATCATATTATAATTATAAGATATGTCAACTCACCCCGAAAAATGACTAGAACATAGGCAAACACATTCTAGTACTGTGTTAAAGTTTGCCTTATCTCACGATGGTCATCTACGGGCCAGGAAAATTTACGAATGCCTTTGTCTATTAAAACCAGTCTACTCTTATAGATCACAAGGGACGCTCCCCCCGGACCTGGCCTGCATATTTCTACAGAAGTTCGGCGAAAGACGTAATCTAGAGTAAGACAAAAGAAATCGTGCGAAAGTTCCCCAGGTAGAGAAATGCATAACATTATGCTCTATCTTGTCTAAGGGGCGAAAACCCAAAGACTGACCGCGATTGTTATTTTCCCCTGAAACAGATCACACTCGTTACCCAGGCCTCAAAGGGTACCAGCCGCTCGTCATCAAACGTTTTAAAGCGACCAGAGAAATTCCCCTGTTGGGACCATGTTGCAAGTGGAAGTGGTCTGTTGCAAGGCGTGGTTTGGTTAGCTCTGAATAATGTTCCATGTGATATTAATAAAACAGTTATAAATGTCTGGCCATTGTTTTATCTTCTTGATATTCTTGAGTGATCGTGTATCGTGCCTTCTATGTAAGATTACGCGAATGCAGGGGTGGAAGATTCTGAACAATAATTGAATGACTTGGAATACGATTGATGTGACAAGTCGGTTCCATTGAGTCCACCAACATTTAATACAGTTTACACGTCAAAACGATTCATGCATGTTGATCACAAAGGTACATATTATAACTTGAAAATATATGGCATAGATATGCAGATATCCTATCAGTCCTTGTCCAATAATCAAATTACTGTATGCAGATTGTCATAGCTGTATGCACGCGCGGTTGGGGTTTTCCAACGGCCGACAGTGAGTCTATGAGTCTGGCAAAATCAAATACTATGGACTGTAATTCATCCTTCCTTAATTTTTTACTTTCGTACTGACCTTTAATCATTTCAAATCTTCATAATAGCAATGGACTGACCCATGTCCGTACTTGCATAAAATATATCTGTATGGCAATACCATGCCCAACATTGGAAGGAGAGTCAAACGCGTCTTAACAGCTTGACGGTCAATGTGAAAAGGGTAGCGTTTCTTAGTTACCGACTGTGTCCTAAACAACGCTATACACGTCATAATCGATCGTGTATAAAGCGTTCATTAATTGAAACATCTATCGCAATATATTAAATGTCTTAACCTTTATAATTGCACGTCTGGTAACCTTTAGCAGACGGCGTTAATATCATATACCGTAACAATTCCCTGTACACCGGGGAAAAAAAAATCGATAGATTTTTTTTCAATATCTATCCGACTTAACAATTTTTCAAAAAATTTAACACAATTGTGACATATGGCCGACGATGTTCTGAGTAGAACCGTGTTGCGGTCGTGTCAACTAACTATTTGTCATAGTCATCTAAGATAAATCACATTATATATTAATATTATACATATTATTATATCAACTAAATAAATGTCCAATGTTAATAGTGAATGGTAAAATTAAATTAAAGTAAGGTCTGTCGTATTAGTATGTCATATAGGAATTAATTTGACTAATTAAAATTAAATTAATTAATTAAATTAAGAGTTAAATTATTAAGGTTCTAATGTAACGCGATGTTATGAGAGAAGAAAAAAGACAAAATAAGTGAGAAGAAATAGAAAGAAATTCGAATATAAGTTTTAACTTAATTGTGTGTGTTAAGTGTTAGTGAATAATAACTATCTAATTTAACTAACTAAATAATGTATAGGTACATTAAAAAAAATTATTAATCTAATACTTGTGTGAGATTTATTTTCTCTTTTCATAATTTCTTCTTTTAGTATTTCGTTCTCTTTTTTTTTTCCTTCATTTCATTTTTTTTCTCACATTTCATTTTATTGATAATAATTCAATTAAGAAGTTAAGTTAACTAATTAATTTGTATAGGATATGATGATCCATCCGTAGTCTTGATCCTGATGAATTCTTTTAGGCAAAATGTTCAAACGTTTACGTTGGAAAGAAATGTCATTTATCCTAGCATCCAAGAATTAAGTATACACAGGAACATCAGTTCGTTTTGTCGTCAGACATTGTTTCATGATTGTTCAACGACTATTCATATCTCGTGTATGGACGTTAGACGAAGTTTGAATGTCTATATATACCTTGATTGTCTTTTAATTCAATTCTGTGATGCGTATAGTGTTTATAAAGTCTAAATTGAAGGCAAGGTTAGTTCCTTTATAGTTGATACATCGTTCAATCCAATGTAGTTCTGATTGATGTAGTTTAAGAGTGTCAATGTTGATTATTCGTCGTCAATAGGATTACGTGACAATGCATCTGCCACACAATTTTCAGTGCCAGGTATGTGTTCAATGGAGAACTCGAATGGCTGTAGGATGATTGAATATCTGGCAAGTTTCTGGCTTTTGTGGTTGGATCGACGCAAGGATGCGACCGCACGTTGGTCCGTCTGTATGGTAAAGGGAGCACCGAGGAGAAACTTTTCAAGCTTCGTTATTGCCCAGATCACCGATAAAAGTTCCTTGTCAACTGTTGAGTATTTTGTTTCACCCGGCTTTAGCTTTCTTGAGATATACAAGGTGGGGTGTAGAATGCCATCATGGTTCTGGAGCAGGCATGCACCAATGCCGTAGTTACTAGCATCTGTTCGTAAGAAAAATCTTTTGGAAGCATCGGGAAGTCTTAAAATTGGTTCATGTGAGAACAAATTTATAATTTTGTTGAAAGTTTCATTGCATGTACCAGTCCATGTCACCTTCACCGGCATATCTTTTTTTAACAATGAAGACAATACAGCCGTGATGGATGACAAGTTTGGTATGAATCTACTGTAATATTGAACAAGTCCTAACAAACTCCTGACCTGTTTCTTCGTCTGAGGAACTGCTATGTTTAGAATTTTGGAGACTGTACTAGGTAACGTTCGGATATATCCCGATCCAATGATATGTCCCAAAAAGGTTATCTCATTACACGCGATTTGCACCTTTGTAGGTTTAGCAGTTAGATGATAATTCCTTAGAGTGTCAAAAACATATCTAAGTCCCGAAACATGTTCCTCAGACGAAGAACTAAACAAGCATATGTCGTCAATATATGTAATAACGTCTGGTCTACCTGATAAAATTTGTCGCATCAGGCGAATGAAGGTAGCTGGCGCATTAACAAGCCCAAAAGGCATCACATTCCACTGGTATAGACCTTGTGGCGTGGAAAATGCGGTGTAGTACTTAGCCTTTTCGGTCAGTGGTATCTGCCAATAACCTTTAGTTAAGTCTATCTTACTAAATATAGTTGCGTTAGATAGACGTGGCAGTAAGTCGTCGATAAGTGGATGTGGTTCGCTGTCAACTATAGTCTTAGCATTTAATTTTCTATAATCAACGCATAGTCTAATGTTATTGTCCTTCTTCCGGACAATCACTAATGGAGAAGAGAATGGCGAATTACTAGTCTCAATGATTCCCAGAGACAACATCTGTTCAAGTTCCTTAGTAGTTTTAGCAAGGAAATGTAAAGGAACAGAATAGGGATGTACACGAATAGGTGTATCATCATTGAGAGTAATGTCATGACTGATAGCCGATGTGCGACCCGGGACGTCGGTCAACACATCTGGATAAGATTGTAATAGATTAGCAATCTGTAGACGCTGTTGCGGTGTAACCGTTGAAGAGATGGTTACATCCCGCCAAGATTCAGTAGGTTGAACTACTGGTACAGGTAACGGTAACTGTACCTCAGGAAAAGAAGATTCTTCTTCCTGGATGACAGATAAGTTAGTATAATGACAAGTGGATACTGTGTTGTCATCTAGTTCATGAAAAATTGACTGTAAGTGTTCAGGACGTGTATGAAATTGCTTGAGCATGTTAATATGAAATATCTTTTTGTGTCCCTTGATATCTAAGACGTAATCAACGTCGGAAATTTTATCAATGACTTTGTAAGGACCATTCCAAGATATCAATAATTTATTGTTATTGTGAGGAAGTAACACATAAGCTTCGTCGCCTGGGAATAATTGGCGTAATCGTCGAGACTTATTTTGTAGAGATCGAGCCTTAGCTTTTGCAGCCTCAGAAGAAGCTGTTGCCAACTGGCAAGACTCAATAATGTTCTTCCGAAGATTAATCACATATTCGTAAGATGACTGAGTGTCCTGAGTCATCTCGTCGTCAATTAATAAGTCTTTTATTAGTCCCATAGGACCTCTTGGGGGAGCACCAAAAACTAATTCAAAGGGAGAGAAGCCAGTTTGTTCATGCGGTACCTCCCGATAAGCAAATAGAACAGCTGGGAGTGCTCTGTCCCAGTCATGAGGGTGCTTAGCAGTAACCTTATGTAGTAGTTGTTTAAGTGTACGGTTAAGTCTTTCAACCGCACCATTACTCATCGGATGATAAATACTACTTAAATTTCTATCAATGTCCCAAGTTTTCATGACTTCCTTCATGGTGTCAGATATAAACTGTGACCCATGGTCTGATAAAAGTTTTCTAGGAAACCCTATTCTAGAAAAGATGAGATGTAGTGCATCAGCTACATCTGTGGTAGTGGTGGTCTTTAATGGGATAGCTTCTGGCCATCGTGTGCACAAATCAATGCACGTAAGGACGAATCTATGTCCTCTGGCCGATGGTAGCAATGGACCAATAATGTCTATTGCCATCTTGTCAAAAGGTCTCACTGAGATATCGCAAGCCTGAATAGGCGCCGTGTGAAAAGCTCCACGTGCTTTCACTTCTTGGCATGTAGTACAGGAACGTACATACTGCGAAATATCTCTTGACACCCCTGGCCAAAAGAATGAAGACAGTACTCGAGATCGTGTTCGAGTATATCCCATATGTCCAGCACAATGTGAGTCATGTGCGTGTTGAAGAATGTATCGTCTAAAAGTATATGGGACCATAACTTGTTGTTTCATTTGTGATTTGTCATTAAAACATCTAATCAATATGCCATTTTTAATAACAAAACAATGTTTGTTATTATTACCTGAGGATAGATTGTCAACTTTATCAACCAGCTTAAAAAATTTTTTTAAAGATTTATCCTCTTTTTGTTTGGTTGCAAATGTTTCCCTGTCAATAGGTGAATTGACTACAAATTCCTCTTGGTTGTCTGCATCCATTTTATTATCATCAACGTTCTCCATGAGTTGAGTCTGCGCTCTAGTTGTCACGGCGTTTCCAGTGCATAGGTTACGTTTCTCCCATTCTATAATCTCATCTGGAGTACAATCTTTACTGCCGTGTATACGACCGACCATCAAATCAGCTATAGGCTTTTTTAGCATACATACTTTTACATTCCCTGTGAAAAAAGGAGTGTTAACATGAATAATAGCTGTGGGGTAAAACTCTATTGTTCCACCAAACGTCATGCAACGGACATATTCCCCCGTTGCACAGCTGGGATGTATCAGCGACTGTCGTACCCCAATCGTTGTGGATCCCGAATCCCTCAACACTGAGACGACGGATCCATTAACTAATCCTCTGTTAAAAATTAATAGGCCTGTTCCATCGTTGACTGCAAGACCTACCTGTGGTATAATATGTCCGCAGTTAAGCACTGTTTCTTTCGCCTTCTGAAAAATAAGATTGCATTGCTGGCAACTATTTGCCACATTATAATTAATAGCAAAACATGCAGCAGAAGACTGTGTTGTATTATTGTCAAGTGGGACCTGAGCTATAGGGGTAGTATTATTTGTAACTGCCGCCCCTGTATTATGGTTGTAATGAGATGATCCCCGAGAATGAGATCGATTCCGAGTATAATTGTTAGAATTATCTCGTCGCCCTCGATAGTAACTATTATCTCGATGTCTCGAGCCATGATTATTACCATTCCAGTTACTATTATTATTGGGAGTATGTGATCGATTATAATGAGTGTTATGTTGACCATTGTGGTAGTTTGTTTGAGGTGAATAATTTCTATCTCGTGATCTACCTCTGTTGAACTCATTTTTATTGTTGAAATCATTATTATGTCCCTTCTGAAAGTTAACATTGTGATTTCTTTGGAACCTACTTCTGTCTACACTGTGATGTCTTTGTTTGTTATTGTGATTGTAGGCCATATTAGACGCCACAGGTAGAGGTTCTCTTAATGAGGAGTTAGAAATGGTTGCATTCGGATGTGCCGAACAGTAGTTTAAAGAAATTTTTTCTAACTCATCCATAGTACCGGGTTTACGCTCCTGCAAATATGCAAAAAAATGGCTGGCTAACTGAAGATAATACCTTATCCCGCAGTAGTAAATCAACTAATTTGTCGTATGATTTGTTGACTTCTGCCAGTTCAACCCATCTATTAAATGTATTGCGTATATTCGCAATGAATCCAGCAAAATCCCTTGGAGATTCAGGTAGAATTCCCTTAAATTTCAACCTACAGTGTTCCTCGTCCAGGTGAAATCTTCGTAAAAGCAAGGACTTAATAGCACCGTAGTTATTTGCTATTGATGGGTCAGCATTTTGAGAAGCTGTCAGTGGTTCTCCAACCAAGAATTCATTTAACTTGAGTACCCATGACTCTTCAGGCAAATGGTTAGATTTGCAAGTCTGTTCAAACCGTGCCAGGAACGATGAAAGGTCGTCGACGTTCAAGTTGAAAATGGGTAATTTAAAGTTATAGAAATGTTTAGGTTGGCTGGATGATGATCCATTTTGTGCGTTATTATTCTGGTTTGCATCAGCACTTTGTGCTTGTAATCTTGCTGTCTCCAATTTAATACGCGCCAATTCCATTTCTTGTTGTAAAATAATTTCCTCTCGTTTCAATTTATTCTCTTCTTCCTGTTTGGCGATTGTTCTTTGCTCTTCTCTTTCACGTTGAGCAATCTCTCTCAATCTATTTTCCTTGGCAATTTGCTTCATCTCAAGTTCTGCTTCCTCTTTCTTTAATGCAGCTTTTTTCTCTTCTTCCTTTCTTTCATATTTTTTCTAGTTCTGATTCAGCAAACTGACGAAGTTCTTGAGATTTGTAGCCATAATCACGGCCAATTTTAACGAAATGGTCTATAGTAAGCATTTTGACTTTTATCTGTAGTAATTATTGATAATTACTGATTAAAATAGTCAATAGTAGCTTCAGAGTAATTATTATACTTACTCAACTTAGAAATATTCAATATAAGTAATCACAATAGTATTGAACTTAATGTTTAAGTTCACCTAATAGACAATATTTTGTAACAATATTGTATCTAAATAATACTATATCATAAATAGTTATGATATCTGTTAAATATAATGTAATTATATCACCCAATTAACCTCAATATCCAATAATGTTGGGTATAATTCCTAGTAATTATATTATTCAATGTACTAAGTCACTTTCTTAGTACTAGAAAAGTATATTAAATAATATACAATGGGTCTATTACCTCAAAGGTAGATATAAGATTAGTTTATTTTGTCAATATATATATATTATATTATTATGCCCTAGGCATCTATGATAAATTGTAGTGCTACTTTCTTGGACTATCACACTGCATAATTATGCAATGTCCCATATTAATCTTAATTATCAAAAAAAATTAATTAAATTAAATTACAAGTGTATTATTGCATATAATTATCATATTATTAATGTAATATTAATATATATTATGAGGACAGACAAGCAATGATGCAACTAAAGGGTACAAACAATGTCAAGACGCAAACAAGACATTTTCACAATTAAAAATGAATTTATGAACTAAATAAAATAAGCGGAAATGTCACAGACCAAATGAAGGGTCAAGGTCTGACCTGAGGTCAACTGAATATTCAAGGTACACACAAAAAAAATGACTGCGAAAAATGATGACGTCACAGGACTCATAACGGACGAAAATTTAATAATCATAAAATAAATGATAGTCAGAGGAGAATGGACGAAATAGTAACGAACATGGTACAGAACTGAACAAAATTATTAACTAAATACGAATAAAATACACCAATTATCTACGGGACAGTACAGCTAACGCAAATTGTCAAACGGTAGCAGATTTGGACAGACTGTCCAATGGCAACCTCAATGGGCTTCCAAAAATGCAATCGTTTAAGTTCCCTAAGAACGACTGAAATCTAGGTGGTCAGCTGTTCGCGACATTCCCAGAGATTTCAGTTCCCTCTCCAACCGGCCCACGAATTAACAACAAATACATACGATGGAAAACAAATTTAACATATATACATGAAAATACATAGACATGCCTAATCAAAGCAAAATGGACTCAGTATTACGGTTTTGCAATGACGACAATTTAAACAGCTAGACTTATCTTTCCCGTTGCTTCGATCAGTGCTAGCGGTCGTCAACAGCTAGGCTAAAGCCCCTGACTGTCTGCTCCTGTAGTCCATTTCTTGTGTCTGCTTCAAATGACTTATTTTTCCCTTGGTTAGGCTTAACAGAACGACTTCAGTTTCTCCGATAGTTTCACCTACACGAACTTCAGTGACGTCGCGTTGTTAGGCATTAGACTGTGTTCCACGTCATCTTCAGCTGGATCATGTGATCGAAAACTGATCGTAAATATTTCCTTCGAAAGTCATTCAAAAATTTTTTTTTGTTTTTGGTTGTTTTTTCTCGTCCCCAGACACCGGGCACCACTGTTGCAAGTGGAAGTGGTCTGTTGCAAGGCGTGGTTTGGTTAGCTCTGAATAATGTTCCATGTGATATTAATAAAACAGTTATAAATGTCTGGCCGTTGTTTTTTCTTCTTTGATATTTCTTGGAGTTGATCGTGTATCTTGCCATCTATCTTCTTGATATTCTTGAGTGATCGTGTATCGTGCCTTCTATGTAAGATTACGCGAATGCAGGGGTGGAAGATTCTGAACAATAATTGAATGACTTGGAATACGATTGATGTGACAAGTCGGTTCCATTGAGTCCACCAACATTTAATACAGTTTACACGTCAAAACGATTCATGCATGTTGATCACAAAGGTACATATTATAACTTGAAAATATATGGCATAGATATGCAGATATCCTATCAGTCCTTGTCCAATAATCAAATTACTGTATGCAGATTGTCATAGCTGTATGCACGCGCGGTTGGGGTTTTCCAACGGCCGACAGTGAGTCTATGAGTCTGGCAAAATCAAATACTATGGACTGTAATTCATCCTTCCTTAATTTTTACTTTCGTACTGACCTTTAATCATTTCAAATCTTCATAATAGCAATGGACTGACCCATGTCCGTACTTGCATAAAATATATCTGTATGGCAATACCATGCCCAACATTGGAAGGAGAGTCAAACGCGTCTTAACAGCTTGACGGTCAATGTGAAAAGGGTAGCGTTTCTTAGTTACCGACTGTGTCCTAAACAACGCTATACACGTCATAATCGATCGTGTATAAAGCGTTCATTAATTGAAACATCTATCGCAATATATTAAATGTCTTAACCTTTATAATTGCACGTCTGGTAACCTTTAGCAGACGGCGTTAATATCATATACCGTAACAGACCACAGAGGGTACCCGCCGCTAACGAACCGTTTCTTTCACAGAAACCGTCTTTGGCTCGTTCTAACACTTAAAGCGGACCCGAGAAATGTTTCTCTGGTCGAACAGGTGCGTTTAGATAACATTACGTCTAGCGTTAGCTGACCGCAGCTGGCCAGCGTAAACAACCTCGGGTGGGGTTGAGAAGGTGAAAAAATGTAGGTAGAATATGAAAGAAACGAAAATACAAAATGTCTCGGAAAACAGAACATTTAAGGGAGTAATCAAATTATGGACGAGATGGTAAAATAAATTATCTTTCACGTGACAAGTGCCAGCTATGTAACTACCCCTACGAAACCGTTGACCACCACCTCTTTGAGTGCGCAGCACTCGATGATGTTAGGAAAATGCTCCGTCCTCCGAGGCCAGATAAGTGGAACACCTTGAATGGATAAACAAAACAACTTGCGAAAACATGCAGATATCACTACATGGCATTGGGCCAAAGGGCGAGAGCCCAAGCACCGCTGGATCAATAACAACAACTCAAAACGTTCCTAAAGAAAGTGGATTGCTTCTTTCTAATGTGAATTATAAGCGTCTGCTTCTTTCACTGGCATCTTTCAGGACATCCCAATTACACGTTCTGCTACATGTGGTATTTTTAACATTATTCTGAAATACGAGTATTACATCTCTATGGCCTCCAGGGACGATCTTGCGTTCTTGCTAATTGATCATGGCTGGTTAAATATAACAGTGAAGAACTCTCTTTCTGACTTCCACTGACTAAGTTTTTGTTCCATAAAATACTTTTCATGTTATCAATCAATACTCTTTAGCTCCCTAAGAAGCATAGTCCTTCAACACATGCCAAATCTTCCCGTCACGTGATATCTTTTAATTTTTATGGCACGCTGCTTTTGCCTGGGCTATTCTACCCTTCACCTCTGAGATGCAGAAGTGCAGGGACAGAAAATGATGGCCAGGCGTTTTAATGAGAAATGTGCACTGTAGAACTGTTAGTTTCTTTACGCAAGTGAGGAACCCGCAGGCAAGATGAAAGGCGGGTTGATCAAGGGATACATTGAGAAAAGGAATTGTGATAGAGGACATGCACCTGATGATTGATTGAAGAGGTGCGAAGCGAGATTTTTAGAAGCTTGTGGCCATTTATCCTTGGCAGTTAAAGAAATTTGTAGATTCATATAGCAAGAATAACAGCTCAGTTAAGATAGATTCATACTGCAAGAATAACTACTCAAGGAAAATAGGTTTATACAGCAAAAGTAGCTGGTCTAAGAAGATAGATTAAACAGCAGGGGTAACTAGTCAGTGAAGATATATTCATACAGCTAAAATAACTGTCGAGCTCCAAGGGTTCTGTGAGCTGACAACGAAAGATCACGGCTGCTTTTTTTCCCCCAGAACTGTTGTAAGAGGTTGTTCATGGGACTAGCAAGCTCGTCGTGTTTAACACACTGCTGCAGGAATCACCGCTGCAAGGGCAAATAAATGCATTGGTGCAGGCTTTCAGATGCAGTATTGGCTCTATTTCCATATGGAGCAAAAAATGAAATAAGATAGATTCATATAACAAGGATAGCTGTTCGGTGAAGATTGATTCATACAAGGATACCTGTTCAGAGAAGATTGATTCACACAAGGATACCTGTTCAGTGAAGATTGATTCACACAATGACACCTGTTCATTGAAGATTGATTCATACAAGGATACATGTTTGGTGACGATGGATTCACACAAGGATAGCTGTTCGGTGAAGATTGATTCACACAAGGATAGCTGTTCGGCTAAGATAGATTCACAAAAGGATACCTGTTCGGTCAAGATTGATTCACACAAGGATACCTGTTCAGTCAAGATAGATTCACACAAGGATAGCTGTTCAGTGAATATAGATTCATGCAAAGATAGCTGTTCGGTCAAGATAGATTTACACAAGGATAGCTGTTCAGTGAATATAGATTCACATAAAAGTTAGCTGTTCAGTGAATATGGATTCACACAAAGATAGCTGTTCGGTCAAGATAGATTTACACAAGGATAGCTGTTCAGTGAATATAGATTCACACAAAGACAGCTGTTTGGTCAAGATAGATTCACATAACAATAATAGCTTTTCGGTCAAGACAGATTCACACGAGGATAGCTGTTAGTTCAAGATAGACTCACACAGCAATAATTGCTGTTCGGTGAAGACAAATTCACACAACAAGGAAGACTGTTCAGTGAAGATAGATTCATATATTCAAGGATAGTTGTTCGGTGAAGATAGATTCATGCAGCAATTAAAGCTGTTCGGTCAAGATAGATTTACAAAAGAAGGATAGCTGTTCATTGAGGATAGATTCATACAGCAAGGATAACTGTTTGGTGAAGCAAGATTCATACAAGGATAGGTGTACGTTCAAGATAGATTCATACAAGGATAGCTGTCCGGTGAAGCTAGATACACGCAGCAAAAATAGCTGTTCGGTCAAGATAGATTCATACAGCAAGGATAACTGTTTGGTGAAGCTAGATTCATACAAGGATAGGTGTACGGTCAAGATAGATTCAAACAAGGATAGCTGTTCGGTCAAGATAGATTAAAAAGAACAAAAATAACTGTTCGGTCAAGATAGATTCATACGACTAGGATAGCTGTTAGATCAAGACAGATTCATACAGCAAGGATAGCTAATGATATACTACTCGTCAAAAGTCAAGGGCCACTTAGAAAAACCTTGGTTGAAACTATAAAACAAATCTGATATAAACGTAATAGGTATCAGTCAAAACGGCATTTATTGAATACCAAATTGACATGTCACGTAAAGAAATGGAAACACACATTCAAACGCAATGAAGCTGTGAAGTGTGTCACCCACCTTTTCAAAAGTCACACAATAGATATTGGACAAATAGACATTTCAAAATCTGGTATGACCACCGTTTGCAGCAAGGCATTCATGACAGCGTAGACGCATCGAGTCCACAAGGGTCCGAAGAGTATCCTGAGGAACAGCTTGCCATTCCTGAAGCAGAAATGCAGTCAGCTGAGCAACATCCATTGGCAGGGGGTGATTTGTTGACAATCTTCGACCAAGGACATCCCAGAGTTGCTCAATCGGAGAAAGGTCAGGTGAATGAGCTGGCCACGCCATCCTGATGATCCCATGTTGCTGAATAAACTCATTCACCAAACGAGCTCGATGGGGTCGAGCGTTATCATCTTGGAGGATGGCATTACCACCTATGGCCTCCAGAGCAGGCTGAACAATTGGTCTCAAGATTTCGTTCTGGTATCTTGGGCCGGTCAAGTTGCCTTGGATGATGTAGAGTGGTGTCCTGCCGTGTCTGTAGAAGCTTCCCCAGTCCATGACAGAACCCCTACCATACCGATCCACCTCTCGAATTGTGTCATCAGTAAATCGCTCTCCTGGTCGTCTCCAAACTCGAATCCTGCCATCATTGAATGACACAGTGAAGCGAGATTCATCAGTGAAGAGAACTTGACTCCATTGTTGCCTTGTCCATCGGATGTGCGCGCGACAACAAGCAACACGGGCTCTGCGATGAGCAGGAGTAAGAGGGATTCTGACTGCAGGACGTCGAGCAGCCAGTCCAAATTCATGTAAACGTCTGCGAATGGTGCTTTGACTGACATTAACGTTTACAGTTTGTCTCAGCTGACATCTTAGAGTGGAACAAGTCACTGTTCGATGGCGAAGGGCTGACAACAAGAGGTACCGGTCATCATGTCTATTGGTGCATCTAGGGCAAACTGGCCGGTGGCGATTCTCCACACTTCCTGTGGCCTGAAATCTCTCCAAAATTCTTTGGATAGTAGAGTGTGACACTGCAAGCCGTCTAGCAACCTCACGGACAGATAAACCACTTTCAATCCACGCTATAGCTCTCATTCTTTGTAAGGTGTCAAGACTTCTTCTCGGTGGCATGGTTTTTGCAAGTGATGAAACTACCCTAAGTCTGCTGATTGTAAAACAAATTAAGAGTGAACTCTGTTCACGAAAAGTCGCCATTGCACGTGGAATGTCAATCAGCACGATTACTTCACCTGTTTGGTTGTACGGAAGTTTGAAAAAACATATTAAAAATGTGAATTTATGGTCAGCAAACCAAACTGCACGTGATCACCATGGTTGTCAGTGAGTTGTTTTTATGCTTAACGTGCATAGAGGACTGTCAGAGGAAGATATTGCACCCATTTTTACTAAAAACTTCCTTCATTTAATCATTCTATGCGCTTATATAAAAGTGTATTGAAAATAATAGGGTGGCCCTTGACTTTTGACGAGCAGTATAGATTCATACAACAAAGATAACTACTCAATAAATATGCACTCATACAGCAAGCTAAGTGAAGAGTTATTCACACAACAGAACTACTCAAGGAAATAGGTTCCTACAGCAAGAATAACCACTGTAGCCGTGAGTGCTGGTGTGTGTTGTTGTTGTTGTTTAGTGGTAAGTCCGATCACTATCCTAACAGTGGGTGGTTGCACATGATGATGTTTCACGTAGGAGTACATACATTTAACACGAAGAACTGATGCAGGATGATGAACTCGATGGTAATGGACTTCACTAGAACAGCGAAGTAAACAAAAGTAGTCAAGTTTATTTACATGATGTTTTCAGGAATGTAACAATACATCAAGTGGAAGGGGATTCAATCTATCCTGCCTTGTCGCTGCAGTAAACTTGTCATACAGTCATTTCAATAGTGTTGATTATTTACAACTCGACCTTTCATTCCTCGTACCATGGGTTCCGGTTAACTGTCCCTGTTTCTATTTTTTCTTCTGTCATTACTTGTTCTGCCCAAACTGTTTTTGTTTCATTTCTGAGTCTAGAACGTTGAACACTTCTAATTACTGGTTTCTTTTATTCTTTTCTGACGATAAAATTTCCTGGACTATTTCTGTGTGAGCTGGTTGGTTTATCTCGTATGACGAAGACTGGCCTAAACCGCCAGGGTATGACTATTTCTACCAATTGTTCTTGCTACATACTACTAAACTAACCGTTCATACCTGCTGTCTCTGTGCTTGAAAAAAAAAACATACTTGTCTTGAGCCCACTGCGTTGGTGCCCACTTCGTGGGAATGGAAAACACACATCATCAAAACTATATCTGAATTGCTTCAAACAGCAATTCTCTCTACAAACATGGCATTTGAGGCTCCAAGGAACTATACAACCGTACATCTCTTGTGAACACAAGAGCCAACCAAAACTATGGCGTGTTGTCTACGATCTTCCTTGTGGTGCTCACCATTCTAATATTTTAAACACATGGGAGAAAACATTACCAAACCTACGCTACTGCTACGTTTGACATCTCAAATCCAACTAACCTATCGTCCTCGATTTCCTATTACAATTTCATAAACTCACAACTCATTCATTGTCATAATCTCGTGCATCTTACTTCGTTCACAAATTCTTATCCAAAACAACATTCACCGAGACAAGGGACACAATAATATTTTTACCTCCCTTCGCTAATTAAGTCCCTATTCCATATATCATTATTCCCCATAGTACCATTCTATAACGTTATTCAACAATCGTAAAGCATAATTAGTTACCTGCCCAGGTTTCATACTCACAATCTAATACTTTTCTTAAGGGGTGCAACTTACAGAGTAGGCTCCCTTAGTTAAAAAGAACAAACTCTTACTTTATTATTTCCCATGTCAACAAAATATAACCGCACATTATTTCCCAGTCTAATTTCATAAAACATAATATGTAACCGGGAGTTGAGCTTTGGAGTCAGTAGAGTGGTTAAGCATAATTTCATACTTAACCACTCTACTGACTCGAAAGCTCAAATCCCGGTTACATATTTTCCCACCTACAAAAAAAATTTCTCACTCAGAGAAAATGTTAACACCCTGCAAAACTCCTTTCTCCAGTCACCCAAACAAAATCCACCCTGACCCTGCCTTCAATCACCCACACACTATCATAAATACATAGCACAACTCCATATGGCATTTTATACATCAACATCTGGGATACCTCACTATTGTTTCCCATACCCATAAATGTATAATGTCATCACTCATCGTCCCCTATACTCCACCTGCTTCCTAGGAGCACGATTATTTTCCATATCACTTCTTAACTTTCTGCCCACTGCTCCGTCTTCTTCCCCATGCTACTCCCAAAATCCTATTTTAACCCCTTATCTCAATCATCCCATTTCTCCCTGTAACTTCTTTATTTACAACATTTATAGTGTGACTCATTCAACTGTCATGGTCATTATATATGTGAGCAAACCCCCACTAATCCCTCTATAAACAGATCCTATGCCGCGGTCCCTACTCGAAATAATTCTGCTTTCTGATATTCTAACTACTACCTATCCAATTTTGTCCCTACTTCTTGATTAATGCATACTTGTCCTCATCTGGACTGCCACTTCCTGCCGAGTCCATTCCACCCTATGGTGTCCATACTTCCGTCTAGTCTCCGATCCCCTTTTAATACTACTTCCTATGTTTTCCTCTCCTGTTATCTTCCATAGTTTCCCTATTCTCATGTCTCGTAAATTTACGTCACTACCATCTTTCCACTTAAGCTTACTGCTCTGAAACTATTACTCCCTACTACTGCGGTCCTACTCTACTTTTCGCCTGTTCTCTTCGTTCTATCCCACACACATTTGTTGTCGTTCCAATTTTCGTTCCCTTTGTAACCTCTGTACCTCTCTGCCCTCTTCTCTTGGCTTATTCTACCCTCAACCAATATCTCAGCCGACCACCTCTACGGCTCCTTCAAAAATCTCCATTTTGTTGATTTGTCTGCCATTTTCTCAATAGCTTTCTCCTTACTTTCAGTATACGTTCGGAGAAGCTTAACTTCTCACAAAGTCTGCTCAAGACTCTGGCAACCGCCGAAAATCAATGTCCTCCTCACTCCATTTTCTCCTTCGTTCTCCCAGGAACTACCCTTCTATATTTCTCCTTTATCATTCATATTCTCATACTTTAATTTCTCTTCTTTCACAACTTCTATAATCTCTCAAATTCTCTCTTCGTCTCCGTCGTTTTTCTTGTGACTGATCTCCAGCATCTCGTAACTTATTTTTCGTCACTTCTCTGTGACTTCTCAATTCTTTTTTACTTTTCCCCTTATTCCTCATATCTCCTATATTTACTCTCCTTTCCATTTTGCCTATGGCTTCTCCTTATACTCTTATATTCTTTGTTTGCCATTTTCCCTATGCCTTCTCCAATCACTCTACTCTTCTCTCTCCACTGCAGTAGACTATCGTTCAGACCTACTCAGCTTCTTAGTATGTTGAGTGTAGAACGATTGCATCTAGTTTCCACACAACTAGATTCCCGCTGCAATTTTCTACTTCTCTCCTTCTCACCCTCATATCCTCTACCTCTCGTTCCCTCCCTGGAACTGTGCTCTCCAATTTCTCAATTATGTCTCCATACTTCATATTTCTGCCGTCCTGCTCTACGGCTTCTCAACTATAAGTCCGCCATTCTCCTATGGCATCTAATCTACCTCTTACCTCTCCTTTACTCATCTCTTCCTTTACTGCAGTACCCTAAAGGTCAGGTGTACTCAGTCCTCTACACGTGTGCTCGGTATAGACCAATTATACATATCTCCTCAAGACTCTGCTACCGCCGCCATCTTATCATCATACTATGTTATGAGTCCTCCCTTTACAGTCTCCTCCTCCTCACTCTCTATCTCACTTGCTCATCATCTCGAACATTTTCATCATCATGGCCTCCTTGGCCCTAAGCGTTTCCAACGCTACCTGTTTCTCTATACTTTGTGTTTCCTCTACTCTTCTAACTTCCTCAACACTTTGCTTCCTCTCTACCTCTCGAATTTGTCTCAACCTCTCTACTCCTTACTTCTTCCACCGTTTGCTTCGGTTTTTCTCTGTCATCTATTTCTTCCTTTCTCGTCCTCCCTGGGTTCATTTCAGGTTCTGTACTCTTTAATTGGTAGCTACCTCGACCTCTATTTATGCTCCTAGTATCTCTCTTACTATTACTCCTATTTCTATCTCCCTTTCTAGCCTCTTGGTTCTTGGATCGGTACTCCCTTCGATCCGTATTTCTCCTATCTTCGTTCTTTATAGACTCCCAGCTCTTCGATCGGTACTCCCGTCGATCCGTATTTCTACTAATTTTCTCTTCCTCTCTGCTTCTATTTCTCAACCTATCCCGGCTCTTGGATTGGAAATCTCTTCGATCCGTATCTCTCATATCTCTACTATTATCTCTCCCATTCTCCTCGCTCTCTCTAGACTTGGATCGGTATTCTCTTCGACCCGTATCTTTCCTATTACTAACCTCTCGGCTCTTGGATCGGTATTTCCATCGATCCGTATTCCTCTTACTACTGGTATTTCTGCTATTGCTTCTATGTGGCAGCCTCCTAATTTTCTCTTCCTCTCTGCTTCTATTTCTCAACCTATCTCGGCTCTTGGATGGAAATCCACTCGACTATTATCTCCTTTATTCTCCTCGCTTTCTCTAGTCTTGGATCAGTATTCTCTTCGACCTGCACTTCTACTAGTTTCTCGTCTCTCAACTTCTTCCTGTTTGTTCTTCTTCACCACGTCTTCCCTTCTCCTATCATCACCTGCACAAGGTGCTGTTACATCTTCCTTTTTCTCCGATGCATCTCTATGCATTTCCTGTCTCTTTTCTAACTCTTTCAACTTTCTAATAATATGTGCACACAGTGCAACTATATCCTCCTTATTCTCTCTTCTACCACTGGTTATTGGTTTATTCTTCCTCTTCGATCTCACTCCTACATGTTCTACACGTCTCAACTTTGCGAGACGCCTTCTATAAACCGACGAATCGTCTGATGACGACGACCGCTGTCTCTTCATCCCTCTTATATTCCCTTCCTCCATCTCTTCCTGCGTATCTGAATCTTTAGCTGAGTTTTCTTCCACGTCCTGAGGTTCTCCTGAAATAATTTGTTGCTCTGTATTTCTCATCCGCTCTTGTTCTCTTTCTTTACCCTGCGTATTTTTCTGTATCTCCTGTAATATCTCTCTCTTGTCTTTCTCCAGTAATCTACTTCGCCTCTGCTCCGTAGCTCTAGTATGCTTATTAGGTGCGTCTACCTCTGTCTCGGCGTTGTTCCACTCATTTCTAATTCCCCTCGTCTCTTCTAAAATTTTGTACAGCGTGTTTAACTGTGCATACTGCATTATTTCTCTCCTCTCTTTCTCTGGCATATCTCCTATTATCTCTTCCTGTTCTTGTATCTCCTGATCTATATGTGTCTTTTGCGGCTCACTTTTTCCTCTTGTTCTCGGTATGTCTCTTGGGGGGGGGGGGGCTAGGCAACTAGGTGTTGTCCCGGGCTTTGCATGCACTTGTGCTTTCGTATTAATCTGCTGGCCCGCTGGTTTGTCTCCATAGCTTTCGCTGGAAATAACCTCCATTTGATCCGAAACCACTATCCAGTTATCTCCTATCCTCTTGACATCATTCCAGTCATTTACTTTAGGTGTTGTTTCCATTCTATGTATCCCTATCCGTTCCTGTGTTTTGTTGTGTCTCCTCTTTCCACGTGTATTGTGTAGTGTGTTACTGGATACCAGCGTGTCTACTTCCTCACTCTCGACCGGTATTCGTACGAACTGTGTTTTCCTCCTAGTAGGATATGTAGGTTTCCTTCTTTGTGGCATTAAATAATGCACATGTGCCTTTTTCTTATCGTCTCCTTTCGCAATTTCATACGAGGTATTCGATAAACGTGACAACACTGTCCATCCTGGATCCCATCTGTTCTTGAACTTTGTGGTTCTACCGTGCACCTTGTGGCACACAATGTCCCATGGCACGAACTCCTGTTAGGTTGCGTTTTTGTTGGCATAATTTCTTCTCTTTTGTGCTGTTCCCGTCATCTTCTTCCTTGCCATCCTATGTGCTATGTGTTTATGCCTCATAAGATTCTCCATATGACTGTCTCTGTAATACTTCCTCCTAGGCTTCAACAATGTATCCATAGGCAGGACCGGCTCTCGATCATACAACATATAAAATGGTAAGAATTTCGTAGAATCGTTAACATTTGTTCGGATTGCCTGTATAGCATGCGGAAGGTGTATGCCCCAATCGTCCTCCTGTCCGCCCTGTATATTTTTCGCTATGATGTTGTGTATCGTCGCATGCAGGCGTTCGTTCTTTCCGTTGCTCTGTGGGTGAAAGGGAGTAGTCCTGATAAGCTTTATGTTCATCTCCTTCAAAAACTGCTGAAAGTCGTTTCCTGTGAATACCGTACCGTTGTCTGTTACAATGGTTTACGGACAACCATGCCGCGGTAAGAAGATTTTATCATTATCTCCACTATCTTCCTACCTGTTGCTTCCCTCACGGCAAAGCACTCTGGCCAATTCGACAGCATATCAACAATGTGAATGATGTATGTATTCCCTCATCGAGCCATTGAATATGATCTGGAAACGTCTATGCTAACCTTCTCCATCTTGTACTGAGCCAAGTCCATTTCTTGCACTGGACATTTGATTGCTCTCAAATTACGTCCCTTACACGTTGTTGTACATCCTTATTCAGCGTTGGCCAAAAATACCGTGACCTAATCATATCCAGTGTCTTATCCCTTCCAAAATGTCCATTTTTGTCATGACAGGTCTCTATTACTGTCTTCACCAAATGCTCTGGGATGTATTTCTTCGGCACACCATCACCTTTGGGGTCTATGATTTCAACTATCTTGTCCTGCTGATTGATAAGAAAGTTTTTGGTCTCTTTGCAATCCTGTTCTATTTTCCGCTTGAGGATAACTAAGGCAGGATCCTCCTGTTGTTCCTTAACGAGGTCCAATTGGTCGAGTTCCTCTTGTTGTTCCATGAGGCGTCCTTCGGAGGCTGACACTGTTTCCTGTTGATTCTCGTTCGAATTTATCACGTTGATGTGGTGGAACTGGTCACAAATGTCTGTTGCCACTTCGTGATCCGACTTTTCCACGTCTTCCTTGTATGGAATCCTTGACAATAAGCCCGCACAAGAGTTCTGTTTCCCTGGGATATATTCTATGGTCACATCATAGTTTTGAAGGTTCAATGACCAGGTTTGCAGTTTGCGGGACTGTTCTGACGTTTTGGTGAGCCATGTGCAAAATGGCTAGTGGTCTGTCCTCACCGTAAAGGGCGTTCCTCTCAGATAGAAGTCTAACTTCTGTATCGCAAAATAAATTGCGAATGCCTCCCTCTCAATGGGGGCCCACTTCATCTGGGATTTATTGAACTAGTGCGACAGAAACGCAATGGGTCTTTCTGTTCCGACGTTTGGTATCATGTGTTCCTCTCTTTGCAACGCTGGTTGTACCAGATACGCTCCTAACGCTGTGCCAGAAGCGTCGGTGTATAGTACCATTGGCCTATCTGGGTCTGGGTGTGATAGGAACGGAAGTTCGGTTAAGGCTCCCTTAAGATACTCAAAAGCCTTTTGGCATTCCGTCGTCCACTTGAAACATGCGTATTTCTTGACCAAGTTTATGAGAGGATCTGCTGCTCTCGTGAAGTTCACGACATGTCTCCTAAAATACCCGCACGTTCCCAAGAAGCCCCTTGTCTGGCATTCGTTGGCGTAGGCATTTCCCTAATGGCTCTGACCTTCTCCTCGTCTGACCTAACTCCGTTCTTATTCACAATAAAACTGAGATACTTTGTATACCTGTGCAAAAAGTTGCACTTAGTCAGTTTCAACTTGACATTATGACGTCTTAGCCTATCGAACACTTTCCTGACGTGTTCCAAATGGTTCTGTACTGATCCTGCCGTCTGCACTAGAATGTCATCTATGTAGGCTATGGCAAACGTCTGCATGCCAATGAGGACTTCGTCCATCAATGCCATGTAAGTGGCGGGACTGCCTTTCAGTCCAAATGGCATGACGTTCCACGCGAACGTCCCTACATGAGTGCAGAATGTGCTTTTCTTCTTGGCCTCTTTTGTCAGTGGGATACACCAAAATCCGGATCTGGCATCCAATGTGGTGAACCACTCTGACTTTCCTAACAAAGCTAGGATGTCATCTATCCTAAAAATTGGGTGCGTTACTGTCTTCGTAATGCTGTTCAGCGCCCTATAGTTACAGCAAAACCTGGGACTACCGTTCTTCTTTGTTACTATTACAATTGGCGAGGACCATTCCAAGCATGACCTCTGTATAAGCCCAGCGGCTAACTTTTCTTCAATAGCCGTCTCCACTATCTGCCTTGTCTTAAGTGGAGTCCTATATGGTTTCTTGCTAACCACATTCCCTGGCTCCATCTCAATGTCCATCATCACTGTTTGCGTTCTCTCTAATTCCATATCACTAAGTGCAAAGACATCATGGTTGTCTAAGATAAACTTTCTAAGTACTCCATCGTGTTGGGGTTGTGGTTTAATCTGTCTTTGTATCTCCGCCAACCTGTCTCGAAGTTTATCCCGACTGTCATCCCTATCTTGGGGTTTCGTATACTGTTCATGCAATTTGTTGCTTCCTCCACGTGCTTGGCGTTGTGTATCTCGCTGCATTGTATAAACTGCATTTACCTCGTACTGTTCCTTGATATTTTCGCATGCCTATTTTATCCTCTTCCCTAGTCTTCTACCTCTGTTTCCGATTCCCATCCCATGTGCCTTCTAGTGGTTGATGTCTACCTTGATTTCCCCATCCGGAATTGCTTTCGTGTCCGCCTCTTGTTGGTCTCTTGTTATGCCTACATTGTCTCCTAGTGTGCTGCCTCCTTTCCCTTTTCAGTGGGTACATCTTCTTGTTGTCCCTGTGGCTCCATTTTCTGTACCCTTCCTACCACGAACCCTCTCGGTATTCTAATGGTTCTGCCAGTGGTGTTCATAATCATTAGGGGAATTGTCTTCGGCGACCTATTTGAACTATACCCTCCACAATGGCTAGACCGGGTGCATCCAATGTCGGAGTCCTCGAACTCAACGGTCATTACCGTTTGTCCCTGCCTGAAGTAGGGGGATTGTTTTATCGTCCCTTAGAGTATGCCTACTTCATTCGGGTCCAGCGCAACCGTTGTCTTGTTCCTAATTATCGATGCAATGTGGATGTCGTCTTCCAAGTCGACGTATTCCTCATGGATTTTGAGCTTGTGCTCGTCGAAATGTACCCGAACGTTGTGCAGGAGATCACGTCCTATGATTAAATTCCTGGTTATTCCTTTCACCACTGTAAACGTGTGTTCGAGTGTTATTGCACCGATCGTAAGTTGTATCCTTGCTGTGCCCATCACTTTGAGGCTCTCTCCTGACAGAGGTCGGTGTAGCGTGTGCCCCACTCCGTAGTAGTTTGAACAAACCGAACCTAATGAGACTGACGGTTGCCCCTGAGTCCACAAGCACTCTAAATCTCCTTCCCTGTAGTCCAATAACACATGAACATGGGTCTGACATACGGTTCAGCTCGATTGCCGTTGCTACCTGTTTCCTCTTATCTACTTGCTGACCTTTTCCTCTTCCCGTTTCGCCTTTTATTTCCATCTGTATCTACCTCCACTTTGTTCTTCAGTTGAAAAAAAAAAAAAAACACACACCCACACAAATAGTAATACGTCTTACAAGGAGAAGGACAAGAAAAACCTACGTTGCGGCCACAAGGCCTTCGTCAGGGACAGACAAACAAGAGACAGGAGGGAAAGAAAATGAGAATTAAGTAGAGAACATGAAACTATAAAAATAAGAGAAAACAACTCCCTTAATATTAAGTCCAGTCACATGTGAAGCAAGATGGCTGCCACACTTTGTTCTTCCTCCACTTGGTACCACCTGGTTGGTATTTCATTTCGTTATACGTCTCTCTTAGTCTGTAATTATGTGACTGTCTTCCATTTGTCATATCACCGTGTCTTTTCTCTGAGTTGACATAAGATTGTGTTTGGTTAATTCTTATGTTTCTTCTTTCCCTGTCTTCCTCTGTTACGTTTCTCCAACTACCGTATGTTCTTTGTAACTGTTGTTGCCTATCTACTATGTTTCTGTCCATCATGGCATTTCGTTTCAATATCCTATCTTTCCTTCTGTTAAACTGCTCCAATGGTTTGGCATACCAGCCGTATTACCAATACTCTCGCTACTCCATTGGGCACTTTATCTATGTGGTTGAGACCTATTCACCCTACTCACATAGTGAGCGGGTCCGTTTGTATCATGAGTGTAAGTATTTGCGTGTCGGATTCTGCCATGAATGTTTATGGCGTCTGGGTTTCTGCAAATGTTTTGAGTTTGTGTGCGAATACATTCAGCACAGTCACTGGACAAGGCGGCTGTGTGTCTAATGCGTGTACCGTTACCGGTCTCTACGCGTCTCGATAGTCGCTGTGGCCCTTGTTGCCTGTACCTACATGTATAAAACTTGGGGCCCGACTGTTTGCACAAGTAACACACTGGTACTCTAAGTTGCTCAGGTCTTAGTGCACCATAAGTGTGCCTTCCTCTCCCTCTGTTGAACACTGGTCTCCGTTGACACTGCCCTATCTCCATTGGTTCCTCCTCTCTATTTCCATGCACCACCACTCTTCACAGTCTGAGGTCCAATCTCCTCCTGACATTTTCCTCCGCTGAGGCTAGTGTTATAGCCTGTGTCAAGTTCTGTGTATCCTTTCGAAGTAGGTGTAACTTTATCGGCGTTCCGTTAAGTCCATCGACAATAATTCCCACTAACTGCTTTTCCACCTCCTGCTGGTTAATGTCCTGTCCCATGAAGGCTTCCTCATCGAGATCAATAACCTGTCACTAAACATTTGGGTGGACTCTTGTGGTTGCTGAGTATCCTACGGAGAAGTGTCCAAGCATAGGAACTATCGGTAATTTGTGAATAACTTCTGATTAGTTCCTTTTTGAGATCTTCCCATGTCTTATTCGGAAAGGCATCTATTCTCCTAATGAAATCGGTGACTAGATAAGTACGCGACTTGTTTGTAGTCTACCTGTTGAGCATTAATGGAAGAACAATATCTTTGTATGTCTAAGAGCCACTGTCTACACAACTTGGGATTACCTGCATATGGTGTTATAATACTTCTGATGTTCTGAAACCTGACGTTTCTGTCTATGGTAGACAGAGTTCTGACTACCTGTTGCATGGCGGCAACATTCGGGTTTATACCCGCACTGGCTACATGCTGATAACCGTACCTGTAAGGTGTTAGTACCAATAGAAATACCTGTAAAAAATTTCCATTAGTATCCTGGATGACCTGCAAACATGAATATGCACTACTTATACAACAACAACAACAACAAAAAACAAATCATATATGAAGCATAACACAAAAGAATAAATGTCTGCCAAAAAAAAAAAAAAACATTTAGGGCAACACTGGCAACACTTTTGAGAACAACAAATATTTTTTTCGGAACACTGGCAGAAATTTTGGGAAAAAAATATTGGGAACACTAACACAAATAAGTTTAGAACAAAAATGTAAACAATCTCATCTCTCATCTCATAATCAGAACCTCTTCTACCCCGTAAAACGAGGTGTAGAGGGATAAACAATACTAAATACTATTAATGTACTCCTAACTATTACGGTGTAATGTTTATCCCTAGTGGTCGTTGGGTCATAGAAAAAAAGACGTTGACACTGGAGTCCTTGATACACTGACGCAGTACTAGTTGACTTGTTTACCTTTAGTTTGGCGATAATCTTGACTGCATTCATCTGTTACCTCTGATTTGACGATAATCTTGACTGCATTCATCTGTTACCTCTGATTTGACGATAATCTTGACTGCATTCATCTGTTACCTCTGATTTGACGATAATCTTGACTGCATTCATCTGTTACCTCTGATTTGACGATAATCTTGACTGCATTCATCTGTTACCTCTGATTTGACGATAATCTTGACTGCATTCATCTGTTACCTCTGATTTGACGATAATCTTGACTGCATTCATCTGTTACCTCTGATTTGACGATAATCTTGACTGCATTCATCTGTTACCTCTGATTTGACGATAATCTTGACTGCATTCATCTGTTACCTCTGATTTGACGATAATCTTGACTGCATTCATCTGTTACCTCTGATTTGACGATAATCTTGACTGCATTCATCTGTTACCTCTGATTTGATGATAATCTTGACTGCATTCATCTGTTACCTCTGATTTGACGATAATCTTGACTGCATTCATCTGTTACCTCTGGTTTGACGATAATCTTGACTGCATTGAAACGAGTACTCGTACACAACCACCCAATGCACGACTGGTCACAAGGCACCAAAACCAGCTGTAGCCGTGAGTGCTGGTGTGTGGTGTTGTTGTTGTTTAGTGGTAAGTCCGATCACTATCCTAACAGTGGGTGGTTGCACATGATGATGTTTCACGTACGAGTACATACAGTTAACATGAAGAAATGATGCAGGATGATGAACTCGATGGTAATGGACTTCACTAGAACAGCGAAGTAAACAAAAGTAGTCAAGTTTATTTACATGATGTTTTCAGGAATGTAATGATACATCAAGTGGAAGGGGATTCAATCTATCCTGCCTTGTCACTGCAGTAATCAAACTTGTCATACAGTCATTTCAATAGTGTTGATTATTTACAAACTCGACCTTTCATTCCTCGTACCATGGGTTCCGGTTAACTGTCCCTGTTTCTATTTTTTCTTCTGTCATTACTTTTTCTGCCCAAACTGTTTTTGTTTCATTTCTGAGTCTAGAACGTTGAACACTTCTAGTTACTGGTTTCTTTTATTCTTTTCTGACCATAAAATTTCCTGGACTATTTCTGCGTGAGCTTGTTGGTTTATCTCGTATGACTATTTCTACCAATTGTTCTTGCTACACTCTACTAAACTACCCGTTCATACCTGCTGTCTCTGTGCTTGAAAAAAAAAACATACTTGTCTTGAGCCCACTGCGTGGGTGCCCACTTCGTGGGAATGGAAAACACACATCATCAAAACTATATCTAAATTGTTTCAAACAGTAATTCTCTCTACAAACATGGCATTTGAGGCTCCAAGGAACTATACAACCGTACATCTCTTGTGAACAGAAGAGTCAACCAAAACTATGGCTTGTTGTCTACGATCTTCCTTGTGGGCTCACCATTCTAACATTTTAAACACATGGCAGAAAACATTCCCAAACCTATGCTACTGCTACGTTTGACATCTTAAATCCAACTCACCTATTGTCCTCGATTTCCTATTACAATTTCATAAACTCACAACTCATTCATTGTCACGGACTTCATAATCTCGTGCATCTTACTTCGTTCACAAATTCTTATCCAAAACAACATTCACCGAGACAAGGGACACAATAATATTTTTCCTCCCTTCGCTAATTAAGTCCCTATTCCATATATCATTATTCCCCGTAGTACCATTCTATTCTGTGTGGGTAGGGGTCAGACAAAAGCTGGTACCCTGGTCCTCCAGGTTGGGGGTTTTAGCATAGGGCTGACACCCCTGTCTATGTAAAAAAAATAATGAAGTTACGGAAACAACATCAAATGAACAAACTTTGCTGCGGGATGGACATTCGGAGTCTGTGGCTCGTATGACTGTCAGTGGTGAAAGCCGAAAGGAAGCCACTGACATGGAGTTGGGGCACTGTACGAAGGATGGCCACCGACCGTGCAAAGTGGAATCAATTTGTTGTTGCCCTACAAGACGCCACTAGGCTTTGACGGTCGGTGGTTAAGGATCGAAGAAGAAGAAGACCATTCTATAATGTTATTCAACAATCGTAAATCATAATTAGTTACCTGCCCAGGTTTCATACTCACAATCTAATACTTTTCTTAAGGGGCGCAACTTACAGAGCAGGTTCCATTAGTCAAAAATCACAAACTCTCACTTTATTATGTCCCATGTCAACAAAATATAACCGCACATCATTTCCCAGTCAAATTTCATAAAGTCATACTTAACCACTCTACTGACTCCAAAGCTCAACTCCCGGTTACACCATCGGGTGTTACACGCACCAATAAAGGATAACTATAACTAACACATAACTAATCGCTTCTCGGCCTTTTGGCTAAGATCAAAGTGTTTTGGCCAGGGCCGGTTTAACACAAAGGGTCAGTAGGTCTTTTGTGTGAAAACACAGAGGATCACTACAATGACACTTGTGCGTCATTGGGTCTTTTTGTGTTTGGACATGCGCCTACTAACCGGCCTTGGCTAGGATCATGTGTCTTGGCCAGGGCGGGGGTTGGGCGTATGTAAATGCAACCTCATGCGAGAGAAAAAAAAAAACAAAAAAACTAACGCATAACTAATCGCTTCTCGGCCTTTAGGCTAAGATCAAAGTGTCTTAGCCAGGGACGGGATCACACACAATTTACACATTTAACTCAATAAAGTCAATAGACCTCACTTTGAGCCCCAGAAGTTGTATTAAAAAAAAAAAAAAAAAAAAAAAACTAATTCTCAAGAAAAAAAAAATTTATATAATTTAATAATGTGAAGTGACTTTTGTAACCACCCTGATGTTTGAGACTATATATATATATATAGGTGCGCGTAACATTTGTAGGCCAATGTTCTGGGGAATAAAAAGACTTGATGATGTATTAAACCTAATGAGTGCAGTCTCAAACATCAGGGTGATTTAAAAAAGTCACTTCACATTATTACATTTTGATATCATCACTTGCATCTACTGGACTGTGGTAAAATGGGATGTTATAAATATTTATAGGGGACTTAGTGTACTGACTGAGATCAGCTGTGAAGGTATCTGTATCTAATAGGTGTAGTGTTTTACAGATAACCTTACTTGCTACCACATTATACCTCAGTCAGAATTATTCTGGAATATTGTGATGACTACGTTGAATGTCTAGGGTTATGTAAATGATGAAGTGTAAGTCACAACAACAACAGACAGATAAACAATTTAATTTATTCCACCACACTTGACAACACTGTGACACTCACACACATTTAACACTCTATAAGACTATCTTAAATGAGTCACTGGTAAAGTTCCAAATATTTATGTATTAATTACTTTCACTATTATATATCCTGATTCAACTACAAAGTGAACCAGGAATCACATCCAAATGTAATCACAATTTATATATACAGAATTTATAAATATGAACATTGTAGTGACATATTTTATTAATATTATCCTATGTGTGTCAGTGTGTAGTAGTACTATGAGGTAATACTGGTTTTGTTTTTCAAGCTATGTTGTTATTTGTCATCATGACTTCAAGTGTTTGTTTATCTGGGAAATAGTATGGGGAAAAAGTTCACAGTTCCTGTCAATTTAAACAAGGTATTCTTCTTCTTCTTCCGTCCTTAGCCACCGACCGTCAAAGCAGTCAGTGGCCATTACGCCTAGTGGCGTCTTAGGGCAACAGCAGATAGGTTTTCTTTGCCATTGTTTCCCATCACGCCTATTGGCGTCTTTAGGGCAACGGCAAATCAATCCATTTGCTGTTGTTTCCGTAATCGAAGTGACTGGCAAACGGGTGATCAGCCCGTTGGTAAACAAGGTATTGTCCCTCTTTTTTTTATTAAAATGTCAATTTTTGAGGGGACACATAATGTTGAGCTCCACTGGCCACAGAGGCTTAACTTTCGTGATGGCGGCAGGAAAAGACTCCTCTGCTCGATTGCTCCCCTGTGTTCTGGAGACACCTCACTAGTCGCTATCTGGACCCAGGAGTATGCTGTCAGCCTCCAGATTCAGCAAAGCTCAGACCAGGTGCTGCTCAATAACTTTAGGACCACAGTCCCACAATTCATGGAAATAATACAGAATTACGTTGACTGGCAATGAATAGGGCACAAAATCCGATCTGCCGATGTCCCAGGCTTTTATTTAGAAAAATATGCACTGGCGCTCAACACACTGGTTCTTTAGTAAGTTTATTTGAAAATGTGGTGCTGAACTAACGCTTCAAATTGCCTATATTGGCGGGTCTAACCAATCGAGCCATGTTTACACCAGCGTTTGAAAAAAAGTACTCCTACTCACGTTTCCCTAACAACAAAGAATCAATATTTATAGCCCGACTAATCGTGTTTAGCCTTACATTTACTTTCCGCCAATCAAATAGGAGGTAACATGGGGACCTATTTCCCGTACAATGGTGGTGTCAAAATCTGCCACTGAGCGATTCTGATTTTGGTGTTGTCTGACATCCCTCACTATTTCTTTTGGCTATAATTTGTTAATTCCTAGACTATTTGCGTAACGTTTAACATATTCTTTGTCAGCAAGTCCTAAGGAACCCAAATATATATAAATTTAATGGGGCTAAGGGGCTGCGTTCAAAATATGTATTTTCTTCTACCTCCCGTTCACTTCGATCGATGTGGTGTCTGGGTACTGTAATGTTTTCAAACGTAAACCAGTATAATGTCATGTTTCCTAATAAGCGTTTTGTAAGTTTTTAAAACCTAACTTTCGTATGGGTAGTGTTTTTTATCACTGTCGATTTGAAAAAAGCTAGTGCTTGTGGCCTTACACGCGTGATGGTAGTAATTGTATAGCGAGACGCGTGTTAGTGTATAAAATGACATGAATGGAATATTAATATAGGTCAGCTTGCGTATCTCAAGGTTTTTCTTAGAAAGGCAGTACACGTTTTATTGAAGAAAGCGTGTAGTGATGCAGTAGGCTTTTACTATCAACGTGAAACGTTACAATTTGCAGACGAAGTAGAAAACAAGGGGGATTTCGAGTACAGTCATTGTGACAGCACTGTTCTTTACCATTCTTCTTTCCTTTTATTGAAGTTATTTGTTAGGCTTTACATTTACTTTTTAATTTATATATGTGGATTAGAATTTCACACGACATGGACATACATGAAAAAAATGTGTCACAATAAGGAGCAGTATTTTACAGGTAAAAACAAAGGTAAAGGTAGTCATATAGTAGATACTGCCATAGGATAGTGAAGTGTTAGAGACTTCCATACTAGGTCCAGCATCAAGAGGTGGGATAACCAGTTCCTTTCCTCGCTGCCTTTTCCTTCCCTAACTCAAAGTCAGGTACCAATTTACAGTTGGGTAGACTAGAATGTGTTGGTACCGTGATTCGAACCTGGTACCTTTGCCATGACAGACCAGTGCTCTAACCACTCTGTCAATCGACCGCTCATTTGACAGGTATGTATTATTAATATTTTTTATTTCCAGAAACATAAAATCATTTTAAATGGCCAATAAGCTGAAGTTACAAGTCAAGCCCTGTTTTTGATCTAATGCTGTTTAGAACTGTCCAAGAACGGCTTACTAGGAGCAACCAAGAGGAAGGACATGCACACCATCATAGCTGGCAGATGCTTGAGTTGGCTTGGCCATGTCCTCAGAAGTGACCCTGATGTCATCAAAAGCACAGCTATGTTATGGATTCCTGAAGGAAAGCAAAAGAGAGGCCAACCAAAAACAAACTTGGCAGAGAACTGTGGAGGCTGAAATGCAAAAAATGAACCAGAGCTGGGGCACTGCACGAAGGATGGCCGCTGACTGAGCAAAGTGGCAGCAGTTTGTTGCTGCCCTACAAGATGCCACCAGGCATGATGGCCAATGACTGCTTTAAAAGTCGGCGGCTAAGGATCAAAGAAGAAGAAGAAAAGAGACAGCACAATTTGCTGTCCGCTATGACGTCATGTATTAAACAGATGAGATCTTATGCTGAGTTGTAATGTTAATGTCACATACACTTTTATGTAATACAAATGGAAGTTCATTCTTTTTATTTTGAAGTTTGTATCATAAAAATTATTACAGGAGTGAAGAAATATCAATTTAAAAATCGAAAGTGACTTTTCAATCACTCTGTATATAACAGCAATAAACATAAAAACTAAAACAAATACTCAACAAATAAAACAAAACAAACCTCAAATTTCATAATCACAGAAAACAAATCCTCTTTCTGGTCATCTTTTAATACATCTATTAAAGAAACTTGATGTTTGCATTGTACAAATTAACATTTTACTGCATAACATTGCCTTTACAAATGTCTCTTTTAAATCATTTCACTAGTGATCATAGCTGTAAGGATATTTAAAAAAAACTTTAGATCATGTAACTGTTACATATGATGGCTGATGAAAGGTACAACTGTTCAGTGAACACATGGCTGATTAAAATGTTGGAATATTCCAACACATACTGGACTGAATTGAAATCTGTTTGTTAATCAAGTAACTCATGCATACCAAGTATATAGCTCTGTGGTAATAAGACTGATTAAATGTTGGAACTCTCCAACATATTCCAGACTGAACAGTAAGCTTGCTACAATTAATAAACACATATACATGACCCAAGACATCTCTGTACTAATAAAACTGATTAAATGTTGGATATCCCAATATATGCTAGACTGAACAAAACATAGTTACAACTTAATCAAGAAACCCATGCATACCAAGTATAGCTCTGTGGTAATAAGACCGATTAAATGTTGGAACTCTCCAACATATTCCAGACTGAATATTCCAACAGTAAGCTTGCTACATTTAATTAATCCATACACATGCCCCAAGATATCTCTGTAGTAATGAAACTGATTAAATGTTGGATACCCCAACATATGCTAGACTAAACAGAACTTAGGTACAACTAATCAAGAAACCCATGCATACCAAGTATAGCTCTGTGGTAATAAGACTGATTAAATGTTGGATACCCCAACATATGCTAGACTAAACAGAACTTAGGTACAACTAATCAAGAAACCCATGCATACCAAGTATAGCTCTGTGGTAATAAGACTGATTAAATGTTGGATACCCCAACATATGCTAGACTAAACAGAACACAGATACAACTAATCAAGAAACCCATGCATACCAAGTATAGCTCTGTGGTAATAAGACTGATTAAATGTTGGATACCCCAACATATGCTAGACTAAACAGAACACAGATACAACTAATCAAGAAACCCATGCATACCAAGTATAGCTCTGTGGTAATAAGACTGATTAAATGTTGGATACCACAACATATGCTAGACTAAACAGAACTTAGGTACAACTAATCAAGAAACCCATGCATACCAAGTATAGCTCTGTGGTAATAAGACTGATTAAATGTTGGATACCACGACATATGCTAGACTAAACAGAACACAGATACAACTAATCAAGAAACCCATGCATACCAAGTATAGCTCTGTGGTAATAAGACTGATTAAATGTTGGATACCCCAACATATGCTAGACTAAACAGAACACAGATACAACTAATCAAGAAACCCATGCATACCAAGTATAGCTCTGTGGTAATAAGACTGATTAAATGTTGGATACCACAACATATGCTAGACTAAACAGAACTTAGGTACAACTAATCAAGAAACCCATGCATACCAAGTATAGCTCTGTGGTAATAAGACTGATTAAATGTTGGATACCCCAACATATGCTAGACTAAACAGAACTTAGGTACAACTAATCAAGAAACCCATGCATACCAAGTATAGCTCTGTGGTAATAAGACTGATTAAATGTTGGATACCCCAACATATGCTAGACTAAACAGAACACAGATACAACTAATCAAGAAACCCATCCTCGTTTAGTTCCTGTCACTGACAAGACAAAGGAAGATTAGGACTACTACACACTCAGGCATGTCATAAAGGCCACTAAATATGAGGTTGTGTGTGGGGCAGGCAACATCATCATATAAAACAAACTACCACAGACACCACTGTTGCAAGTGCATGTGAGTGCTTGGTGCAGGCTTCCTGTAAGGGGGGGCCAGCTGCAGGTGACTCCATACGAAGTGCAAAGGAAAATGATGATGATGAAAAATCAAGAAACACACACATCAAGTAGTGCTTCTATGCAGTAATGAGACTTATTAAATGTTGGAATGCTCCATCATATACTATGAGGGCTATTCCAAAAAATCAACCTCTGATTAGCTGGTAAAAATAAACTGGTTGCCATAGCGACACAGCGCATTCAGTATTGTGTTATCTCGCTACACGCAAACCCACAGTTCCACTTGTTCAGTTGTTCACGAGTAGTGATCGAGTAAACATGGACCCAGTCATCGCCACTCCTGCCAGCTGTGAGGTCTGTGGTGTGATTCGTTTTCTGCAAGCAGAAGGACACAGCGCCGCCGAGATTCATCGTCGATTGTGTCGTGCGTATGGTGATAACGTTATGAGTGACAGTTCTGTGAGGGATTGGTGCAGGAAATTCAGGGAAGGGTGCACAGATTTTCATGATGAGTGGGGGACAAGGACGACACTCAATTGTGACTGATGAACTCGTTCAAAAAGTCGACCAAGTCGTGGGTGAAAAGCGTCATTTCATGATTTCAGATCTTTCCGCTGAATTTCCTCAAATATCGAGGACTAATCTGTTTTGAATTGTCACAGACAGATTGGGTTACCACAAGTTCTTTGCACGGTGGGTACCAAAGCAACTGACTGACGTTCACAAAGCTCAAAGAATGGGCTCAGCATTGATGTTCCTTCTGCGCTACCAGGAAGAGGGGGACGAATTTCTCGACAGAATCGTGACTGGGGATGAGACATGGGTTCAGTTCGTGAATGCTGAGACAAAGGAACAGTTCAAACAGTGGATGCCCACTCATTCTCCAAACAAGCCCAAGAAATTCAAACAAACATTTTCGCACCGAAAAATGATGGCTAGTGTTCAGGGACCGCAAGGAAATTTTGTTGATGGAATTCATGGCACCAGGGACCACAATAACGTCAGAAGTTTATTGTGAAACGCTGAAAAAGCTTTGGAGGTCGATCCAAAACAAAAGGCGCAGACTGCTCACCAAGGGCGTCATTCTCCTGCATGACAACGCGCTGCCCCACACTGCGGCTCGCACAAAGGCTTTACTCAAGCAGTTCAATTGGGAGATTTTCAACCACCCCCCTTACAGCCCGGACTTGGCGTCAAGCGATTACCATCTCTTCGGCAAAATGGTCTGGCTGGCTACCCAGTGCTTCGAAACTAACGAGGAGATCATGGATGGAGTCAACAACTGGCTGGGTACCCTGGCGGTGCCGTTCCTTGACAAGGGATTGCAAAAGCTGGTGCCACTGTACGACAAGTGCCTGAATTTGGGTGGCGACTATGTGGAAAAGTAATGCAGTTATGTATGTAAGTTTTGTATGTAATAAGATTTTGTCTCTCTATTTTTGATTATTTTTAACCAGCCAATAAGAGGTTGATTTTGGAATAGCCCTCGTAGATTGAATAGTAATTTGCTACAGTGAATCAAGAAACACACACACCAAGTAGTACTTCTATGCAGTAATGAGACTGATTAAATGTTGGAACGCTCTATCATATACAAGATTGAACAGTAATTTGCTACAGTGAATCAAGAAACACACACAAACAAATAAATGAACAAAAAACACACACTCACACCAACAAGTATAGCTCCTCTGTAAAACTGATTAAATGTTGGCGCACTCCAACATATACCAGGCAGAAATTTGCTACAAGCAGAAATTTGCTACAATTAATCATGAAACAAACAAAAACAAAACACACAGAAATTTGCTACAATTAATCAAGAAACACTAACACACACCAATTATAGCTCTGTAGTAATGAGACTGATCAAATGTTGAAACACTCCATCATAAACTATGCTGAATAGAAACTGGCTACAGTTAATCAAGAAACATCACACACACCACATATAGCTCTGTAGTAATGAGAGGCATTACATGATGGAACACACCAACACACACTAGACTGAACAGAAACTGGCAATCATTAATCAAGAAACACACACACACACAACAATTATAGCTCTGTAGTAATGAGAGGCATTACATGTTGGAACACACCAACACACACTAGACTGAACAGAAACTGGCAATCATTAATCAAGAAACACACACAACAATTATAGCTCTGTAGTAATGAGAGGCATTACATGTTGGAACACACACTACAGTGAGTACAAATTTGTAACTGTTAATCGAGAAAATCATACACACCAATTATAAATTACCTCGTAGTAATGACATCTCACACTGCTACAGCTTTAACACCAGGCACTTCCCATACACTGAAATTTTATATAAGATAATTACTGAGATCAGCGATTTTAACTTGAGGTGATTGAATCCTCATAGGTAACTGAAGTGAGCTGAGATATCACAAACAAGGTTCTGGGACTTTGTAATATTCAATGAGCTTTAACATAAAAGATATAAATTTTAGTTTACAAAACATTCACTTTTTTTCTACTGTTTATTTTTTGTCCACTCTTTATTCTCGTAATTTATTTTTGTTGTTTTATATACAACATGTACTTGTTTTTCATTAGAACAGTTTCTCTTTTTCATCAAAAAGCTGGTTTGTTTTATGAACATTTGTGTAATATTTAAAAAAAATTGCTGCATGATGTCAGTGATACAATTACTAAGTGACACAGTTATTTGCAATAATGTTTTAATATTGAGAAATTTTATAAGTTAAAAAAACATCAACATACTTCCTTTTCACATTAAGTTTTTAAAAATCTTTTTTTTTAATTTTCTACCTTATTCTTCTTTCTCATTGTCAACGGAAGTGGCATAGAGTTCTTCTGTGTTACATAGAAGCTAATCCTGATGTATGGAAGCGAGTCATGGGCAATTAGTAGACAAGTAAGAAAATTCCCTGCAGCCCACACAGAGTTGTAGTTTTACAGAAGAATGTTCAGATTACCGAGGAAGGCAGAAAAGAGGAATGATGATGTCATGAAGGAAGCCAGCTTATTACTTTTAATGGAAGATAACCACTTTCCATGGATATGTGATGACAAGAGGGAAGCTGGAATATGTGATGACAAGAGGGAAGCTGGAATATGTGATGACAAGAGGGACGCTGGAATATGTGATGACAACAGGAAAGATAGAAGGCAAAAGAGAATGACAAAGAGAGAAGATACTGGGCAGTTTGGTATCACAGCATGGAAAGAAACCAACAACAGAACTGATAAACCGTCGTGGGGACAGGAAATTGTAGAGAACATGTTCACATGCACTAGCTGGTAAGATACTTGAAGACTATTCTTCTTTAGTATTCTCAATTATTAAAATTCTTTGTGTCAAATCTATCTTCTGTATCCCAAATGATCTCTGCCAGTTTGCTGGTCTAAAGTTTAGCTCTTCGGGGCAGTTTCTATGTAAATTCTACATTATCAAATGAAAAAATCTATCAGTTCTGACATATAACCTTTCTAACTTCTACACTGGAGATCAAATCACTGGAGGAAATGAATGTAACACTACTTTGGTTATTAACATAAACTTTTTGGTTACATGGTTGCATAAAAACCAAGCCCTATCTTGTCAGAGAAATGCTCTGAACAACACTTGAAGTTCATCGTTCGTGCAACTAACTGTGATAGCAGAGAAACCTCGCTGTTTCTTATATAGTAAACTTCTTCATAATTATATCTGGTTATTAAAATAAATTTGTTTGGTTCTATATTTTTATAAAAACCAAGCCCTATCTTGTCAGAAAAAACAACAACAGAGAAATGTCCTGAACAATGTTTGATGTTCATCATATAAGCAACCAACTGTGACTGAGCAGAAAAACACAGTTGTTTCTTAAATGGTTATTCTTCGCAAAGATCAATATAAGTCTTTGCTACTTTGTGAATACCTAGACTAGGGGTCGGAGTGGGTAAGAGGTATGGCGTCCGTCTCAAATTCTAAAGATATCAGGTTTGATTCCCAGTACAGGGAATATAATTTATGGAAATTTATTTTTGAAACCAGTGGTTCTAACGATGTCATACTCCCCTTGGTCTCCTGGTGATTGAGATAAGATGCCTAGCCTTCCATGTCTGCAGAATGGGAGAAAATTGGCCTTCTCGGATAAGGGCGCAAAAATAGTAGGTTTCGTGTGCAAGTTATGCACGTTAAAAATCTCATGGCAGTTGGAAATTGTAAAACGTAGGCAATAAGGCCTTAAAAAAAAAAATATGTGACTAAATTTTTAACAGAAGACACATATTTCTAGTGTCAGGAACATTGTAAATGCTGGGATTTTTATCACTGAGGCCTGCGCTGGAGGCAACTTATCAAATCAATTACATCACTGAAAAAAAAAATCAATGAACTGATAAAATCTTTGAACATTTCTTCAACAGCTGTTTCAACATGAGCAATCCAAAAACTAGATTTAAAATACAGTCATCTTTAACCTGGGAATACACCAACATAAAATATACCAAGATATCCATTTGTTACAAGATGAACACGGCCGTTTTGCTGCAGATTTAAGCAAAGAAAGATACAGGTGTAAAAAGTTCTGAAGATTTCTGGTTCTTTTAAATTATACCTTTCTGTTCCCATGACTCGAAGCCTCTCTGCTGTCACTTCTCTTCCACTATTATCATTATTACCTTTCTAGTGGTGCATGCACCTTCAACAGAGACACCTTCAACAGAGACACCTTCAACAGAGACACCTTCAGTCCTGTGCCATCCATTCAAGATCTTTCCACATCTTCTATACCCCATTCATGTCAGTCTCTAGTTCCCTTCTCCATATCAGTTTTTTTTTAGTCTTCCTCTATATATCTTACCCTAGGGATTCCAGAACCAGGACCACTCTGTAATGCTACGAATCTGTTTTCTCGGCATGTGCAACCCAACGCCAGCATCTCCACTTCATATTTAGTTCCACACATATTTTTTTCCATGATGGTTTTTATTAAGACCAAGGATAGGAACAGACTAGACACAATTTAGAATGTGCAACTTGCCCTCCAAAAAAGTGTCTTTCAGATCACACTTTTTTTTTTTTTTTTTAATCAACAGCATTCTAATTTAGTTTTAGTTCTTCTTTCAGTTCATTTTTTAGTAAGTATTAAATATTATACTGTAAACAAATTTCTCATTTTTAGCTCTGATCATATTTCAAGTATGAAATACATGCTGAAATAGGTTCTGAAGGTCAAGTATTACATTTTTAGTATCAGAGAAGTTAAATAATGTTTGATCCATGAGACCTCCGCACCCCTGGGTGGAACAGGAACAAAACTAAGTAAGTAGTAAGCAGATCTTTGAGATGAATGTGTTGTCCTTGGGAACCCCTGATAAGACAAAGAAAGAATAAGAAGACTGCTTACCTCGGCAGGTCGTAACAAGTGGTTGAGGTTGTGCAGGTCGTAACAAGTGGTTGAGGTTGTGCATGTCGTAACAAGTGGTTGAGGTTGTGCAGGTCGTAACAAGTGGTTGAAGTTGTGCATGAGGCTGGCAACCTTATCATGTAAAACAAATTGCTAAAGAAATCAGCGCTGCAAGAGAATATGAATGCTTTAACTCTTTGCCTCCGGAACACCAGTGCCAAAACAACTCTCTGAGCGTTGTTTTTAGTCTATCATGAATTAAAATTACGGCACAGGGTGGAAAATAATTGCGGAGTCAAAGAGTTAATGCAAGCTTGCTGCTGCAAGAGGGCCAGATGCTCCAGAAGGAGCAAAAAGGGACATGAATATGAATTTGTTATGAAACGCTAATTTCAGTGAAGTAAAATGAATTTATAACCAATGAAAAGATATGAATCACACTTCAATGAATGACATTTTGGACAACGTTTACAAGAAAAGACATTACTTGAAATTTTATAAATAAAAATTGTAACACATCTTCTTCATAGGTTCTATGTTTTGTTTGAAACGTAGTAATCATTTGGCAACATCATTCTAGGTTAGAGAAAGTGTTAATTTGGTTTACAAATTTCAGGTAGAATAAATGCTATCTTACCATTCCTGATTTTAAAAAAAAATCAGAATTATCACTTAGCAACACAACATATAATTTATCATCCAATTCTCTATTTTAAAATACAAAGTTGATAGTCCAATTCATGGCTGAAAACAATTCAATTTCATAACTAATGATCAGGGAAAAAAACATGCAATTATATCACTCAGCTCTAGGTTTCAAATGTAATTTGAACATAAATTCTTGACAAATAAATAAAAAAATTTTTTAAATAAGTAAAAAATAATACAAATTATAGGAAAAAGAAATGTAGTTAAATACCAAATTCTTGTTGGGAACAATATAAGTTTATAATTCCAATTTTTCTTTTAACATTAAAGTATAACAAATCACTCAAATATTGGAGACGAGCATAATTTTATCGCTTAAATTTATATGTGCAAGACATTTTTAATTTTATCACTAATTCTTGGTGTCAAACGTTTCTGTTAAAACTGTGTAGTGACAGTTAGAATACAAGGAAGCATAACAGCTCTTCTGCTGTGTGAGATACGTGAAGTCTTCATCGTTAATTCTCTCCTAAAATCTTGAAAATAAGAGTGAAGGTTGCACCATTAGATGAAAAAAAATTACATTTTACTCTTCAGTAATATTTCAAAAATAAGACGAGTTGGTTACATAACTAAGCTACATTTTACTCTTCACACTAATCTCAGAGAAGAATGACAGTGAAGACGGTTTATCACTAGATTGAGTAGGCCATATGGCCGCTGCCCTGGCAAAAATTTACAAAATTTTGAAAACCTGCCCATCACAAATACATTTATCGAATGTGTGATTCCTGTATACACACATTGGGATCCTCACCGGTGCTACGGAGTTTGTGCACTGTGCTGAGATCCTTCTCGTGTGATCTAAGGGAGGAGATCGGAGCACTGATGGAGTTGCCATTGTGCAATGAAGATGGTCCTTAAAACCAAACATCGCTAGATGAAAAAAAATAAGAGTGTACTCTTCACTCTGATCTCAGTAAAGAAATAAGAGTTTACTCTTCACTCTAATCTCAGTAAAGAAATAAGAGTTTACTCTTCACTCTAATCTCAGTAAAGAAATAAGAGTTTACTCTTCACTCTAATCTCAGTAAAGAAATAAGAGTTTACTCTTCACTCTAATCTCAGTAAAGAAATAAGAGTTTACTCTTCACTCTAATCTCAGTAAAGAAATAAGAGTTTACTCTTCACTCTAATCTCAGTAAAGAAATAAGAGTTTACTCTTCACTCTGATCTCAGTAAAGAAATAAGAGTTTACTCTTCACTCTGATCTCAGTAAAGAAATAAGAGTTTACTCTTCACTCTAATCTCAGTAAAGAAATAAGAGTTTACTCTTCACTCTAATCTCAGTAAAGAAATAAGAGTTTACTCTTCACTCTAATCTCAGTAAAGAAATAAGAGTTTACTCTTCACTCTAATCTCAGTAAAGAAATAAGAGTTTACTCTTCACTCTAATCTCGGTAAAGAAATAAGAGTTTACTCTTCACTCTAATCTCGGTAAAGAAATAAGAGTTTACTCTTCACTCTAATCTCAGTAAAGAAATAAGAGTTTACTCTTCACTCTAATCTCAGTAAAGAATAACTGTGAAGATGGTTTTATTATCAGCTAAAACAAATAACATTTTACTCCTTACTAAAACCTCTGTAAAAAAATGTTAAATCACAAAAACAAACATGGACAGGTCAACTAAGGACATAAAACTCAGCAATCCAAAACAGGAGAAGGTTCTTTGGCAGGGAGGTGCATGATGCAATACAGAGAAAGCCAAAAGGAGTCTGTGTTGTTGACTAACTTTCTTTCTTCTACGAGAACCTCCAGATTTGGCGCCTGGAATGTTAGAACATTGAACGAACAAGGAAAAGGCAGTCCATGTTCTGGAACCCCTAGGTTAAGAGAGGCAGAAGTAGACCAAGAAATACATGGAGAAGAGAATTGGAGACAGAAGCGAAAATGGTTAGGAAGACGTGGAAAGAACTTGAGCTGAAGTAACAGGAGAATTTGGCATATGTTTGTTGAAGGCCTATGCTCCTTTGGGAGCTAAAGGGTATTGATTGAAGATGATCAAGTTCAAAGACTGAAATGACTTTCTTGAGAAATTAGTAAGCATTAAAACAATTGTAATACTACAAGACTCATCATCATGTGACGTATTCTTTCCAGAACGTTGTCTCCATTACAGCTGCTCTGAACGCATCACGATTCTGGGCAAGTCGACCTGCATCAGCCAAAGACAAGTTCAGACTCTCTGTGATGTCCTGGGTCCACCGTCGTCTAGGTCGACCCCTTCCCCTTTTTCCAGGGACCATGCCTTCCATCACTGTTTTTTCCAGACTATTATGTCTTTTTATATGACCGAAAAATTTCAGCTTCCTTATTGCGATGGTATTTAGGAGCCAATGTTCCTGTACATTTAGTGAGTGCAGTACTTCTCTGTTGGTCTTTTTTTTCTGTCCAGGGTATTCTCAACATCCTTCTGTAGCATTTCATTTCGAATGATGTAATCTTTTTTGCAACTGTTTTATTGAGTGTCCAAGTCTCGCAGCCGTATGTTGCTACTGGGAATATACATGCTCTGATCAGTTGTAACTTTGTTTCTTTGCTTGTGCCTTGCCATAGGTTTTTCATCTGTATTAGCTTATGTGAAGCAATTGCAAGTCTTCTTTTAATTTCTACTGCACAGTCGCCAGAGCTGTTAATGATTGATCCTAAGTATTCAAATTCATTGACACTTTCCAGTTCTTCGTTATCAATTTCAATTTCTGGTTTGGTCTTTACTTTGTCTGTTGTCAATACTTTGGTCTTCTTGGTGTTTACTACAAGACTATCAGTTTTAATACTTAAATAACTTTAATATGGGTTTACCTGTGAGCCGAGAAAGATTATCAATCACATACATAATACATAACAGCAGGCTGATCACCTGCTTGTCAGTCACTCAGATTACGGAAACAACAATTAATTTTTTGTTGTACCAATAAACGCCACTAGGCGTAACGGAACAACAGTTAATTTCTTGTTGCCCTAAGGCGCCACTAGGCGTATTGGCCACGGACTGCTTTGTCGGTCAGTGGCTAAGGACGGAAGAAGAAGAAGACATAATACATATTGATGAAACAGCTTACAGGAATACATAAAATACACTGATACACTAGTGACAGGAGAAAAAAAAAAATGAGTGAGAATACATTACAGTCCTGAGGAATTCAACCCTGCAACCTTGTTTCCGCGTCTGCTCCAACGTTTACAGAATTACAGGATGTTTTTATTATAATAATCTCCCTATAGGTTGTGCATCCATATGCAGCAACATTACATTTTAAACAACCCACTTGAAGCCCTATTGCTAGTACTAAAAATATTAATCATATAGAATGTTGAACAACGTTGCCAAATCAGATAAAACATTGTATGCCAAACTGATTGCCAGGTAAGATTACTGGTGTCCAAAACATAATAATAATAAAGAAAGTTGAATAACGTTGCCATATCAGATAAAACATTGTATGCCAAACCAATTGCCAGCTAAGATTACTGATGTCCAAAACAGGGCAGGGGTTGTGTTCACTTAATGATAATACATCCTGAATAATAGAAACAACTGAAAGACTGACTTAGTTTGAATAATAAGAATATAAAGTCACACAGCCCGCAATGACACGATCTAATGACCTTCATCTTTTATAGTTCTGTATTACATGTGATAATTAACTGACAGTGATTCTGCCACAGAAAAGGGGAACTAATTATAAGGTCGTGAGTGTAACATTTTGTAACTAGGGTACTGTATCTCTGCTACTGTATATTAAAATCTGGCATACGGGCAAAGTTCATGATGGCATGTTTACTTCAAGATGTTATTTGATAGTCTGCCAACAAGATGTCACAAATACATTAAATTCACATGATGAAAACTCCGGTAGTGCAGAAGATCGGTATAATGAAAATTTCACAAGCTTACTGGCTCAACATTAGAAAACAAAGGGCAGTAATCATCACTGTTCTCGAGCAGTTATGAAACTTAATTCCTGATAAGTTTGCCAACTTAGGGTTTAAATGAAGTGAGGAAATTTCAATGGTTTACGGTTGCAAGAATTCAAAATGTTCTCCAGGTCCTTCCTCGCCAAAGTGACTGTGTACATGCTTTTCATAATCTGCCTGCGCTGTTGTGGAACCAAACCTAGCATTACACATTGGACATGATCTATCTGGGGATGCATGAGGCTTCATGGTCTCTGGTGGATTCTCACCATCATCAAAGCACTCAAAGACATGGGTCTGAAACTCATCCATGTTCACGTGACTGTAATCATTACTGCACACAGGGCAAAGTCTGTCCGATTTCATTCGGGCCAGAGCGGCGTTCAGGTCAACAGGCGAAGAGCTGTTGCCTACCCCTTGATCTCCTGAAGTGTTTACATACACAACCTCCTGGCTTGTACCAGTTCCCTGAGAGGCTGGACGATGAGTGGGAGGAGCAGGAATTGTCATTTTTCCTCCACTCATCGTGTCACGGTTGATGATTTGGACTGGCCCCTCCTGATAGTTTGAAGATGGGCAATAAATCTGCTGAGGTTGGGATTTTGCAGAATTAAGATTTACATTCCCAAACTGTGCCATCATATTACCGTCCAGCATCATCTGTACTGCATTCCCATCCAACACATACTGTCCATGGGTCTCTGTGGGCATTAAATCAGCTTCATAAATTCGTCCCTGTGTCTCCTGTTGAGCCTGCATGACTGATCTTGATGGGAGATATCTCTGTCCCTGGTTCAGGGCTAATCTGTATCCAGAATCTGCCTGGTCACATGCGTCTGCAAATTCATTAGCACCTTTAGTTACCAGCGTTGCACTGTTATTTGCGGAGGCCACATTCCACTGCCTCTCCTGCTGCCACTCATTAATGTCTTTGGCCAGCTTGTCGTGGCTAACTCCTTCCAATCCAGTTCTGTAACCCAAGGCCTCTGACTGTGATGATTTGCGCTGAAGTGTTTTATGCTGTGAAGACATCACTGATTCGTACGCACTGGCAACTGTTACCCCTTTGTTCCCCTGGTTCTGCTTTGCTACATCTTCGTTTTCTTGCTGCCCAAAATAGCTCCGAGAGTTCTGGTTTACAGGAGAGTAAGAATTCCTGTTGCTGTGAGCCCCCTGTGTAACGTGTCTGGATTCAATGCCTAAAAAGCCTCCTCCTTGTGTAGGCAATGTATTTGGTGAGTTTAGAACATCCATATTATATGTTTTTTCCAACATTTCTCGAGAATTTAACTTTCTTCCTGCACCAGCTGCATCATCCGGAACAAAATCACTGCTAATGTGGTGCTGGGTTTCCAAGAAATTTTCCTTAGTGGTACCAGATTTCATTCCCGCTGGGCTAGAATGTCCAAAAACAGCCTGCTGGGAATGAAGATTTCCCTGTCCTGCATCACTGCCAACTGGGCTTTTCCCAGCACCTCTCAGCTTTGGACTGGAAGATTTCCTTCCAGAAGTGCACTCCTGGTCATAGAAGCCATCATGGGCCACAAAGGCAGAAGATGGTGGGAGTGATTTTGCATTGGTGTCATTATTGGGCTGCCCTGAAATTGAACAGATAAAAATGTAAACAACAACATTTTGTTTTAAATAAAACCATGCAAATAATAGTTTTCTTTTCCTTTACATTATTTAAAATATTTGAAAGTAAATAAATAAAAGTGCTGCTGTAAAAGTGGTAAAGGAAGTAATATGTGTTTTTAAAAAAAATAGTACGGAGTCAATTTTACAGATGGACGATACACCAGAAATTGCCCAGTCGTAAAAATGATCTCATACCATTTTCATCTTCTTTTTAATAAGATATTATTTTACAATGCTTGCTTTTATATGTTATGGCATCTATTTTTTATTCAGTTCTTTTTCTTTTTAAAACAAAATTACACACAATGATAACAATTAAAACATTAACAAGTCAATAATTTTTACTAATAATAAATTGCAGTAAAAATAAATAATCAACATTACAACTAAAAGGCAACAGAAGTACATGTTAACACAAATAATCTAAAAGATTATGAAGACAAATGCAAATGGAACAATATGTGAGAAAACTGGTACTGGAAAAGACACACATGGAGAACACCAAATGATAGCATTTAAAGGCAGTCCTTGGGAGCCGCGCTGGTGTAATGGTTACCACATTGCGCTGGCGATCAGGTGTTCAAGGTTCAAGCCCGGGTGTGGGCATTGTCATTGACCAGGATTTTGACTGAATAATCTGAACGGCTCCTGAGATAAACCCTCTGTGGTTGGGAAGGAGCGAAGCTCCTGACCTGGTTGGAAGGAAAGTTCACAGGCTCCCCAGCCTCACAATGACATGTCATTGGGCCGAAGGGCTGAAAGCTCAAGTGCCGCTGGTTAAGAAAAAAAAGGCAGTCCTCGCTCTGGAATTTCCAGGGTAAGAGGAATAGAGGGATATCCAATAAAGATGTGGAAAAGGGAATTAGACACAGACATTCAAGGGATATAACCAAAAAGCTACGGACTTTCATAAATGTCTGCTTGCGTAGAATAGAAGGATTAAAATGGTATGACAAGGTTACCAACGTGGAACTGATGACAAGAACCAGACAAGTGCCAGTTGAACAAGAGATGAGAAGAAGACAATGGCGATGGATAGGACACACACTGAGGAAACCTGTTGATAGCATTACATTCTGGAACCCCCAGGGCAAGAGAGGCAGAGGTAAACCAAGAAGAACATGGAGAAGAGAACTGGAAACAGGTGAAAATGATGAGGAGAACGTGGAAAGAACTTGAGATGATGGCACGTGACAGGAGGGCTTGGCATGTGTTTGTTGAAGGCCTATGCTCCTTTGGGAGTGGAGGGTTATGATGATGATTCAAGGGATAACTTTATTTATTTCTTCCTTATGAAAAATCAACTGACGCAGAATCAATGTTAACTGATGAGGTCTTAAGAGGTCCCCCTGAACGTCATTAACTTAATAAAGAACACAAATGAAGACACAACATTTAGGAGTTCTTCATGAAGGACAGCTTAAAGAACCATTTGAGATAATAAATGGAGTGCAGCAAGGATGCATCTAGTTACCACTTCTATTCTTACTATTTGTAGATTGGGTTATTAAAATGACTAATAAAAAGACAACAGCCAACAGAAAAGGAATGTAGTGGACTAAACGACCTAGCTTTTCTACCCCGTAACTGTATCCAGATGCAAGACTAATGCAAATACTTGATTGGGGGTCACATAAATTAGGTCAGAAAATACTCTAGAAAAAGACAAAGATAATGAGAATAAATGCAGCAAATGGTAATAAGAATGCACCTGAAAAAAAAATGTAGAATCATATATATATATACATGTGTGTGTCTTGGCAACAGTACAGAAGAAAAGTTGGAGGGACAGACAGTGATATCAAAATAAGAATACAAAAGGCAAGATAATCTTTCAATGCACTGGGAAATTCATGGAAATTTAAAAAAATGAAGCCCAACATAAAGATAAGAATCAAATGTCAAGTCAGTCGTATTATATGACTCTGAAACACAGAGAACAACAAAAATTGACAACCAAATAGTTCCAGACTTTCAAAACTGGGTGCCTTCATAGATTAGAAGGATTGAAATGGCATGACAAAGGTTCACCAATATGGAACTGACAACAAGTTCCAGCAGAACAAAGAGACAAGATAAAGATGATGACATGGATAAGACGTAACATTGATAAAACCTGTTGATAGCATGACCCGGTAGTCCTTGTTCTGGTATCTCCAGGGTAGGAGAGGTAGAGGTAGGCTGAAAAATGCATGGAGAAGAGAACTAGAGACAGATATGAAAATGATGAGGCAAGACCTTGAGCAGGGAACTGCTGCTTCCTTAGATCTTTTGTAAAATGTGACTAATATAAGGTTGTACATGAGAGCTGGCAGCCTCATCATGTACAATAAATTGCTACATAAACTATCACTTCAAGAGCACATGAATACTTTGGTGCGAGCATCCTATAAGTGTACTGTCTGCAGTGGTGTCTCCATGATCCATAAGAAGCGAAATGGGAGATGATGATGATGATGACAAAGGAACTACGTACTCATCTGAAGAAGATAAGACCGCTGCTGTAAGACTGTGCTTTTCAATTTATCCACCACTTTATGCAAATGTCCCAGCTCCTGGCTACAGGCCATGTTTCCAAAAGACTGGCTGCCTGCATCCAAAGATGGATCTCTGAGACTTCTGTTCTCCAGGTCTAGCCGATTTACAGACTCCTAAGCCCAAAAGAGATGGATAAAATGTCTAATATTAGCAAAAGATGTCGCAAACTCATCATGTAAAACAAATTGCTACAGATACCACTGCACAAGCATTGTGAATGCTTGGTGCTGGTTTCCTGTACGGAGACCAGATGCAGTGGTAGCTTTATGCTTCATACGGGGTGAAAATGAAAATGATGATGTCAATGATGATGATACCAAAACTCTCTGGATGATACACGTAGTGGAAGTTTAACCCCATATGTTTCTAACATACTTCACCTATATTGATTTCCAACCTTGTTATGGAGGAATGACTATGTTAGCAGGGCTTGTAGCAAATTTCTTCCAACAATTTTCCAGGGTTTTTCAAGGATTTTCAAGGTCCAAGCGTTTGATTTTCAAGGTCCAAGCTTATGATTTTCAAGGTCCAAGCATATGATTTTCAAGGTCCAAGCGTTTGATTTTCAAGGTCCAAGCATATGATTTTCAAGGTCCAAGCATTTGATTTTCAAGGGTTTGAGAAACAGGCCATATACTTCATCGACACCACACTATTACAAAGAAACAAACTCACACACTAAACATTTAATCTGTGGTTCAAACATCAAAGTCCACTCAGCTGGTGGCCTAGCCTACTCCGCTTCATCATACTCTCCTTCACCTCCGCTTCATCATACTCTCCTCCACCTCTGCTTCATCATACTCCCCTCCACCTCCGCTTTATCACACTCCCCTCCACCTCCGCTTCATCACACTCCCCTCCACCTCTGCTTTTGGTGAATCCTAGGGGGAGATTTGTTCTTGACAGATCATGAATTGAGTATCTTTACAGAGTGCCAACCCAGTCAGCCAGTCTCTAGTCTTTCCCAGTGTCACCTGTGTCTTCAGAAGTCATTCTAAATCATTCCAGGTGCCATCTATCTTTCCAGAAGCTTTCTACCTCAGTGTCATTGGTCTAACCATGCAGCAATGATAGGAAACTCTATATACAGCATTGCAACAGGAGGCAATCTGATCATCAGAAGCGTTCCCTGCACCAATACAGGTTTCTGCACTTTAAATTCCTTGACACAATAGTGGGAGCAGGCCCACTTTGGTCATGACTCTGAAGTATCCCCATCCTGTCAATTTTGTTTTTTCCTGTCCTGTGTTGGAGTTTGAACCCACTCCACCATGGAAGCAATTTTCAAATTAACTTTGCCGGCTTCAAGAGGTTGTCTGAAAGTGAAAATTCTACTTACAATTTTTATTAACCCTATGTCATGCAGTAATACTACTATTGCTTCTACTAGCTCCTTTCAGTCATAACTGACTATGGGAATGCGCCCCTATGGTGATAGGCCTCAGCTGCTTTTTTACACGATGTTCCTTTCGGTACATTCTTTTCTCTTCTATTTGTTGTGAGAGCTTCTTTTCGCCCAATCTGAGGTGGTGCCGCAGGAGCATGATCACTTGGTGCGATTGACAGCTTCCTCCTCCCAGGTTTCTGAATTTATTGTCAGCTTGGGCACAGTTATATGGAGATCAAGCTGTTGCCCATGCAGCATGTTCCCCTTCTCCATGTAGCAGGTAGATCCAAATGCGATTGAAACACATTATGCGGATACTAGTTCCAGGTTTCTGAATTTATTGTCACAGGTCACTTTTTGGATTACCAAGCACATAAAAAGTATTTTTTTCGTTAATATTAATGGGAATTTATGGAGATCAAGCTGTTGCCCATGCAGCATGTTCCCCTTCTCCATGTAGCAGGTAGATCCAAAGCAACGCCAGTAGCGGATACAGTTTGGTACAGGTCACGTCGCATGATTTGCCAGAATAACGTAAGTAATAAATCACCTTGTAAATCATATACCTGCAGTTATAGAGGTCATTCATTCATCAACATTCAGCTCCAAAGGAGCATAGGCCTTCACCAAACTTGTGCCAAGCCTTCCTATCCCGTGCCATGACACAAAGTCTTTCCATGTCGTCTTCATCTGCTTCAGATCTGTCTCCAGTTCTCTTCTCCGTGTATTCTGTGGTCTCCCTCAACATCTCTTACGATGGGGAATCTTGAACAAGGATTACCTAATAATGCTATAAAGAGGTTTGCACAATGGTGTGTCCTATGCATCGCTCGCATCTTCTTCTCATCTCTTGTTCCACTGGCACTTGTCTCATTCTTGTCATCAGTTCCACATTAAATAGTTATAGAGGTATTGGCATATTAAAATTATAGTCTAATTTCAGACATAATAAACAATGTGCACTTTATTCAGGGAGATGATTTTTCACTGCATGCAAACTAGGCTAACCATGAATATCTGCCCTTATTACTGATTCACAACAAGCAGAAGAGAAAAGAAAACGTCGAAAGAAGCAACAGACAAAAAGGAGCTGAGGGCTGCCACCTCAGGGCCGCACTCCCATTGTCAATTATGACTGAAGGGTCTATTATTATTATTACCGATTAGAATATAAGGGGAGACAACAACACCGTACTTGATCAAGTATCTAAGAAGTCGGTTATCCATTCACTTCATAGTGAAGGCACCGATTCTTTTCATCATTTTATTTTTCGCCCCATATGGAGCATGCAGCCACTACTGGAGCTGTTCCCCCCTTGCAGAATCCACATGCTTGAGCCGAGGTGATTTCTGTAGCAAGTTGTTTTGCCTGATGAGGTTGCCAACCTTATACTACTCACCTCGTACGACATGCCTGAGGGAGAAGTTGTCCTATTCTGTCTTTGTCTCATAAGAGGCCCCCAGGGACCTTCATGGAAAAGGGGGGGGGGGGGAGGGGGGCACTGAAACTTTTATCTGTATCAAAATCTTTAAAAATATTTCCAGCACATGCATTGCTTCAAAGACCTGCTTTTTTTTTTTTTTTTTTTTTTGTTCTGATACATAAAAAAAGTATGCAGAAAAATACAGACTAAGAGATTAAGGTATCATAAAGCAGATATTGCGATAGAAAAGTGGAAGTGTCAAAGACTTCTCTATGCTAGGCCTCAGCTTTATGGCCGAGTCCTCTACCTTTCCTTAATGCCTTTGTCTTCCCCAACCTAACAGTAGAGTCAGGTACCCATTCACAGCTGGGTAGACTGAAGCATGACACTGCCTGGTTTCAAACCTTGCCTTGAGAAGTAAGCACACTAACCACACAAAAAACAAAACAAACATACAACAACAGCAGACGCATGTTCCACATGGAACATAAAGGAAGGATGGTGACCGAGTCATGAATTTTTTTAACTTCTGCATCTGGTAACAAACAGACAAAACTTTATTACATTTTTATGCATATCCATTTTTCAAATGCCCCGCGTAGTTCCCATGGGTCTCTGAAGAGAGACAGAAAGAACAGGACTTCTAAACCCTCAAGGCTAGTCATACAAGGCTAGTCATACAAGGCTAGTCATACAAGGCTAGTCATACAAGGCTAGTCATACAAGGCAGCTAATATGAGGCTGACAACCTCATAATATAAAAAATATTGCCACAGAAACCCCCACTGATAGAGCAATGTGAATGCTTGGTGCAGGTTCCTGCCAGGGGATTAGCTACAGTAGTGGCTCCATGCCTTATAAGGAGCAAAAAGGTAAATAATGATGATGATGATGACAAATTCAAACTTTGTTGACATGTAACACTAACCTTGTTGACATGTAACACTAACCTTGTTGACGTGTAACACTAACCTTGTTGACGTGTAACACTAACCTTGTTGACATGTAACACTAACCTTGTTGACATGTAACACTAACCTTGCTGACATGTAACACTAACCTTGTTGACATGTAACACTAACCTTGTTGACGTGTAACACTAACCTTGTTGACGTGTAACACTAACCTTGTATACTAACCTTGCTGACATGTAACACTAACCTTGTTGACGTGTAACACTAACATTGTTGACGTGTAACACTAACCTTGTTGACATGTAACACTAACCTTGTTGACATGTAACACTAACCTTGTTGACATGTAACACTAACCTTGTTGACATGTAACACTAACCTTGTTGACATGTAACACTAACCTTGTTCACATGTAACACTAACCTTCAAAGTTTTGATCTCAGATTTCTGCCTCTGAATCTCATCTCTCAACTGTGCCACGAGCTGTCCATTGTAGTTGTGGTTATGCAGTTGTTCTGTTGCCTGATGCAAGTTCTTTTGCGCCTCTTGGAGAGATGTGCTAAGTGACTCGATCTTCAGCAGGAGCTGATGGTTGTTCTCCTTTATGTCTCTGATCTCACTAGTTAAGCGGGCAACATCATCCAATGCTTTGTCCCTCTCCCTCACCGCAGAAGCGACCCTTAGTTGTTGAAGAAGCACAATATTTCTAATTTTAATTATTTTTCGATATGAAAATGATAATAAATCATTAAAAAATGGCATTTTGCTCTTTTATTGAAAGTTTTATAAAACCTTTCCATCACAAATGAAACTGTTAAATTTGTTATGAGGAGCAGCTACAGCAGCCTTTTTTCAACCTTTATATTCTGGAGGAACCCTTGAAATAATTATCAGGTCTCAGGGAACCCATGAAATAATTATCAGGTCTCAGGGAACCCATGAAATAATTTTCAGGTCTCAGGGAACCCATGAAATAATTTTCAGGTCTCAGGGAACCCTTGAAATAATTATCAGGTCCCAGGGAACCCATGAAATAATTTTCAGGTCTCAGGGAACCCATGAAATAATTTTCAGGTCTCAGGGAACCCATGAAATAATTTTCAGGTCTCAGGCTGCACAAAAATCATTTTATGTTCAGCTCACGGTACGTTAGCGTGATCAGTAAGTTGTAAACATAATAATCCAATAATAATTGTCAATTTTTGAGTAAAGAATGATTTTTTGCTTTGTCTCTTATTAATTTGTCCAACTTATTAGCCTACTTTTTTGTGCGGTTCCCCCTCCCTGCAAATATAAACTTTAATGAAAGTCAGTGTAGGTAGAAGAAACTTAAGATTTTCCTTTCTTTTGTAAATTTCCTACTTTATTTTATTTTACCTTATCCAAGTAGACCTAAAAGTCTTATCACAACTTTCTACTCTTCCAGATACTAATGAAATATAGTATTTTGGGATGAAGAAGCTGGCGTCCTCAGTCTACCGTCCTCCCCTTCGTGCAGTACAGCACTCACCAATTATCAACAACCTCCCCTATCTCAAATCAAAAACTGAGAATGGACTCAATCAAGTCTTAAAGCACACTGCCATACAGGGCTGCTCGGTCACTGCCTACCACTATGAGCGCTAACATAACCTGTCGCACAAAATTAAAAAAAAAACATGATTTTTTTTTTCTTTCAATCACGATCTCTCGTGGAACCCTTAGTGACTTCTTGTGTAACCCTAGGGTTCTGTGGAACCCCGGCTGAGAAACCCCGAGTTACAGTGAAATGCTACTTTCATAGAATAATTGCAGAACTTACAATTAAAATGCTCAGGCACAACATACAACAATAACAGATATATGTAGCAACCCAATGTTTGCTGAACACTGAGGAGGTGTGGGCAGCAATGGCGTAGCTGGCAGTCCTTTTCAGGGCTTCATGCTAGCAAATAGACACTAGCAGTCCTTTTCAGGACTTAGTATCCACCAATGCTGTACTTCAGTTAAAAGAGTTCACTTATTTTTTAATGTTTGAAGGTTGCACGAAATTAACTGCTATCTTTATAAGTACAGTACAATCTCAGAAAAAAAAGACGGTTTTGAATGTCAAAATGCACGTTCAAAAATGTGTTCTGTAAACTGATTTTGATATCTTTGAGGAATCCTAAATTATAAGAAAATGGACTAGTCCCAATTCTGGGTTTTTTTGTTGTTGTAAATATTCAGCTAAAAAATCTGCCGCTCCTCCCTTTAAGCTAGTTCACCAAATATAAAAACACAGCTAGAATAAACAGCTCTCTTTAACTGGCAAAACTAAATATGAACTTTTTCACCAATTTTTTTTAAGCCATGAAAACATACTCCATTGTCTATATTATCTCTGACTCTATAGGTGACCCCATATAATCCCCGGGGGTATCCCAGTTGACACAGAAACAAGAGGACCACTGTTCTCTCCTGAATGTTGTACAAAGATGGCTGCTAAACTAAGACTGTGCTTGAGGCTAGCAATCTCATCATGTCCAACAAATTGTTACAGAAACCACTGCTGGAAGAGGGTGTGAATGCCTGTGACCAACTTCCATGCTCGGTAAGGAAGCAAACAGGATGATGATGATGAAAATGTATCTATGGTTCAGTCAAATGCATCTTATTTTTTATAAGGCTAAGTCAGCGCAATAAGCACCTATCAATTATTATATGGCCAAAGTTATAGCTACCAAAGTCAGACTGAGAATGAAAGAAACAGAGAAGACACAATGTCCAATTTTACATCTGCATACGAACAGTTTGGTTTGGTTTTTAAAGGACCATCTTAACTGCACACAGACAACCCCAACAGTGCTCCGGTCTCAATCCTTTGATCACACTAGGAGAATCTCAGTGCAGTGCGTGATCTCCGTAGCTGCAACGTATGTATGCAGGAATCGCACATTCTATAAATATTTTTGTGGTAGGTAGGTTCCTAAATTTTTTAAATTTTGCCAGGGCCTACTCTTTACAATTTCCAACTGCTGGGGGGATTTTTAATTTTTAAAATAATTAAAATATCAAAACTCCGAAAACCTTCATTCCAAATAACTTTAACAATGATAATAAGAAACAAAAAAGAACTGCGATCGTAGCCTGAGCATTCCAGTGGCAGAGTTGTCAAAGCGCTGGCCTCTGGTCCATACCTGGATCACAGAACATCTCTCATGGCAAAGTTACCAGGTTCTGGGTTTGAAACCTGACAGCATCACACTCCAGTCTACCCAGCTGGACACGGGTACCTGACTCTGCTCTTAAGTTAGAGAACATGAAAGCATGAAGGAAGGGAACAGATCACCCCACTTCATAAAGCTGAGACCTAGTATAGTGAAGTCTCTAACACTTCACTCCCTCTAAGGCAGTAACTACTATGGGACTACCTTTACCTGTTTTTTTTAAATAGCAGCCAACATCATTCCAAATGTAACAATATCAGACAAGAAAATAATGCTCACCGATTGGCCCATCCTTCAGACTTGTACAAACTGGCCTGTAAAACTGTGACCTGCCGCTGCAGATGCCTGATGTGAGCATCCTTAACATTCTCACCTATGCTGTCATTTGATGGGGATGCTTGATGGATGACATAAATGACACAGTGAAGCAAAAACTGTTCCATAAAATATCTTAATAATTTTGTCTGACATGATAATGTTTGAGACTTTTCAGCTAAAGTGCGTGACAGTAGACTGGGGGGGGGGGGGGGGCGCGGCCATCATACTGGCCAAAAATGTGGCATTTTACTTCAAGCTGAAATTTTATTTTCTTTTTAATAAACGGACTCAATGTTTGTCGGGTGTTATTAATATTGACATAGCTCGATTCAGAGTTGGGGTTTGGTTACAGCTAGCTGTAATGTAAATACGGATAGCCAGTCTGGCAATGTGGCAGACCTTGTCTACTGCTGTCACCACATACCAACTTTTCTTTGTTGGTTTCAGCAGGGAGAAAATATTACGTAATAATAGAAAGCCCCATGAATGGTAATAAACAACATAAAAATAAGAGAGAAAAGCTTCATGAAAGATAATGAACAACATACAATGAGAAAAAAAATTAATTACGGGAAAATGAAACACACTGAAGGATGGAAAGTTTCATGATAGCCAAAAAAAAAAAAAAAAAACAACACAAAAGGACAGCGAAAGAGCTAATACACGTCTGTATAACCTTCTGTCAGAAATAATTGTCGGTAAGCTTTGCTTCGGAAACAGAATTTAATTTTCGGTTTTCAAACGTTGCTCAAATTACATTAGGAAAGTAGCCCAAATAAGCCCAGCCTGTCCGAACTGTGTTAGAATATAACCCAAAAAACTGCAGGTCAGAAATTGGCCATATTTTCATAGCAAAGTAGCCCAAAGAAGGTTTTGATTTTCAAAATATTTCGGTTTTCAGGTGTCCGGATAAAAGGTTGTAGACATGTATAATCATCATCATGTTATCTTTGTTCCTTATGTAGCCACTACTGCAGCAGGTTTCTATTGCAGGAAACCTGCCCAAAGCATTAATATGCTCTTACAGTGGTGGTTTCTCTAGCTATTTGTTTTATATGATAAGGTTGCCAGCTCCCATACATAACCTCATATTAGATACCACGTATGACATGTCTGAGAAAGTAGAAGTCCTGTTTTTCTTTGTCTCATTATAGACCCCACCTGAGAAACTAAACTGGATGAAAAGCTAATATGATAACTAATCAATCAATAAATCAATACCCTTTAGCTCCCCGAGGAGCATAGGCCTTCAACAAACACATGCCAAGTCTTCCTGTCCTGTGCCATCCGCTCAAGTTCTTTCCATGTTTTCCTCATAATTTTCACCTCTGTATCCAGTTCTCTTCTCCACGTGTTTTTGGTCTACCTCTGCCTCTCTTTCCCTGTGGGTTAAAGAACAAGGACTGCCTTGTAATGCTATCAACAGGTCTCCTCAATGTGTGTCCTATCCATCGCCAGCGTCTTCTTCTCATCTCTTGTTCCACTGGCACTTGTCTGGTTCTTGTCATCAATTCCACATTTGTGACTTTGTCAAACCATTTCAGTCCTTCTGTTCTACGCAAGCACCCATTTATAAAAGTCTGTAGCTTTTTAGTTGTTGTTTTTGTTGTTCTCCATGTCTCAGAGTCATACTTCTTCTTCTTCCTCGTTCGTCCTGAAAAGGACGTTGGTTGCGTTGTGTCTGTTTACGCCGGAGCTGTGATATCTGCACCTTTCGGTCGACACATCCGACTTCAGCACGGCATTTTTTGAGAACGAGTTTGCCTTCCCTCTGCGATCCCTACTCTCTCAGCCAGACTGCAGTGATGCAGCCTGTTTCCAGGACCACCACGTGGAGGTGGAGTAGGGTCTTGGTCAGCTCTGGTTCGCTGACCCTGATGCAAGCAGTCAAGCTATGGGTCGCTGACTGCATTCTCTACTGCTGCATCTTTGGGTCCCAGAGCCATACAATAGGACTGACATGACATTTGAGTTGAAGATTCTTATTTTCGTGTTTGACTTGATTTCTCTTGTTCTCCATATGTTTCTCAATGCAACGAAAGCTCCTCTTCCTTTTTGTATCATGATAAGAACACAAAAAGCATGATAACTAATAAACTATGAAAATATGAGATCGAGAGAGACAGAATACTTCATGATAGCTGAATAACAACACTGAAGGTGAAGATAATTCACGACAGAAAATAAACAGCAGACAGAAATACAGAAAACCACAATGATAACTAGAGATAGTTTTCATGGTAGACAATAAATAAGACAAAACTATTGCAGACAGTCTCAGCTAAATAGACACCACAATGAAGGATAGAAAGCTTAACGATAGCTAATAAACTACACAGACAAATGGAGTTAGAGCTTTATGGTAGACAATAAACAGCACATTAGGAAAAAGCAAGTCTCAAGACAGATCTCTTTGTCTGTCTGTCTGTCTGTCTGTCTCTCTCTCTCTCTCTCTCTCTCTCTCTCACACACACTCACTCACTCACTCACTCACTCACTTACTCACTCACACACACACCCACCCACCCAGCCTTAGTAAAAGGTAGTCCCACAGCAGATACTGCCAAAGGGGAGTGAAGTGTTAGAGACTTCCCTATACTAGGTCCAGCATCGAGAGGTGGGGGTGACCAGTTCCCTTCATTGCTGCCTTTTCCTTCCCTAACTCAAGTGCAAAGTCAGGTACCCATTTACACCTGGGTGGGCTGTAGCGTGTCGGCACTTTTGCCGCAAGTGACTAGCGCTCTAACCACTCCGTTAACCGGATGCTTAGTAACAATGTCAATAAAACTTTTATTAGTAACAAATGTTATATTACATTTTAAAAGTTATTTTGCTAAAACTGGGGTGGCTGTGACCACGTGACTAAGCTTGCTGCTGTTAATATGCTCCTTATGGGTGGGGCTATTTTTGTCATGTGTCACCATGCAATTCATGCAACTTCAGACTGTTTTGCTACCAAATAAAACTTGTTACACACGTCAAAAACAATTTCAGATACACTTACTATGCATTTAAAATCACTAGACTATTTTAAAACGTTAACAAAATTCAACTTGATATCTTAGAAACACTGTGTTGATTCATACACTAAATTTTTCACTAAATCATCTAGCTTCTAGCTAGATAATGATATTGCAACAATTGTATCAACAAGGCTGAGACTGTTGGAGTTTAGAATCAAACGTGGGACTAACTGACATGGGGACATGATAGAGGATGCATCCGTCATATGTACAACCAGCGTGCTTCAGGTACAATTAGCATTCATTCTCTTTAACATTGGCTGAGGGAGACTGAGCACCTATGGGTTTGCCTTGAATGCAGTGAGGTCGATTCTGATTAACATTAACAATAACTAAATCATCATCATCTTTTTCCTTTGCACTCCTTACGCAGTATGGAGCTACCACTGGCAGGAAGTACACACCAAGCTTTTCACACGCTTCTGCAGCAGTGGTTTCTGTTGCAATTCAGTTTACATGATGGAAGTGGCCAGTCCCATGCTTACTTACTTACTTACTTAGTCGTTCCCCTTCTACCGTGAGGTGTAGAGGTTTGGAAGAGAGAGCGCCAGACTATCCTATCGGCTGTCTTCCTCCTGGCCTGGTTCCATTCTAGTCCTCGGTCCTTCAAAGATTGTCTAATGTTGTCCTCCCAGCGGACTCTGGGTCGTCCTCGGGGTCTGGATCCTTGGCTCTTTGTTTCCCATGCTTGTCGTGGTATCCGATCTTCTCCCATTCTGCAGACATGGCCAAACCATCTTAATTGGGACTGTTCTACTTGGGTCTGCAGGGGGTAGGATTTAAGGCCTTGACGTATCGTCTGGTTGCGTACCATGTCTCTTCTTGTTACTTCAACCACCTTCCTCAGATACCTCATTTCTGAGGTTTGGATCTGGCTTTTATGAGTTGTAGTCATTGCCCATGACTCGCATCCATATGTCAAGACTGGGACATAGGTGGAGCGGTATACAGTCATCTTCGTTTTCTTACCAACCTCTCTCTTGCTGAGGAATCCTCGATTTATGGCCTGAAAAAGTCTCACAGCTGCTGCTTTTCGAGTGGCCAACTCTTCTTTGATGCCTCCCTTTTGGTCTACAATAGCTCTGAGGTATTTAAAGTGGTTAACCTGCTCCAGGACCTGTTCTCCCAGCTTAATCTGATGTCTTCTTTCTTCTCGTGATATCACCATGGATTTTGTTTTAGAGCTACTTATGACCATTCCTCTCTTCTCCAGCTCTTCCTTCCAGACTTGCAGGTTGGATTGGAGATGTGCCTCTGATTTGTCAGCCTCATGCACAGCCTCATATTAGTTGCCTTCTACGACATGCCTGAAGATGCAGTTTTTTTTTTTTCTTTCTTATCTCTTCAAATACCCCCGGAAGCTAGATGAAGCATTACCCAAGAACCCACTGTAACAAATACTCATTTCTTATGGTAGCATTACTGCATTTGCACGTTAAACCACATTTGTTCAAATCAATAAGACCAGTGATTCTCAAACTTTTTTGTCTCCCCGCCCCTTTTGCACTCCTCAATGTCCCTTCCATTTCCCATCTTTCAGATCTCGTCAACGCCCGATTGATCTCAAATCCACATTGTTTGTTGTTGCTAACACTGCTACGCAATATTTGAATAAGATACTGTGGTTAATTACGAAATATTACCAGTAACCCCTTGAAAAGCTTCTCATACCCCCTGGTACATGTATACCAGTTTGGGAACCTCTGCTATTAAAGTGTATGAGAAATTGGGACAAGCGAAGTTAGGGAGGAGTGGTGGGTTAGGGTGTGTTTAAGCAACGTTCTACTTTTAAGCACTCACATCAGGGCTCTGTATAATCAAGCCCCTTTTACGTGCATGTGTTATATTAAGTAATATTCTTGAATTTAACTTGACAAGTCCTCAACCACACTGTCCTCAACTACTGACCGCCTCCTGTCCCCCCCCCCCCAGGTTTTCCAAAGACCTTCAGGCGGCGGTACTGCCCACTTTGTTAGACTGAAGAGTTCATACAGTAGCACATTAAAAAATGAGACTGGACAATGTCTCATCAATCACGATAATAAAATGGAGGTCACCATGAACTGAACGAATACTGATGACACCAATACATACTTCAAATTCATTTCTTGAAATAGAAAACAAATGACCACAGAAACCAGTACTGAATAACTGGTGTATGCTTCCTGGAAGGGTCATCAGTCCTGGTCATGCGGGTGTCCATGGTAAAGAGAGAGCTGACAAACTAGCCTTGAGAGCACTCATAATTGAGACACTGGATATGGATAAGGGAGACAATACTAAGGACAATTAATGATCGTGTGTTAGAGAACGACACTGCAATAGATGGAATCAACAAGGCTAAGATTGCTGGAATTTGGCACCAAACGTAAGGCTAGCAAGGATGGACGTATGAGAGGATGCAGCCGTTGCATGTACAACCAGCCAGCTACGGGAACAATTAGCATTCATACCCTGCGGTATTTACTGAGGGAGACTGAGCATCTGTGGGTTTGCAAGGTGAACTCATAAAGAAAACCAAAATGTTGATATGGAAACATTATGGTCAAAAAGAAGAGGACAAGGCAAAGAAACATACTAAGAAAAAACTGTGATGGAAATAAAGGATGAAGAACACTGGAGAGTTATGGTGAATGTTATGGATGATAAGTTAAAGAAAGTATCTGGCCCATTAATCTAAGGCAGCAAAGGTAGTTCACTGCTTTGAAAATTAAAGTGGTTATTTTTTTTGGGTCTGTCAATGAACATGCAGAATAACACGTGGCGCTAGTATGTTAGGTCAGTGCTCTTTTTTTTTACTTCACAGCACACTTAAGTGCCCTTCGAAATTCCACAGAATGCTACAGGTCCGTTATTCCAGAATTCGAACAACAAAAACTGAAATACTGCGAAAATTGAAAGTTATTTTCTGCGACTTTTGAACCAATTTTTAGGTGACTTGGGCTGCTTTGGGGCAATATCTGGAAATAGAGAAACCCAATTTCTAAAACACGACTGTCCCCGAGCATTTCCGACTTTGGGATACAGACTGTATAATATTTAAGGAGGGTAATGTAAATATTTTAAAGAATCGCTTCAATCACAAGACAACGTTCCATAATTTGTTTGTGATGGATTGGTGGATAATGATAACTCAACTTATTATTTGTACAACTGTACGTGTTAAATTCTTCGTAATATTTTACCACAACATACTTTTTTTTTTTTTTTTTTAAAAACCACAACATACAAGTTTGTATACCATTATAAATTGTATTCTGCCTGATGGCTTGGCAGACCAGGAAGACAACCCCAACCCACTAAAGTGCTGTGGCACACGAGTTGTAGAGCACTGTGCTAGGTAAGTTAACTTGCTGTCTGTATGTCATTAAACTCATGCTCACCATCTCAGAAAAGAAGCTTACCCTCTAAGTAAGTATTCTCTAAAAAATTTGTGTTGTTGTGGCTGTGAGGATGCTTCAGGTCAACAAGCATCTGCTGAAGCTCAAACTCCTTTCTTTTACTTTCCTCTAATTCTTGTTGCAGCTTCTCGACAATCTGAAGGGCAATGACAAAAAAAAAATGTGTGAAGAATGACTGTTGTGCTGATTACTGTTAAACTCTGAAAATATAAATGTTAATTAAAGTTTTCTTGCTCCAACAGTGTTACTAGCTGTGTGAGGTTTGGGGGGTGGGGTGGGATGCTCTGAAAGGACAAAGAAAGAACAAGGCTGCCACTCCCTCAGGCATGTCCTAAGAGGCAACTAATATGGGGGCTGTACAATCTCAATGAGAGAGCAGAGGTCAAGGAGGAATTCTTTGAGCTGCTTCAAAGGACAGTGGATGACTGCCTAGATGAAATTATCATGCTCGGAGATTTCAATGCCAGAGTTGGAAATGACCATGCTAGATGGGGTGGAGTTATCGGAAGATATGGAGACGATACTCTCAATGACAATGGAAAGCGACTGCTTAAATTCTACAGTGAGCAGAATCTGATCATTACAAACACAAAAGTTCCCCCATAAGCGCATACATGCATGCACTAGATGTGAACCGACAAAGAATGAGAAGTCAGTGATCGACTATGCCATTGTTAGGAGGAGCTCATTCAAATATGTCCGGGATGCTAGAGTCTGGAGGGGGCCAGAGATTGGAAGTGATCACTACCTGCTTACAATCAAAAGAACAACTGAAAGAGTTGTTCAGCCTAGGAACTGCCAAACATCACGCAAGAAACCAAGTAAACAAATGGGAGAAATGAGCATTAAGACCTACAAGCTGAGAGAGCCAGAAATTAAGACCAGAAATCAGGGGCTTATTGCTACAGCGGTGGGAAACACAGAAGGACAACCTGATGACTTGGAAACCATCTGGCTTAAATTCAAGGACATCATAAAGACAGCTGCTGCAGAAGCATGTGGTGAAGTCCGGCTTGGGAACAAGAGAAAGAGGACACCTTGGTGGACAGAGGAAGTCAAAGAGAAAATAAGAGAGAAGAAAATGGCATGGAAACAATACTTAGGAGCTAAAAACACAGCAGGACAAATAGAGAAATATAGGGAATATGTGATACCCAGAACAGAAGCAAAGAACAAGGTGCTAGCAGCAAAACAGAAGTCCTGGGAAGAATTTGGAGAAACGCTAGAAAAAAAATGCGCAAGAAAACCATAAATTGTTCTTTAAGACCCTAAAGAACATGAGGAAGGAAAAACAATGCCCTCTCAAATTTATAAAGGACAAGCAAGGCAAATTGCGCCCCGAAGGAAGTAATGGAAAGAATATTTCTCAGAACTCCTTGATGGTGAAATGATAACCACTAGCACAGAAGAGGAAACCAATGGTGATGAAGATGACATAAAGATGGAAGAACTGACGGCAGCACTAGGGGAAATCAAGATGGGCAAAGCAGCAGGGCATGATGGTATAACACCAGAAATGGTTAAGTACATGGGAGCATCAGGCGACCTATTGTTCTTAATGGTCCTACAGGCAGCGTGGTGCAACAAGACCATACCAAAGGATTGGGAGATTGCCATCATAACACCAATTTTCAAAAAGGGTGACAATCGACAATGTAGAAACCATAGAGGCATATCCCTTCTCAGTGTCCCTGGTAAAATCTACTCTAGAATCCTAGAGCAGAGACTCCGACGCCTAGCTGAGCCACAATTGGATGAGGTCCAGTGTGGATTCCGAGCTAACCGAAGTACTCAAGACCTAATCTTCACACTCAGACAGCTGAGTGAAAAGGCCCTTGAGTATAAGAGTGAGATCCATCTTTGTTTCATAGATCTGGAAAAGGCATTTGACAGGGTCCCCTGGAGCAAACTTTGGGACTGTTTGGCAAGGAAGAACATTCCAGCACCTCTGATTCATGCTATACAGAGCTTCTACAAGTCTTGCAGAAATTATGTGAGGACAGCAAACCATAAGTCAGAAGAGTTCAGGACCACCACTGGTGTAAGACAAGGTGATATCCTGTCACCTTATCTTTTCATACTCCTCATGGACGATGTTATCAAGGCATGTATGGAGAGAACAAGAAAGTATTCAGTGGGGTACTGGAAGATGAGACGGGTTTGTATTTCAGAGCTGGCATTTGCTGATGATGTTGCCCTGATTGCTAAATCAGAGGCACATCTCCAATCCAACATGCAAGTCTGGAAGAAGAGCTGGAGAAGAGAGGGATGGTCATAAGCAGCTCTAAAACAAAATCCATGGTGATATCACGAGAAGAAAGAAGACATCAGATTAAGCTGGGAGAACAGGTCCTGGAGCAGGTCGACCACTTTAAATATCTCGGAGCTATTATAGACCGAAAGGGAGGCATCAAAGAAGAGTTGGCCACTTGAAAAGCAGCAGCTGGGATACTTTTTCAGACCATAAATCGAGGATTCCTCAGCAAGAGAGAGGTTGGTAAAAAAATGAAGATGGCTGTATACCGCTCCACTTATGTCCCAGTCTTGACATATGGATGCGAGTCATGGGCAATGACTACAACCCACAAAAGCCAGATCCAAACCTCAGAAATGAGGTATCTCAGTAAGGTGGTTGAAGTAACAAGAAGAGACATGGTTCACAACCAGACGATATGTTAAGGCCTAACATCCCACCCCCTGCAGACCCAAGTAGAACAGTCCCAACTAAGATGGTTTGGCCATGTCTGCAGAATGGGAGAAGATCGGCTACCACGACAAGCATGGGAAACAACGAGCCAGGGATCCAGACCCCCAGGACGACCCAGAGTCCGCTAGGAGATCAACATTAGACAACCTTTGAAGGACCGAGTACTAGAATGGAACCAGGCCAGGACGAAGACAGCCGATAGGATAGTCTGGCGCTCTCTCTTCCAAACCTCTACACCTCACAGTAGAAGGGGAATGACTAAGTAAGTAAGTACAATGTCATCATTTAAAAAACAATTACTACAGAAGCTGCAACTGTAAACATTTCTGCTTTGTTGCAAGCTTCCTCAGGAGAATCATCTGCAATGGTGGCTCCATGCTCCATTAGCAGTGAACAAGGAGATGATGATGATGAAACCGATGCAAATGTTCTCCCAATGAGTAAAATGGAGATACTTAATTTGCAGAGAACATTATCCTTTGAGGAAAAAATGAAATCCAATGAGGTCTAGCTCGCTTTCAGTCTTTCCATTCTGTTCTCTGGCAAAAATTACCGTTATTTCATGCTGCCTCAAAGCATTCAACTCAATCAATCTCACTTGCTTACCTGGAACTGGCTAGCATATAAGTTGTACACAGCAGTTACGAAGAAAGAATAAAGATGTGAAATACAGATGGCATATCTTGCAAACCATGTCCAAAAAAACTGGCAGTCATTTTCAGAATGTGACAACACTTTTTTTTTTTTGTCTCGTCTTCAACCTAGACACAATGTCTGTCGGTTATATTAGGACACATGACCAAACATAAAAGACCTTATGGTCTGGTGTTCTACTAATTAATGTGACATCACCATTTGGTCAGCTTTAAGAAAGCAAACAAGCATCTTCATCATTTTCCTTTAGAGATTGGAACCACCACATCAATTTGTCTAACATGACAAGGTTGCCAGCCTCATACACAACCTCATATTAGTTGCCTTGTATGACATGCCTTTCGGTGTAATGACATCATCATGGAGCGGCGTATGTTGTACTGTTTCGTTAGGCCTGTGGCCCAGTACATCCGATTTCAATGGGCATTTATGTCGGGTTGCCTACCTTAGCCTTTGACTGTCCCCAGCCCACCTGCAAGACAGCAGTGTGGTCTCACTGTCTGACTGGATTCTAAAAATACGTGTAGAGAATCACTAATGTCAAAAGTTAAGTCGCCATATTGGCAAGGGGAGTTCATTTCAAATACAGATTGTTACCCAATTACAATCTGTTCAACAAGCTAAAGATAGGAACTATTGATCAGTGTAACTGTGGCACTGATAAAATGACTGCTGAACATCTGCTTCAGAGTTGCCCCTTATATGTGGTACAGAGAAAGTGCATATGGCCGACGCCAGCTCCTTTCGTGGAAAAGCTTTACAGGGATTCAAATAGCCTCAAACTGACTACTGCTTTCTTTGAGAACATTCAAGTGTACGTCTGAGAGTGTACGAAGAAAAAGAAGTATGACATGCCTGAGGGTGCAGTAGTTCCTATTTTGTTCTTTGTCTAACAATAGACCCCTGGGAACTACAAGAGGCAAAACAAACATCAGATAATGCAAAACACCCAATCCACTTCTACACAAACAGTGTTAGAACAAAAGCTATCAGTCAAAAATATTAGATCCATTAAAATTTTTAATCTCCAACAGCTTTCATAAATGACAGCTCTACTCACAAGAACGATCGCAGTAAGAAAAGCACAAATTGCCGACACCAAATATGAAAGACATAACAACAATCCTCCTACTGTATCATCTGCTGTCATGTTCTGGCCTTCAAAGCATGTATACACTGCTTAGACAGTACAGGCTACGCTGGCTTGGTCATGTCCCGCGAATGGAATATAGCCGCATCCCTACAGATATCTTCTATGGACAAGTGGCAGATGGCAAAAGAATAGCCAGACGACCACAGCTGAGGTTCAAAGATGTCTGCAAGAGAGATATGAAGGCACTGGATATAAATTCAACAACCTGAGACAATGAAGCTGCGGATCACACCAAGTAACGATGCTCTCTACAAGTACCACCTAAGTCTGGGCGAAAAGAAGCTCTCACAACAAGCAGAAGAGAAAAGAACATGCTGAAAGGAACCCCAGGAAAAAAAAACTGAGGGGTATCACCTGAGGGGTGCATTCCCATAGTCATTTATGACTGAAGGGGCTCCTGTTGCTGCTGCTATTACTACTACTACCACCACCAATAACACTACAACTCTTGTATCATCATGGAAAAGGAAAGATAATAAGAACAAAATATACACATACAACGCAATAGATTGCCAACACTGCAAAAGTCAAAACACTGCAATCTGCAAGATCCTAGGTATACAGAAATCATCATCATCACCTTTCTGCTCCCCAAGGAGTATGGGCCTTCACCAAGCTTAAGCCAAGTCCCTCCTGTCCCATGACAGCAGCTCAAGGTCTTTCCACATCTTCTTCATACCTTTCATGTCTGTCTCCAGTTCTCTTCCCCGTGTGCTCCTTGGCCTACATCTACATCTCTTACCCTTGGGATTCCGTAACAAAGACTGCCAGGTAATGCTATCAACAGGTTTCTTCAGTGTGTGTCCTATCCATCTCAAGGTCCTCTCATTTCATGTTCCACTGGAGCAACTGTCCAGTTCGTGTCATCAGTTCCACATTAGTGTCATACCACTCCAATCCTTCTATTCTACGCAAGCACCCATTTTATGAAAGTAACGCATACAGAAAAGTACAATGAATATAAATTTGAATCAAACAATTCACATGCGCAATAAAAATTAGAATGTGTGCGACGCCAGCTGGCAAGTATATTCCACACAAAATTACCTGATTATAATCCTGTAAGGAACCTGGGCTACCCGGGGCTGTGCCAATGGTGTTATTTATTCTCTTCCCTTCCGGGGAATCCTTGGTTTTCTGCTGTGTGTCGTACAACTCGTAAGAGTCCTTCACAACATTTCTGGAAGGACTCAGATGTGACATCCTCCTTAAACTGTGGATTGCTGGTGGGAACACAGCCTCATACTGGATGTTATTCGACATAAGGAAGGATTATTTTCAACACCTGCAAACATTAAAAATAAATAGGTTACATCAGATATATGCTTGGAGGCATATCTAGAGTCATCCTTATACGACCACCAGCTAAGCACAATGCTACAGTATACAGATGTGGAGGTGAACCTCAGTCTGTGGGGTGAATTACACCTTCACTGAGTCTTGAAATTATCCCATACTTCCAAGGATTCCCCCTGTGGTGAAACATGTTGAGAACCCAGCATTGCACACTAAGCTTGGAGGGGTTACCTGAGCCCTAGATGTAACTCTGGCTATTACTTGTTTGGCTGCATGCAGGAGGATCTCACCATGGACCCATGATGGGCAGGAGGAGCTGAGAAGTGGCTCTGTGTAGGACGTGACAATTCCTTGGAAGAGCCCAGAACCCTTTGATTGTTCAATGAAGGCTATGGACCCTTTTGATTGTCCAATGAAGGCTATGGACCCCTTTGATTGTCCAATGAAGGCTATGGGCTCCTTTGATTGTTTGATGAAGGCTATGGACCCCTTTGATTGTCCAATGAAGGCTATGGGCTCCTTTGATTGTTTGATGAAGGCTGTGGACCCCTTTGATTGTCCAATGAAGGCTATGGGCTCCTTTGTTTGATGAAGGCTATGGACCCCTTTGATTGTCCAATGAAGGCTATGGACCCCTTTGATTGTCCAATGAAGGCTATGGGCTCCTTTGATTGTCCAATGAAGGCTATGGACCCGTTTGATTGTCCAATGAAGGCTATGGGCTCCTTTGATTGTCCAATGAAGGCTATGGGCTCCTTTGATTGTCCAATGAAGGCTATGGGCTCCTTTGATTGTTTGATGAAGGCTATGGGCTCCATTTATTGTCCAATGAAGGCTATGGACCCCTTTGATTGTCCGGTGAAGGCTATGGGTTCCTTTGATTGTTTGATGAAGGCTATGGGCTCCATTTATTGTCCGGTGAAGGCTATGGACCCCCTTCTTGAAAAAAATGTGCATAAAAGCATAATTAAACTTTTACATTTTAAATTTTAGGTTATGTACATGGAGCAGCTAGAATCGAATCGTGGACCACTAAGGGATCTGTGGACCACAAGTTAAGAAACCCTGGTCTAAGCATTCAAAAATAGATCACTTTTGGGGATGTTATCTGCCCAGGCATTTGTCTATCTCTTTTTCTTTTTCGTAGGACTTCTTTGTGTTTGTTGGCTCTCAAGTAACCACATCTATCTCTCTTATCAAGCTGGAAGTCCGTCTCTCCCTCAGCTGGGAGGGAGAAGGCCATGCTGCTACCCTGCTCCTCTCGTGGAGCCGACAGTTCTGGAGTACGTGTTCTACTGTTTGTTTGTCCTCTCCACACAGACACATTATCTGTCTGTTTATTTGTCCTCTCCACATGGACACATTATCTGTCTGTTTGTTTGTCCTCTCCACATGGACACATTATCTGTCTGTTTGTTTGTCCTCTCCACATGGACACATTATCTGTCTGTTTGTTTGTCCTCTCCACATGGACACATTATCTGTCTGTTTGTTTGTCCTCTCCACATGGACACATTATCTGTCTGTTTGTTTGTCCTCTCCACATGGACACATTATCTGTCTGTTTGTTTGTCCTCTCCACATGGACACATATCTGTCTGTTTGTTTGTCCTCTCCACATGGACACATATCTGTCTGTTTGTTTGTCCTCTCCACATGGACACATTATCTGTCTGTTTGTTTGTCCTCTCCACATGGACACATATCTGTCTGTTTGTCCTCTCCACATGGACACATTATCTGTCTGTTTATTTGTCCTCTCCACATTATCTGTCTGTTTGTTTGTCCTCTCCACATGGACACATATCTGTCTGTTTGTTTGTCCTCTCCACATGGACACATATCTGTCTGTTTGTTTGTCCTCTCCACATGGACACATATCTGTCTGTTTGTTTGTCCTCTCCACACGGACACATTATCTGTCTGTTTGATGTTCAATTGGTTGTACAGATGGTATTTGAGTCTGCAATGGCCAGTGCTTAGTCTGAACACTATCACTTGTCTCTAGCAAAATCTTTTTTTTCCCCATGATGGCAGTTTAGTTGGACTGTCATTGAAGGACTTGACAAACTACTGATCTTCTTAAACAGCTACACCGTTCAGTGAGTGTTTGTTTATGTTTATCCGTATGTCCATAAATGGACTGGTTTGACCTAAGGCTTTTTGTTCAAAAAAGGTAAAGGTAATCCCAAAGCAGAAACGGTCATAGGAGGGTAAGTGTTAGTCACTTCAATATGTTAGGTCCAACTTTATGAGATGGGGTTGATCAACTTCTTTCCTGGCTGCCTTTGCCTTCCCTAACTCAAGAACATATGGAAAGATGATCTTCAACACTTGCAAACATTAACAATAAAATGGTTACATCGGACGATACAACTAACTCATGAGAAGAGCCTGGTACCCATTTACACCTGGGTAGACTGAAGCATAAAGCCACTAGGTTTTGAACTAGGATCTCGATAGCTTTGCCGTGACAGGAAACCGCTCTAACCCCTCTGCCATTAGGACACTTTGGTACAATATAAAGTGCAATATTACCCAGACTGTTTGATCATTTCACCAGTTCTGATTATATGTCACTCTAATCTGATTATATGTCACTCTAATCTGATTATATGTCACTCTAATCTGATTATATTTCAAATCATTTAGTTTTTGTTTGTTTGTTTTTTACTTTGGTTTTTCTTGCTTTGTTTTTTTTATTACTTTTTTAAAAAAACATACTTTATTTCTTGATTATAATTGGATACAGAAAATGTATGCCATTATATTACCTTTATAATGATGCATGCCTTTAAATTCATACATAAAGTACATGTAGGAATGAATGTATACAGTATACAAGATGAAACAGAGAGAGGAAGGGCAGAATGTCAGACAAGGGCTGCGGGCTGAATTCTTAACTCTTAAAAAATAAAGTTCATTTGTTCTTTCTCAGGATCTTTCTGAAGTAATTTGTTACTATTATTTCATTTCTCTTATAATCGGAAATTATAATCTGTTATAATACCATTATAATTTACCAACTTTCAGTTCCCAAAATATGTATAAAATGAAATTTGTTACCAGCCTCTCAATCACTAAAATATGTCTCTGTTGTTTATAGTTCATTACTGCCAGGTTAACATATCATGTTAAGATAATGCTTTGTTTGTGTGTAGTCATCCACTTATTAATTATAAAAGGAATGGTATTCTAAATGCCTGTCAAAATATAAAGCCTAGTGAAAACATTAAGCACTCTACTGTTATTACAATATGTCTTCTTCTTCTTCTTTGATCCTTAGCCGCCGACCGTCAAAGCAGTCAGTGGCCATCACGCCTAGTGGCATCTTGTAGGGCAACAACAAATTGATTCCACTTTGCTCGGTCGGTGGCCATCCTTCGTACAGTGCCCCAACTCTGGTTCATTTTTAGCATCTCAGCCTCCACAGTCCTCCGCCAGGTTGTTTTTGGTCGGCCTCTCTTTCGTTTTCCTTCAGGGGTCCAAAGCATAGCTGTTCTTGTGATGGCATCGGGGTCTCTTCTGAGGACATGACCAACCCAGCTCCAGCGTCTGCCAGCTATGATGGTGTGCATGTCCTCTTGCTTGCTACGAGTAAGCAGATCTTGGTTAGTGATGGTATTTGGCCAAAAGATTCGGTGAATTTTTCTTAGATTACAATATGTAACACGCTGGATTGATGGGATACCATCTATTCAACAAGCTAAAGATAGGAACTTGGGACGAGTGTAAATGTGGCACTCATAAAATGACTGCTGAACGTCTGCTTCAAAGGTGCCCAATATTTGAGGAGCATTAGAAAGCACATATGGCCGTCACCAGTACCATTCCTGGAAAAACTATTGAGATATAAATAGCCTCAAGCTGACCACTGCTTTCTTTGAACATACTCAAGCAGACCTCTGAGAGTGTATGAAGAAGAAGAAGAGGAAACCCTGATTCACATATTATTTTTAATATATTAACACACACCGTGTGATGTCGAAATACAATCCAAACTAGGCTAAAGAATGAAGTTTTATAGAAGCTTAAAGGCAGAGCGGAAAAAGAATACAGAAATACAGTAAGGTGTCTATAATCTTAACGCTGATAATTCTAAATGTCAATAATCCAAATGCTAATAATTCTAAATGTCAAAAATCCAAATGAGCCAGTAAAAAATAAGCAGTTATTTTTGTTAACTTCCAATACATATAATTAAAACCTTTTTTTACTGTTTTCTTCACATTAATTTTGATGTCATTTTGTTGATTTTATTTGGTTAATTTTATACTTCTGTGTTATTATGGTTGAAGGTTTCATTTGTTCTGTTACCTTAATACAACTCAACGTTTTTTATACTGAAACATAGTTGCGTTCAGTCTCCAGAACAGTAGTTTTGGTAAGTTCAAAATTCTGAGCATCCGAACTACCCTCGCCCTAACTATTTTGAATTATCGACGCTCTACTGTAGTTTCATACTATTAATGTGCCCACAAAATGTGGTCCACTGAATATTAAAACATAAACTCAAGTGTCAGAAATGTCAATTCTAAAATCTATTGTGACATGCAGGGCTGTGGAAACTGTAATTTTTTAGCGAAGTTGAAGTCGGTAAAATGTCCAGACTCCGAATTTTAGGAGACTTAAGTCAAGGAAGTTCCACGTTTAATCCATGCAGGGGGGGAAGGGGGGGGGGAGGTGTTACATCAAGGTTTTCTTTCTTGTTGGGTTTTGGTTTAGTTCTGTAGTGTAAGGTATTATAAAGGTTCATGCATCTTGCTGACAAACACAAATGGACATGGGTATGGTCATCACAGGACATAACTGGCCAAAGAACACAAGACATCTTGTAGAGGGTCCACCATAACTTTGTTTGACATTTATTTAATACAGGAACATTGGCATGGTTGGAGAATCGTGAGTGAGGTGTCCGCAAAAATACATATGCATGATCAACCATATACAAGGCATTTATAGTAGACAGTCATCAATACATCTCGTCTCAATTATTCAGTTCTGGCCGCTGTACTAGAGGTGCGTGCAGAACGATGACACCCAAGTAATGTGTACCAGATGATGTGAATATAAAATTACTCGAGTTATACTTCTCTGTAAGAGGTGGAACTTCTGTATAAGTTCAGGACCATCTTAGAAAACATAGTGGCGGCCTTCGAAGTTAGTTTATGCCACTTAAATATATAATATTCCTCCACAATTCTGGGAGCTTGAAAAACACGTCTGACTAGGACGACTTGAAGTAACGAAAGGCCACGAAAATTAGCCATTAGAATAAATTAGCACAAACGCGTTACGTCATTGACAATCGGTGACGTATTAAATAAGCAGCGTTCAATATAAGTTAAAAACCGTGCAAAAACATGAGTTACCACAAAGAGACACATTTCCTCAATAGCAATGGCTATAAGCCTGTGTGTGGCAATAATACATAACATATTAACATTTGTTCTTTAACAGTGTGCTTAACAAATTTGAAATAACATTTTAAAGTAGTAGAACTCCTAAAACCACTTTCATGTTAAAGTACATTTACTTTTACATAATGTTAGAAAATTTTAGTTGCTTCTGATAAAAAATAAAGTTTTTATTACAACTGGAAATTTGTTGGCACATTTAGAAAAAGCATACTTACTTTACTTAGTCGTTCCCCTTCTACCGTGAGGTGTAGAGGTTTGGAAGAGAGATCGCCAGACTATCCTATCGGCTGTCTTCCTCCTGGCCTGGTTCCATTCTAGTCCTCGGTCCTTCAAAGATTGTCTAATGTTGTCCTCCCAGCAGACTCTGGGTCGTCCTGGGGTCTGGATCCCTGGCTCTTTGTTTGCCATGCTTGTTGTGGTAGCCAACTCCGCCTATGCCGGTCCCAAGCCCGGATGAAAAAGGAGGAGGGCGGCCTGCATGGAGGCCGTAAGGAGGCAGCCCCTCCACCATGCAAAGACACAACAGGCCAATCACCTGTTTGCTTTAAACTATGATTACGAGCAATATAAGAGAGAAAACCGGACTGATTCTAAAGGCGACGAACTGGAACGGACTACGACTTATGGAACTTGGAACACAAGAAGTATAAATGGGAAAGAAGAGGAGCTGATGGAAGAGATGAGGAAAGCAAAATTAGAAATCCTGGCTATTACCGAAACAAAGAAAAAGGGACAAGGAGTCATGGATCTCGATGGCAACACGCTGTTATACAGTGGTGTACCCACATCTGAAAGAGTTAAGGGGGCGTGGGTTGCATTGTGACCAAAAACCAGAAAGATAGTATCAAGGGATGGAACTTTGTCTCAGAGCGCATTATGGTTGTAAAACTAATAGAAGGAGAAACCATAGTCAACCTGGTCATAGTGTATGGGCCAAATGAGGATGAGAGAGCAGAGGTCAAGGAGGAATTCTTCGAGCTGCTTCAAAGGACAGTGGATGACTGCCTAGATGAAGTTATCATGCTCGGAGATTTTAATGCCAGAGTTGGAAATGACCATGCTAGATGGGGTGGAGTTTGTCGTGAATTATTCTAATCCCCATATATAAATTAAAACGTAAATGCAAAGCCTAACAAATAAATTTAATAAAAGGAAAGAAGAATGGTAAAGAACAGTGCTGTCACAATGACCGTACTCGAAATCCCCCTTGTTTTCTACTTCGTCTGCAAATTGTAACGCTTTCACGTTGATAGTAAAAGCCTACTGTATTATTACCCGCTTTCTTCAATGAAACGTGTACTGTATCACGCAGGCTGATCAATGACCTAGATTTAATATTCCATTCATTCCATACACGGCGTAACTAAAGACAGATGGACTAAAGGATAGAGAGAAGGGAGAGGCAGAAAGCCGAACACGTGCAACACTAAACACGCGTTGCGCGATACACAATTGCTGCCATCACGCGTGTAAGGCCACATGCACTAACTTTATTTCAAATCGACAGTGATAAAATTCACTACCCTTCCCAGAGTTAGGTTTTAAAATCCTGAAAAAACGCTTATTAGGAATTATGACATTATACCGGTTTACGTTTGAAAACATTACAGTACCCAGACAGCACATCTTCGAAACAGGAGGTAGAAGAAATTGCATATTTTGAACGCAGCATATTAGCTCTATTAAATATATATATTTGGGTTCCTTAGGGTTTGCTGACAAAGAATATGTAAAACGTTACGCAAATAGTCTAGGAATTACCAAGTTATGGCCAAAATAAAATAGTGGGGGTGCCTGACAGCATGAAATCGTTTCTGCTCATAAAATTTTTTTATAACGTGTTTGAAAAAACATTACGTTACGGAAATAGCCTACCATGTTAACTCCTATGTGATTGGAGCGCAACAAATGAAAGACTAAACACGATTGGTCGGACTATAAATACTATCGTGTGTTGTCAGGGGAAACGTGAGAAAGGGGTACTTTTTTGAAAAGATGTGTAGACGTGGTGTGATTGGGTAGAGCTGCGAATATACTCCATTCAGAGCGTCTGTTCATTGCCACATCTTGTAATAAACCTACTAAGAAGCAGTACGTTGAGCACCAGTGTATATTTTTTTATAAAATAAAGCCTGGGACATCGGCAGATCGGAGTTGTGCTATATTCATTGCCAGTCAACGAAACTGTTTATTATTATTTCCATGAATTGTGGTAAGCTTGAAATATTCAATATCTTTTAATGAAAATTGAATGTAAATTGATAATTTATGTCTGTATATATGTGTGGTTCAGTAGCGAACATGATGTAAAGCCTATCGTGCTCCAGCCTGAACAGAAGGTGTCGGAGGAAAGTAAAACTGCATGGAATGGCCAAACAGTACACTGACACCTAGATTATTAACTAGAAAGAAATAATGCTGGAATTGCAGAGGCGTAGTAACCATTAGGGAGGGAAATACTGGTATAAAGTATTTCAGATGAAGCTGACAGTTGGCCTAACGCTCTGAACTCAATGTTTGTGATGTATTGTGCTCAGTGTAGAACTAGAGTATAAATTAGTTCTGACGTAGAAGGTACAACCTTCTTGTTTCAGGGACCGTGGTCTTAAAGTTATTGAGCAGCACCTGGTCAGAGCTTTGCTGAAGCCAGAAGTGGACAGCATACTCCTTGGTCCATATAGCAACCAGTGGGGTGGCTCCAGAACTCATTACAGTTATCGAGCAGAGGAGTCTTTTACTGCAGTCATCACGCAAGATAAGAGAGTGTGGCCATGGAGCTCAACATTATGTACCCCCATCTTAAAATAACATTGTAACATAAAATTAAGAGGGGAAGTAAATTGTTTTAATACCAGGAACTGAGAACATCTCCAATACTAGTTCCCATAGAAACAAACTATTGAAGTCATGATGACAAATACCAACAGAGCTTGAACAAAACAAAACCAGTATTACCTCATATTACCACTACACAACTGACACACATAGGATACCATTAATAATATATTTCACTACATGAATCATATTAATAAATTCTGTACATATAACTTGTAATTAAAATTGATTGTGATTCCTGGTTCCCTTTGTATTTGAATCAGGACACATATACATTCATGACAGCAATGAATACATATTGTTATTTGAAAAGTTATCAGTGACTCCTTTAAGATATCCTCTTAGAGTGTTTTATGTATGTGAGTGTCACAGTGTTGGCAAGTGTGGTGGAATAAATTAAATTGTTTATCTGTCTGTTGTTGTTATGACTTACACTTCATCATACACATACCCTAGACATATAACGTAGTCATCACACTTTTCCAGAATAATTCTGACTGAGGTATACATATGTGGCAGTAAGTAAGGTTATCTATAATACACTACTCTTATTAGATATAGATACCTTCACAGCTGATCTCAGTCAGTACACTAAGTCCCCTATAAATATTTATAACATCCCACTTTACCACATATATTGAGGGCTCGCTCTCGGGATTTTGAATCTTTCCCTATTTCAAATATTGGGGGTAATTCACTTCAGGGAATAATAAGAATTAAAAGGTATCCTTGGGTGAAAATAAATAAGGTTGAGCTCACAGTGCCTGTGTCGTCTTGAGTTAATTAGTCATAGATAAAATTGTTTAGACATTTATCTGTTAGACAATGGCCGACCTGGCAAAATTTCGATCTGCTGCTGTACAGACTGCGAAAGAGTTAGGAATGGACGGGCAAATTATGATTTCTTATGTCACTGCTGAATGTGACAAATATATTGAACGGGAAGAAAGAAGATTAGAAAAAGAGGCCGAAAGAAAATTAGAATCTGAAAGATTGGCCGAAGATAAGAGAATAGAAGCTGAAAAAGAGATTAAGAGGTTGCAGATTGAGGCTGAGGCTAAGAGGTTGCAGATTGAGGCTGAGGCTAAGAGGTTGCAGATTGAGGCTGAGGCTAAGAGGTTGCAGATTGAGGCTGACAAAGAGGTTAAAGCATTGGAGGCAGAAAGAGAAGACAAAAGATTAGCTGCAGAAGAAAGAAGATTGACTGCAGAGAGGGAAGCAGAAAAGGAGGAGAAGAGATTACAAAGGGAACATGAGTTACGACTAAGGGAGTTTGAGTTTCAAGGCCATGCTCCTGAAAATGGTGCCAGTCCCTTTGCCTCTGATGCCACTGCTAGCCAGGGAGCCTCAACCTCAGCTATGAATTTTCATTTAGATCATTTTGTTGAGAAAGACGATGATATAGAGAGCTATCTAAATAGGTATGAACTATTAGCTACCACATATGGGTTAGAGAGAGAAAGGTGGAGCTTAAAGTTATCTCAGGGACTTCGTGGGGCAGCTTATGAAGTTTTTGCAAAAATGAGCAGAAGTGATCAGGAAAATTATGACATGCTAAAGCAGGCTCTTTTGTTAAGATATGAAAAGAATGCAGAATTTTATAGGAAAAAATTTAGGAATGCTAAACTACTGTCAGGTGAAACCTATCACCAGTTCTCTGCACGAATAGAGACATACTTGGAGAAATGGACTTCTCTGGGGAAAACCCAAGATCTTAAGGAAATGGTCCTTATAGAGCAATTAAGAGAGTCCATGGCTCCAGACCTGAGAAAGTTTCTCATGGAACAAGGTGCAGAGAGGCTGGGTGAGTTGCTAAATGTTGCTGAAAGGTATCAAGCAGCTCAAGCAGAGGTAACAGGTAATAAAAAGAAACAAGTGGATAACTTTAGGGCACCACAGAACTTTAATAAATTTGATCCTAGGGATCAAAACAAAGGTAAGCACCAGTTTGATAGGCCACGGTATGAAAATAAAAATAAAACCCCACAATTCGATGAAAGGAAATATGATGAAAGAAAATCTTTCAACCAAGGAAAAAGGTGGTGTAAAAATTGTAAGATGAACAATCATGACACTGACCATTGTAGAAGGAAACCTCCTCATTGTGCTGCTATGACATCGGGGAAAAAGGAAAAGAAGGTCAAACCTGAAGAACTACAGGAACCATACCACCCCCCAGTGTGTGAAGATGTCATCTGTAATGGTGTCACTATAAGGTGTTTATATGATACCGGTTTAGATTACGATTCCGTTGTGAGTTCTCACCTGGTGCAGGCCGATCAATACACCACAGAAACAGTGGAGATTCAAACTGCAACCAAGGATGTAGCTACCATGACACTTCCCGTCGCCCGAATAAAAGTGAAAACGCGATATGTGGAAGGAATCATAAAAGCAGCAGTGATAAATGAGCCAATCTACCCTCTGATATTGGGGTGTAGATATGTCTTCTTGGGGAATCCCAAGAGACCTGTGATATTGGCAACAGTGCAGACCAGATCACAGTCTAAAAAGGAGGAGGATAATCCAATAAATACTCACCCAGATGAGATGAGGAAGGCACAGGCTGAGGACAAAACACTCAAGCCATGTTTCAAGAAGTTGCCCAAATCTCATACACCTCCAGGCAAGGGAGAGTTTTATATGAAGAACAAACTGATATATAGGAAGGCTGGATCTGAATCCAATGGTCACGGACAGCTGGTCCTTCCCACTTCATATAGGACTAAAGTGTTGGAATTAGGGCATGCGATTCCCTTCAGTGGTCATATGGGAATCAGCGCAACAGGACAGCGAATAGCTTGTCATTATTTCTGGCCAGGAATAACTGAAGATATCAAACGATATGTAAAATCCTGTCCAGAGTGCCAACGAGTAGCACCTAAACATTGGACTGCACCAGCAACTCTGGGGGAAATGCCCATAGTGGGAACACCCTTTGAGAGAGTTGCCGTGGATCTTGTGGGACCTCTCACCCGAACCAAGAGAAGGAACAGCTACATTCTGACTCTGGTGGACACTTGTTCTATGTGGGGAGAGGCAGTAGCCCTGTCATCGATTGATTCTAAACATGTGGCAGAGGCATTGCTCACAATTTTCACAAGGTTAGGCTTTCCCAATCAAATCTTGACTGATAATGGCTCTCAGTTCAAGGGGAAACTAACTGAAGAAGTTTTCAGGATCTTCCAGGCCAAACACTTCCATTGTAGTGTGTACCATCCCCAAGGGAACGGCCAAGTGGAAAGATTTTAACGGCACGTTGATGTCGATCCTGAGAAAGTTGGCACACGAAAAACCAGATACATGGGACCAGTACCTGCACGCCGCCCTCTTTGCTTATCGGGAGGTACCCCATAGTTCAACCGGTATGGCCCCGGCAACATTATTGTTTGGAAGGCCAATAAAAGGTCCACTCGAAGCTTTGTTAAGAACGTGGACTGATGAAAAGGCAGAGGAAAACATTACATCTTCATACCAATATGTGAATGAGCTGACCACTCGTTTAAAAACTGGCTGGAAACTTGCCAATGAAAATTTGAAACAAGCCAGGAAGAAACATGCTGCCTATTATAACAGGAAGGCGAAAGACAGAGATTTGGCTGTGGGAGAGAAGGTACTGCTTCTTCTCCCCGGGAGTCAGAATAAGTTACAGATTGGATGGCAAGGTCCATATACAGTTTTAGAGAAGGTGTCTAGAACAAATTATAAGATAGATAAGAAGGGGAAAGAAAAAATCTATCATGTGAATCTCCTGAAGAAATATTTGGAAAGAGAACATCAGGAAGAGACACACTTGTTGACCTTGTCCATCGCCATGGAGATGAAAAAGGAACCACTTTCATCATTTGAATATCCATTACACCCCTGTGAGACAGCAGCACAGGTGAAAATCAGTACACATTTAACAAAAACTCAGAAAGAGAGAGTGCAACAGGTTCTAAATAATCATGCAGAGGTGTTAACAGACCGACCAGGGCATACAAACCTATTGGAATATGATATGAAACTGATAGACCCCACACCTGTCTGTATGAAACCATATTCGATTCCGTTTGCTAAGGAGAAAGCTTTGAAGGAAGAGATAGACTATCTGTTGAAGGAAGGAATTATTTCACACAGTGAATCCTCATATAGTTCCGGTGTTGTACTCTTAAGGAAGCCCTCTGGAGAACATAGACTCTGTATAGATTACAGGAGACTGAATGCTATTACAGAAGGACAGGTGGATCCATTGCCGGATACAAATCAGCTGTTTGCCAGACTAAATAAAGCTAAATATTTCTCAAAAGTGGATCTGAGTAAAGGATACTATCAGATTCCAGTAAAGCCTGAGGTTAGACCATACCTAGCTTTTAGTACCTCAGAAGGACACTATGAGTTTAATAGATTGCCATTTGGATTGAAGAATGCGCCTAGTGTCTTCTCTAGAATGATGAGAAAATTATTGGACCCTCTGAATAATCCATGTATAACAAATTTCATGGATGATATCCTTATAGCAACAGAAACATTTGAGGAACACATTGACTCTCTGAAGATGCTGTTTGATCGACTTAGGGAAGCAAATTTAACAGCCCGACCAACCAAATGTTGCGTTGGATGTAAAGAATTGGAATTTTTGGGACACACAGTTTATCAGGGAAACATGACCCCTGACCCAAAGAATTTAGAGAAACTAAAGAAAGCCCCGAGACCACAAACCAAGAAGGACGTGAGATCCTTTGTCTCATTATGTGGTTTCTACCAGAAGTATATCAAAAACTTTAATTCCATATGTGCACCGTTAACTGATTTGACACGTAAAGGACATCCAGATCGCATTACATGGACACCACAATGTGAAATGACTTAACAAGAATTGAAGGAAAAGCTCACAAGTAAACCCATTTTGAAATTACCTGACTTAAGTCAAGAATTCATAGTAAGGACGGATGCCAGTAATATTGGGCTAGGTGCAACTCTACTACAGAAATCAGATGCATTGGATGGGGAATTAAGCCCAGTGGCATATGCTAGCAGAAAATTGAATAAAGCTGAAATCAATTACTCAACTAGCGAAAAAAGAATGTCTTGCAGTAATATGGGCAATAAAGAAATTCAATATTTATCTGTATGGGAAGGCATTTAAGTTGCAAACGGATCACAAACCTTTATCGTTTCTAGCCCAGGCTAGGCATGAGAACTCTAGGTTACTCCGATGGTCCTTGCTTTTGGCTCCCTATAATTTTAGCATTGAGTATATATCTGGAAAAACAAATTTGGGAGCGGATTTTTTAAGCCGCCATCCGTGTGATGAGAATCACCGTAAACCCCAGAAATAATAATAAATTTCTCTATGTGTATATAGAATAAAGGACTGACATATAATGTCTGTTTTAAGAGGGGAGATGTCGTGAATTATTCTATCCCCATATATAAATTAAAACGTAAATGCAAAGCCTAACAAATAAATTTAATAAAAGGAAAGAAGAATGGTAAAGAACAGTGCTGTCACAATGACCGTA